>JAOTNS010001074.1:0-149077 GCA_028476615.1 Culter alburnus
TCTATACTATTACCAGACAACCGGACATTCGCTGGGCAGGATCGGAGAAGAAAAACAGTGCAGCCACCATTGCAACATAGTTCAGAAGATACACCAAGAGAACAGGAATCAAAAATGATGGAGAAGGCATGCTTCTGAGTTTACTCGTGTTATTTTTGAATTGTTCTTTACACACTCTTCTTCGACGACTGCACATTGTGCTCAGTACTGTGCGTATTGCCACCTAGTGGACTCTTCTTCCCTGCTTGCGCATGCACTGTTGCATGTGGACGGGGTGTGCGGCCGGCCACGAGCCCTCCACATGACGAAAATTATGGCTGAAGTATACCCGGGGCTTTAGCGGTGACGTGGGTACCAATCCCTATTTTACTTCACGTCCTTGGATGGGCAAAAGTAAAATCACTACAAAGTTGTGAACCCCTTTGTTAACAAAGTGCTTTGTAGTTAGAAACTCATGGTTATTTCCTGGTTTAATGACTCTTTTCCATAGATTCATTCCCTGTTCCCATTTCCAATTTCACTTTCCATCTAACCTATGTACGTGTGATTGTGTTTGTATGTGTTTGCTAGATTAGTTGTGTTTGTGATTTAGTTAATAAAATTTGTGCACAACACATATTTGGTTCGGACTCCCTGCCTGCAAACAACTGTCACTTAAATGATCTCTATCATGTTACACGCTCTAAGCATTGCAAATGCTAAGAAAGAATTATTTTTCTGTGGCCATGAAAAATACCATTTTCTTAAAATTAATAATCAATACTGAGTGTTCACAGGATGAACTGATTAATTGATTGTAATGTTAATGTAGATACATCAAGTTAATATGATTAACTGTTTTGAATATTCATAATTAGTCATAAGATATGAATAATTATTAATATTTCCCCTTTGAGCTAATTTGCTACAAAGAAATCAACATCTGATGTAAGCTAATCAGTCAGTAACCAAGGAGACAAACCAAGACTGGGAACAAGGAAATGGAAAACAGAGCAAAGCAAACTCATAGTAAAATAAACACTGATAAAACATAACAGAACCCTGACATGCATGATGTGAGGTTTTTTATTTTCTATGTTTAACGACAAGTTAAAATTAATTCATCATTTAAGTTAATTTTTCATTCAACGGAACTGTGCATGCATTTTAGACACTTACATTATGTGTTTGCTCCTCCCATGCAATAAATGTGCAACCTTGAAAAAGCAGGGAATTACTTCAGCTGCTCAGGAAATGTTAATGGCAATGTAAACGTTTCCACTCAATGAAAGCATTTTATTTCAGCAGTAGTGGCCATGCAATGAGTTGGCAGCTTTATCAATGGTTTGAGCAGTTTGACTCAAGACTATTGGCAAGGCGAGGCAAGGCAATTTTTTGTATAGCACATTTCATACACAATGGTAATTCAAAGTGCTTTACGTAAAGAAGAACCAAATACATAATAATAATGGAACACATAAGAATAGATATAACAGTAAAAACAGAGAATTTCGCTATCTAGATGGAAGAGTTAGGAAATTTCAGGGAGTTTTTTATTGTCCGTCAGAGTAGATCTAAACGGATCTATCAATCAGAGCGGATCTAAATGAATCTTCCTCACGCAAAGGGATAACTGTTTTTATTTGTCAGGTAGCTGTGCGTTTAAACATTACCCTTACAGACAAATCTTCCTGGACTAATTCTAAACAGAGCTGCATCCAGGGATAACTAAAAATATTTGTCAGGTAGCTGTGCGTTTAAACATTACCCTTACAGACAAATCTTCCTGGACTAACTCTGCAGACAAATCTTCCTGGACTGACTCTATACAGAGCTGCATCCAGGGATAACCAAAAATAAATAAATAAATAAATATTTGTCACAGAGCTGCATCCAGGGATAACAAAAAAAAGAAAAAACTTACTTCCTAATTCTCCCAGCTCTTTCAACCAGACAGCAAGATATAAAATGCATTAAAAGTCAGAAAATAAAAGAAATACATAAAATATATAAAATGCATTAAAAATGAAATAAATAAAAATAAGAAAAAGATTTGAAAGAATAAAAAGATAGTGTGTATAAAATAAAGTATAAACAGTTCGGACATAGCACAGTGCTCAATCAGCAAATGCATAGGTAAAAAGATGTGTTTTGAGTCTTGATTTGAATGTGGCTACTGTTGGAGCACACCTGATCTCTTCTGGAAGCTGGTTCCAGCTGCGGCTGGTGTAACAGCTAAAAGCAGACTCTCCCTGCTTTGAGTGAACCCTTGGTATTTCTAAGTGATTTGATCCTGATGATCTGAGTGATCTGTTAGGTTTATATTCTATGAGCATATCTGCAATGTATTGAGGTCCTAGGCCATTGAGTGATTTATAAACAAGTAGCAGTACTTTAAAATCAATTCTAAATGCAACTGGAAGCCAGTGCAAGGACCTGAGGACTGGTGTGATGTGTTCATGTTTTTTTTCTGCTCAGAATCCTGGCAGCAGCATTCTGTACGAGCTGCAGCTGTCTTATGGTCTTTTTGGGAAGACCAGTGAGGAGCCCATTACAATAATCCACCCTGCTGGTGATGAAAGCATGAACATGTTTCTCTAAGTCTTGACTGGAGACAAAGCATCTAATTCTTGCAATATTTTGAGATGATTTAGTTATTGTCTTTACATGGCTACTGAAACTCAGGTCTGACTCCACAATCACACCAAGATTCCTGACTTGATTTTTAGTTGTTTGACCCCTAGAGTGAAGCTATGCGTTCACTTTGAGAACTTCATCTTTGTTTCCAAACGCAATGACTTCAGTTTTGTCTTTGTTTAACTGAAGGAAGTTTAGGCACATCCAATTTTTAATTTCATCAATGCATTGGCACAGGGAGTCAATGGGGCTGTAGTCGTTAGGTGATAGGGCTAGGTAAATCTAGGTGTGATATGCAATTGTTTTTTTCTCATTATTTGGCTCAGTGGCAGCATATATAGGTTGAACAGGAGGGGTGCAAGTATTGAACCTTGAGGGACTCCGCATGTCATGGATGTCCACTCAGACTTATGGTCACCGATACTCACATAATAACCTCTCCCTTCTAAGTATGACCTGCACCATTTAAGGACCATCCCAGAAAGCCCAACCCAGTTTTCCAGCCTGTCAAGAAGTATGTTGTGATTGACAGTGTCAAACGCAGCACTGAGATAGAGAAGAACCAGCACTGATAATTTACCTGAATCTGTGTTTAGGCAAATATCATTTATTATCTTATCTTAAATATCATTTATTAGTGCTGTCTCTGTGCTGTGATGCAGTCGGAAACCAAAATTGAAAGTTGTCAAAGTATCCATTCAAGCTTAAGAATTTGTTCAGCTGATTGAAAACAACTTTTTCAATGATCTTGCCTATGAAAGGAAGATTTGAGATTGGTCTGTAGTTGCTCAATATGGTGTTATCCAGATTGTTCTTTTTCAGGAGGGGCTTAACAACTACAGTTTTCAGGGATTTTGGAAAAGTCCCAGAGAGAAGTGAGACGTTTACCACTTCTAGGAGATCTGCTTCTAAACAGTTAAACACACTTTTGAAAAAAGATGTGGGAAGTGTGTCAAGGGCGCAGGTTGATGTTTTAAAGTGCTGTACTGTTTCTTCCAAAATGTTACCATTAATTGCTTCGAAAACAGACATAATAGCTACTTTCTGAGGTTGTGATCTGATTTGTTTTACCCAGTGCAGCTCAAGGATGTGCTGATTTGCCTTTCTGATATTATTAATTTTCTCAGAGAAGAAGGAAGCAAACAGCATTTGCTGTCTGAGAGCATTTCACTGGGAATCTGACTTGGGGGGTTTGTTAGTCTCTCTACAAGTAGCAAAAAGAGTGCGGCTGTTGTTTAAGTTTCTGTTTATAATATTTGAGAAGAAGATCTGTCTAGCTTTGCCTAGTTCCACATTGAAAGCATGAAGGTCATCTTTATAGATTATTGTGGATTTCAAGTTTTGTCTTTTGCCACATGCGCATTGTCTTTTCATATTTGCCACTGCTGTTGAGTTTCTCCACGGTGCTTTTTGTCTGCCACTCTTCTTCCTGACTTTCACAGGAGCAATGTTATCAATAACATTCTGTACTTTTGAGTTAAAGGAATCAAGAGGAAAATCAACAGTCTGCAGATATGCTTGGTGTTAAAGATATAGCCTTAATAAACAGTGCACTAGTATTCTCATTTAAGCATCGCTTTTTGACCAAGATAGATCTAGCTTCAACATTAGGAGAGATCAATATATCAAAGAAAATACAGAAATGATCACATAGTGCTACATCCTTAATGACAATGGATGAAATGTTTAGACCCTTACTGATAATTAAATCTAGAGTGTGTCCATGATTGTGTGTGGGTCCATGTACATGCTGAGTCAAATCAAAAGTATTCAAAACTGTTAGGATTTCTTTTGCCATATTGCATTTTCTATGTGGATGTTAAAGTGATAGCAGTAATAGCAAAACAAGGCTGGAGAGTATTTTGGAGGCCTGTAAATAACTATAAGTAGAATGCGAGGAGCACCTTTTAACACATTACCCAAATATTCGAATGACAGGTAATCACCAAATGGCACTTGCTTGCATTGATATTCATCTTTAAATAGAGCAGCTACACCTCCACCTCTCCTAACAGCTCTGCAGACACTCATAAAAGTAAAGTTAGGAGGGGCAGTTTCATTCAAGATTGTTGAACTGCAACTGTCTTCAAGCCATGTTTCATTTAGAAGCATAAAATCTAGGTTGTTTGGTTATTAAGTTGTTGACTAGAAGTGATTTTTTTTAAGTGAGCGGATGTTTAAAAGTGCTAACTTAGTCTCTGCAGTAATCTTAGTTTGACGTGTAATAGGCATTAGATTAAATGGGTTTGCCAAACGGTTTAAGAAGGACTTAGGCTTTCTATCACGTAATAAAACAGAAGGGCGGGGGAGGGGGGGGGGGGGGGGGGGAGCTGGGCCCACAGGCTTTGGTGGTTTCGGGGCTTGCTTTTTGTGATATCTGGGGGCTCGCAGCAAAAGAGTGGGAGAGTTTGGTTCCAGCATACACCAGTTCCTCCATTTTCTCTGAGAAGCACAGAAGAGGGGATGCTGGAGAGAGGGATAACGTGTCCGGTGAGAGTGGCTGTTGCTCTGGTGTTACAGGAGGCTGTAATATGTTGTCCTGGCTTCCCTGGCTGTTTTCCCGAAAGTCGTCCTTGGGTGCTGAATCTTGGAGCAGTTCTAACACGTCACTGTCTATCGGTGAGCTCTGTGGGCAGGGCTCAGTCAGGACTGTGTCCGTGAGCAGTGGTTGTTGTGGCTGCGTGGTGTTATCATGTGGGATGTGTCAACCGCATGTCCATTCAGGTGCTGAAATGAAGTCCTGTGATCAGTTGTACTCTGTCCAGGTGTGTTTGTGCCATTCAGATTGAGTGGATTTGCACACACTGCTGAAGGATGATGGAGGGAGAAGTAGATATTGTCCTTTAGCACTCTTGGGCCCAGTTTGTTTGGGTGCAGGCCATCATGTGTGAACATTTGTCTCTGACTCCAGAAAAGATTGAAGTTGAAATTCAGTCCCTTTAAGTTGCAGGTTTTTTGCAGCCATGTGTTAAGCCCAAGCAACTGTGTAAATCGATTTGTTCCTCTTGCTGGGAGTGGTCCACTGATGAATGACTGAACTTTTAGTCTTCTAAGCATTTCAAAAAATTCATGAAATCCCTTTTAAGGAGTTCTGACTGCTCCTTCTGAATATCATTCTTACCCACATGAATGATTAGTCGATTTGCAGTCTTATATTTCATCAGAATGTTCTTAAGTTCCCTGTTTACATCAGAAACTGTTGCTTGTGGAAGGCAGCATGTAGTTGTATCCCTGCTGCTAATGTTTCTGATAATAGAGTCACCCACTATCAGAGTCCTGGCCTCGGCTGCTCTAAGAGCTGAGTGCCGCTGTCTGCTCGACCTTGAGTGGCAGTTAGCATCGGTGTTAGCTGCTGGCTGATTTGATCTGTGTCCGATCATGTTTGGGGATTCCTCAACCACATTCCTCACGTCTGGAGATTCCTCACCCACATTCATTAACACTTCAAATCTGTTTTCCAGATGTATTGGCAGTGGTAGGGAACCAGTGTTTGGGGTAGAGGATGCTACTGCAATATGTGATACACGTGATAGTCTGATGTCTCGAGTGCCTTTGGGTCTCGCTCCCTGTTTGTGCCATCAATTAGTATGTTGATCAGTTACGGCACTCAGTATGGCCTGTTTAGGAGAATTAGATTAATGGGACTCACCGGCTGTGTGATGAGGACGTCCATGAAGAAGCTCTGTTGTGTGTTCCATCTGGTTTGGTAGTCCCACAAGTAACTTTGTTTCAAGAACTGCAATCCTTTGTAGAAGTCTGTGGCAGTTTGTGCAGCAGGTAGATTCTTCAACCAGAGGAGGCACATTAATTTCTAATCCTTTTGGATGTAGGCAGCTGTGTTTTCCCTTCTCCGGAATGTAAGCTGATGGCTGTTGTCAGTGGGAGGCTGGTTGGATAAAAATTCCACTTTTTTGTAGCAATTCTTCCAGTTAAAAAGTTTGTTAGTGCCAAGATTTGTCGTTTGAGCACTATGCTGATTTGCTGTAGTTAAAAAATAGGAGATAAAATAAAAGCAATAGAGCAAAGCGCGGAGCTGTAAGCCGCTGTCGCCTTTGGCTTGCTTACAGTGGCGATTCTAGACTTTTTTAACAGGGGTGGCCTGTTAAAACTTGATTAATTCAAGGGTGGCATCATAAAATCATGCATCGAACACCATACTCATAAATTGAAGGACAAAGGCCGTACTCTTACATCAAATTTCTTTTTATTTGAATAAAATCAAATATAAATAAACAAACATCTCAAACATAAAAATACACCTTCAAGACTTTTTGTTTTTCACAATAACAACTCAAACATAATATCTTTGGCCATCTATTTCTATAGCTGTTAACATCCAAAATCCAAGTTCTCAGCTAAATACTATTTATTCATGGAACAATGAATTACAATTTGTTTGCCCATCTATATATTGGTGTTAAAACAACTGAATGCGCCGATTTTTGTGTGAGCTGGCGAAAACCTTGATAAAGTCATCCATATTTAAAGCTTTTGCTCTCCTGGATTCAATACTTAACACACCTAAGTGGCTAAGCCTACCATCAACCATGGTGGTCCGCAAAGTGTGTCTTTATTAGCTTCAGGGCTGAGAAGCTCCGTTCACAGCCTGCAGTACTCACTGGGATAGCTGTGGCAACCTTGCAAAGCCTAAAGAGGTCAGGGAACACCTCTTTATAGGGTTCCAAAAATACAGTGAAGTCTGTAACACTTCCCAATTGTACTGCCCCACTGTCCATCTTTCTCTTTACAACCCTTCTGGCCTGATGCAGCTCATGGGTCAAGTCCTCTTGATCACTGCCATACAAATCACCTAATTGTAAGACTTGACCCTTGTCTAGGAATGTACAGCTTTGAGGGTTCAGTGCCTGTATCCCATTCATGAGTACACAGTTTGACTTTGAAAACCTTCTGTCCATCTCACTCATGATGCAATCTAGGATTGGGTACAGTAACCTTTGCCTGAATGAGTTTTTGTCCTCATCACCCCTGCGTAGGCCTATAGTACAAGTATATGAGACCCACCCAGTTTGAGCTCACTCTCTGTTCTCTCTTTTTTGTGACATTTTCAACTGCTACATTACACAGCTTGGCTGTATCAGATATTTCTTGCCACAAATCATGTGCAAATGTCTCGTTCCTGTACTCCTGAAATGTAGCATAAAGTGATTCAATCAAATCAACTGCTATGGCTAAGTCAAGTGAGGGGGCCTGTAGCAGGTCAGAGAGTCGCTTTGTGGTTCCAAGGAGTTTTTGGAAAGTTGTCAGTAAGGCTATGAATGTAAGGTCAATCTGTGCTAATAAACCTCGAGCATCAACAGATCTGTCCCCATTGTCCTCTGAACTGATCTGTTCAAGAACATGCAGGACGGCTGGTAATCTATCCAATAAGTTCCTGCAAGCCACCGCTCTACACGCCCATCGTGTATCACTCAGTTTTTGCAACTCTCTGCATTGGCCACCATACATATCTTTTTGAACCTCCATCCATTTTGATGTACATAGGACCGGTCATACACATAGAGTCTTTGGAGGAGGGTGAAGAAACAATCTAACTCTGCCACTGACTTCACTGTGTCCACTAAGACTAGATTCAGGCAGTGGGCATTACAGTGGACATAAAATGCCTGTTTAGCCTCTGCCTGAATTCTGGCTGCCACACCCGAGTGTTTCCCACTCATCACAGCTGCTCCATCATAGCCTTGCCCAATCAGGTTCTCCTTGTAATTGAGCCCATATTTTTCAAGGCATTGTATGATTTTATCACTAAGTCCCTTAGCATCCAAATCCTGAGCATGCTGAAAGTCAAGGAACTTTCATGTATAGCCCCACTGTAGTAATACCTCACTACCAACGACAGCTGCTCCTTTTTCTGGAGGTCTTTGCTTTCATCTGCAATTACTGAGAAAACCTCACTCTCCTTCACCTCCTTTACAATGTCATCCCTCACCATGTTTGCAAGACACTCCAGAATTTCATTCTGTATGGTTCCAGATGTGTACTTTGCATTCCCCTTTTCCCTCATTTTCTCACTTATAGGGCATCATGATTAGCTATCACAGTTAGAGTTTCTATGAAATTCCCCTATTGTCAGAGTCCTCTGACTCCCGTGGCCC
The DNA here is from genome assembly GCA_028476615.1 of Culter alburnus. Classification (NCBI taxonomy): domain Eukaryota; kingdom Metazoa; phylum Chordata; class Actinopteri; order Cypriniformes; family Xenocyprididae; genus Culter; species Culter alburnus. Next base: position 8,730 of record JAOTNS010001074.1, read on the forward strand.
CTCTGAGCCTGCTTCTGAGTTGCTGTTAACAACAGAACCTCTGCAATTGTTTTTATGTATCTCCTGTTCTCCTCAACTTTTCTTTTGTACTCTTGATCAATTAAATCCATTAACCCAGAATCAGACAGCATACAATTCTTATATTCTCGCCAAGCAAACATTGCATTAACGTGACTGTCAGACCGGTCATGCAATGTAAGGCCTCCATCTTTATACAGCGCTTTCTTCCAATGTGAAAAACCTGCCTGGGACGTAAATACTGATTCTGATGCTGAAGGGAGTGAGAAATGTCTACATGCATAACAGTAAGCTGAATCTTTGCTAACAGAGTACTCTAACCAAGAATACTTGCTGTACCACTGCGGGTTGAATGCCCTTCTTTTCTGACCTTGTGTGGTCTTGGGAAACATCCTCAGCACAGGTTGAGTTGGATCTGCTGCCCTTGATTGGGAGATGTCTGGAAAGAACAAAAGTAATTCAGCAAATCATACAAACATGTGTTTTCTATATATATTTTAACCAGGATAAAACATACAGTACACACCATGAGGTCCAGGGGTTGGGTTTGTAGCTGCACGTGGACAACCAGTGAGACAAGATGATGATGATGGACCTAAATTTAAATGTAAAATACATTTTGTTGTATTAAAAACAAGTGCAATTCAATCAGATATAGCTGAGATGTCATACCCTTATAAGGATCTGAAGTGTCTCCAGCACCCTTGTCTGAATCTGAAATAGCATTTAGAATGATTTCACATGATTTCACTTAGATGCCTAAACATTTTTATTTGTGTAGGCTAAATAAAAATGCTGTTAATATTTTTTTTCCAAATACATAGCCTATTAAATCAATGATACCATAAAATTTAATTCTAGATTTTACATACCCAGGTCATCAGGTGAAGCTGCTAGCTCAGTCGCTTCACCCTGCCTGTCATCATCCTGATCTGACTCGCTAACATTATCTGAACCACTGCTGGTACTGCTAACGTCAGCTGCTCTGATCAGTTCACTGTCTTCATCAGGTTTGCTTTTCTTGCTAACAAAGAACTGTTGGATATTCTGGTTCCTTTTCATACTGCAATGAAGTCAGATTTCCTTCAGAACAGTCCAACCAACCCCTAGGCTACATAACACCAATTAAATACTTTTTTTCCCCATTTACATTATTAGTAATTATTACTTACATTATTATTAGAAATTGAAATGAAACAAACATGAAATGGCACAATGCACAACAAAGAACGTATTATTACAATTAATTACACAAAATTAAAGCTTAATCAAAGGCCACATCTGACCTGTGAGCTAAACTATTACTATTTATAAAGTTTAAACGATATAGACTACTCTTTCATGTCATTACTGCATTGGTGATGTGCAAGTCAAATTCAGTGCCTGTCACTTTAAGGCCCTGACGGCCGTGAGGTTTGCTTGATTCTCACGGTTTAAGCTAAATTGTTGTTGTAGGATGTGGATGAAATGAATTATGTTTTCCATGTCATTTGTTAAAATAAATGCTCTAAAGCCTAACAACTCGAAGAAACTGTACGTGTCTTGTAATGATAATTTCTATGATTTTGGCGAGCACAAATAACTATCTCCAGATGTAAATGGTTGCATATCCTATTACTCAAATTCAACTAAACCCACCAGTAGGCTAGACCTTAATTTCACAGCATAGGTATGTTAGCAACACAGGGCTTGAAACATTGACTGTATAGCCTATAGAACAAACAAAACGAAACCCTGCGTGGAAATTTATCTGGGAATATAGCCTAAGCCTAACTTACTGAAGGTAGGGGCGAGCTATGGCGTGTTTAATTTGGTTAAAATATAATGTAGGCAACGTTTTTTTGCACAAAATTGCGTCTGCTAATCTGCTAATGATAAATCTTTAAATGCTTTTTACAAAAGTAGCCTACAGTTAACAGTTAATGACCTAGCAAATGTCGACTGAGTAGGCAGAATAGGCAGGTAACTTACAGTAGATAAATTAGCCTACATGACGTGATTCAACAGACGTGATACTGGGCTGTGTGTGCGATTAGATATCAAGGCAGATGTGATAGGTAAATAGATATCTTTGCGTGCTAGCACAAGTAGTAGTGCTGTAAACTCACATGCTAAAAAACAATAAGCCATGTATCGTTGGTTAGCTTATATCAAACACTTGCTACTTACATTTCTGAGTTCTGGTGTCTGACTGTCCAAGCTCCCGCGCTGATTTAAAGGCAGCAAAGTGCGTCAACAAAGGTTCTGCCTTTGACCACGTTAATGGCCAATCGTAGAGTAGGATTTTGGGGTGGCACCTGGGGTGGCCAATCGAATCTCAGGGGTGGCGTGGGCCACCCCAAGCCACCCCTCTGGCTCCGCCCCTGCTTGCTTAGTTGGGGACACTTGACATTTGACTTGACATTTGATATTCAATAGTATTCTTGACATTTATTTCAACAGTGCTTCTGATCTGCCTGCATTGACACTATTGTTTAAGAGCTGCTGTGCAGCCAAATTATGTACCAGTTATCAATGTAAAGCTGCTTTGACACAATCTGCATTGTAAAAAGTGCTATATAAATAAAGGTGACTTGACTTGACTTGACAAGAGCGTCCGAACAGTAGCGAAGCAGGAAGCATTATTGCACTATTATGACAGAGCTATCATCTGCTCATGTGATAGCAGTGGCCGTCCTGAGGACAGATCAAACATGGGCTGCTCAAACAATGTGTCAATAGGAGCTACTGACAGAGCGTGAGCACAATCTACACTGTAAACGATTTCCGTTGTTTTCACAGTATTATACTGTGTTCTCAACAGTTCCCTACTGTAGAATCTGAGTACAGCATATTACTGTAGATTTTGTCATTTTCACAGCTTGTTACTGTATTATTAACAGTTTCCAACTGTATAAGCTGTGTACAGTATGTTACTGTAGATTTTCAATGCATTCTGGGAAAATATTAGCCTACTGTATATCTAAATACAGTAGGCTACTAAATGACCGCGAAAAACAACCAAACACCTCCTCACGCATGACAGACTCATCATGAAAGCCCACAACAGTATGGTAGGTTAACTTTTCTCTTTTTTCACTTTGTTTTATTCTGATGTTAGATATAAAGCTACGTTTTAGTTAATACATTTCCATAAAATACATGAGTAAGCGTTCATTTTCTGGCATTTTCCTCCTGCAGCGTGGTGAAGATTAAAGTCCGAGGACGGAGTAGCCATACGTGAAATTGGTAGGTGGGTATACTTTAAAACACATGTAATTGCCTTATCTGTTTTATACAAATGTTATTTGCAAAGTATAAATACGTTTTAGTTAATAAATATATGTATGAACATCGGACCGGGTGAGCATTTCCCATTTAAGCGGCACTAATTTTCCTCCCGCAGCGGCGCTGGCAGACCGGCTGGACCATCGCGAGACAGGCCGGAAGAGCCGTTGTAAAGACAAAAAGCCTACTACCTGAAATTGGTAGGTCAGTTTTAAAACGCATGTAATCGCCTTTTTTGTTTTGTACCAATATTGTTTGCAAGGTATAAATATGTTTTAGTTTATACATATCCGTAAGAACATCGAAGCGGGTGCTCATTTCCCTGTCAAGCCGCACTAAGTAGCTCTTTCCTCCCGCAGCGGCGCTGGCAGAGACCGGCTGAACTAACGTGAGACAAGCGGGAAGAGTCGTTGTGAAGACGAAAAGCATTCGTGAAAATGGTAGGTCAACTTTAAAACGCATGTAATCACTTTTTTTGTTTTGTACCAATGTTGTTTGCAACTTCAAGGTATAAATACTTTTGGTGCAGGCGCTCATTTCCCAGTTAAGCCGTGCTGACAGCATTTTTTTCCTGCAGCGGCGCTGGCAGACGGGCTGAGCCATCGTGAGACGGGGTGAAGAGTCGTCGCAATAAAGAAGACCATTTTCTTTATGGCATGTGGTTTTAAGATGTAAGATGATATGTATTCACAGGTTATTGTTGTATACTGCTACTAATTAAGTACTTTAACTCTTCAAACTTTATTTTTACATTTCCAACATTTATTTTCCACTGGCACAATGTGTTAATGTGATTTTAGTGGTATGAATTTAATTGTATTTTGTTAATTGATGAAATTAATATGCTGGTAAATTTCTGTATTGAAGTTCAGAAATATAAAAGATGAAACCTAAATAAAGTTGATCTGAAGCAATAATTTGTGTTATTGAATATATAACAGTTAACTTAAAATAAATAAAAATTAACTAAAATAACTACAGTAGTTTTAGGCATACTGTAAAATAAAGTACAGCATTATACTTTATTTTACAGTACAGTACAGTAAAACTACTGTAGTTATTTTTACAGTAATTTTACTGTGGTATTAAATACAGCAACTACTGGATAATTGTTGCCAGTAAGTTACTGTTAATTTGACAATAAACATTTTACAGTGTAGTGAAAGGCGATAAAGAGTGCAGTGTATCTGTGAAGGAGAGCTGTGAGTGTGCGAAAGACGCCGCACAACAGTTCCATTAATTTGCGTATGTATTAATTTAATGTTTATATATTTTAATCTATTGAATCGCTAATGAATCACGATTCACTTCATTTTTAACATTTTAAATCGATTATTGACCATCCTGAAATCAACAAGTCATGATTCAGAAACTCATGTTTCAAGATCAATGCATAATCAGGATTTGTAATCGATACATCAAGAAAAATAGAGGAATAGTTACATCCCTCGCCAACTCGCTAATATTTCCTGGATTCTATGTTTCTGTTTTTATAGCATGTGACAACAGTATAATGATTCTGGAGGTTGTCCAGTTGGTTACAATATTTGCCACAAGTACATACTGAAATGTGTCTAATAGGACAGTTTGTGATTATTTACAGTTTAAATAACTTAAATGTAGCCCAAGAGATATCACAGCTTTTTTTTTTGTAGTGTTCCTTTGTAGTTCCCTTTCGTGGGAACATCGACACTACGTCCAATGACGTGATGGGAACCCTCTGCATTTTGTGTTCGTGAAGCACCTCTGTATCCAACCAATGAGGAAACGTGACGTCAGAGGCGGGTGACGTCACGGACCAGGAAACTATAAAGCATACCCAGAACAAAGAACGCTAGCTTCTGTTGTCTTCAGCAAGCGCTATCTGTATCTTGTCTGTTTTATTTAGTGTTGTTTGTCCCTGCATTGCACACAGTGATCTCTTCGTCTGAGGACAAGAGTTTCAAAAACACGATAAGACACATATATATATATATATATATATATATATAAAATGGCGGAAAAAAGCAGCAGTTTGTTAACTGTGCGTCTCCCTGCCCTCCGTTTCATTGCGGCTGGGGACACACACGAGATGTGTGTGAGATGCCTGGGAGTTGAGCATGCACAGGCAGCTCTCAAGGGAGCTGTCTGTGTACACTGTGAACGACTCACTCTCAGAGTGCTGCGATCACGCCGGGCGCTCTTTGAGGAGGGCGCCGAGGCGAGTGTTCCCCGTGGGTCTGGTCCCGCTGCTGCTGAGGCACAGCGAAGGCTGCAAAATGGATCTAGCAGAGGGGGGAGAGACGGGCTCTGCCTTATCGCTCCCCTTACCTTCTAGACCCAGTGTCTCTCCTTTGGTGGTGGAAGCACACGCTGCGGTTTCTTCCCCCTGGAGGGAGACACCGGCACTCAACATATCTTCCTCCAAGGAGGTTGATGTGGAGGGTGTCGATGAGGGAGATGAGGAACCACCATCCTCATCTCCAGCATATGAGAAGCTGCTGGAGGTAGTGACCAGGGCAGTCGAAAAGCTAAATATAGACTGGCCCGCGGAGAAAAGTGAAAATAAACCTAAAAGTAAACTAGATGAAAGGTTTCTTCCCGCACGGTCACTATCCCAGCGTCGGGGTCTGCCGTTTTTTCCCGACCTCCACACCGAGGTGTCGAGGTCGTGGAAGAGACCAGTTCAATATCGTGTTTTCAGTCCCCAAACGTCATTGTACAGTTACATCATGGGGCTGAAACACCACGGCTACGGGGCGATGCCACGGGTTGAAGAGAAGCTTGCGAGTTATCTCTCGCCTGAGTCTGCATTGTCTCCCAAGACCCCGACATTGCCCACTATGCCGTTACAAAACTACATCTAGCTTGGTGGACAAGGCTTATTCGGCGGCAGGTCAGGCGGCAGCATGCCTGCATACAATGTCTATCTTGCAGGCATATCAAGCCGACCTGCTGGGGGAAATAGATGGGAAGCATCATTCGAAGCTATTAGAGCAGGGAAGCATCATTCGAAGCTATCCATGAGCTGAGAAAAGCAACAGATCTAACTCTCCGGGCCACCAAGGAGACCGCTCTATGGCAGCCTTGGTGGCCACGGAGAGGCATCTATGGCTTAATTTATCCGATATCAAAGAAAAGGATAAGAATGTGCTCATGGACGCGCCGCTGTCTCCTGGTGGACTGTTCGGCGACGCAGTAACAACTGTCGTCGACAGGTTCCAGGAGACACGTAAACAATCAGCGGCGTTTTCAAAGCTTCTCCCCCGTTGCTCTCATCCCCCGAGGCTGCTGGGCGGGAGCAGCCTCGGCCGACAGCCAGCTCCTCCGCGCATAGAGCGCAACAGAAGGCCAGTGTCGCCACTCGTGCTCTCCCGCAGAAAGCTTGGGGACCGGGGCGAGCGGCACAGGCGAAGCCTTCCGGGGGTAGGGCGGATCTGAGGACCGTCATTATTTCCCGGAAGAGAAAATCCGAGAAAGAGAGAAAAAGCTTCAGAGAAAAAGTCCTGACGCCAGTCAGGAGGACAGCCCCCTCCGGGGAGGTTCGGTTATTAAAATATCAGATACCCATTCCTCTCCGGTGCCCTCAGGGGGCCGTTCTGCCAACCCTGCCACCCAGTGTGCGTCAGGGCGCAGCGGTCTCCACCGATCCTCTGAGGAGGGTCGGTCAGCGCTTGATTCATCTGTCTGCCGGTGCGCCGCGTCAGATGAACGAGCCAAGTGCTCAAAAAACACCAGAGACCAGTCTCGAGAGACTGGTTCCCTTAGTAGAATATGTGGAAGAATGGAAACGTCTCCCGAACATTTCGAAATGGGTGCTGCTCATGGTAGAACAGGGTTACAGAATTCAGTTCGGTTCTCGACCGCCCAAGTTCAAAGGGGTTCTTCCCACAGTGGTAGCCCCAGAGCAGTCTCTGGTGATGGAACAAGAAGTTACGACGCTTTTGCAAAAAGGAGCTATAGAAAGGGTTCCTCCTCCCAGCAAAATGTTGGGCTTTTACAGCCGTTACTTCATTGTTCCAAAGAAGGATGGAGGATTGCGTCCGATCATAGATTTACGCATGTTAAATCGATCTGTAAAGAAGTTGAAGTTAAAAATGCTTACAATTAAACAGATTATTCCACAGATCCGGTCCGAGGACTGGTTTGTGGCAATAGATCTGAAAGACGCATTTTCCATATATCCATCCATCCTTCTCACAGGAAGTTCCTCAGGTTTGCTTTCGGGGGCGAAGCTTACCAATACAGGGTTCCTCCTCCCTCTCACCCCGCACGTTCACGAAGTGCGTGGATGCAGCGCTGGCTCCACTGAGACTCCAGGGCATCCGCGTGCTGAACTATATCGACGATTGGTTGATATTAGCTCAGACAGAGCAATTGGCAGTTCAACATTGAGATGTTGTTCTGTCGCACATGAAAAAGCTTGGGCTGAGGCTCAATGCCAAAAAGAGTGTGCTGGTCCCGAGTCAGATTGCAAACTATCTAGGAGTAATCTGGGATTCCACCACGATGCAGGAGTAGTTGTCTCCTGCTCGTGTGAATTCCATTCTCGGGGCCGTGAATGGGGTGAAGTTAGGCCAGTCACTCACTGTAAAACAGTTTCAGAGACTGTTGGGTCTGATGGCAGCTGCGTCCAACGTTATTACTTTTGGCCTCCTGCACATGAGATCCTTACAGTGGTGGCTCAGGACCAAGGGGTTTTCTCCGAGGGGAAATCCTTTTCGCATGATCAAAGTCACGCGGCGATGCCTTCGTGCTCTGGTCATGTGGAAAAAGCCTTGGTTCCTGTCCCAGGGACCCGTGCTGGGGACTTCTCGTTGTCGCGTAATGCTTACGACAGATGCTTCCTTCAAGGGCGATCATGAGTGGGGGGCGATCATGAGTGGTCGCTCGGCTCAGGGTCTATGGGAGGACCATCAGCTCTCCTGGCACATAAATCGGCTGGAGATGATGATTCTTGCATTGAAGCATTTCCTCCCAGAACTGAGGGGACACCATGTGTTGGTCCATACGGACAACACTACGGTAGTCTCGTATATAAACCACCAGGGGGGTCTGTGGTCTCGCCTACTGTGCAATCTGGCCAGTCGCATCCTCCTGTGGGCCCAGGGAAAGCTCCTTTATGTAAAAGCAGCGTATATTCCGGGGCGTCTAAATGTGGGAGCGGACGCTCTGTCGAAGCAGAGAGCGAGACCGGGGGAATGGAAATTCCACACCGAGGTGGCGGAGTTAATATGGAAAACTTACGGTCGAGCTCAAGTCGACTTATTTGCCACAGAGGAGTCAACTCAGTGCCCTCTGTGGTACTCTCTGAAGCACCCAGCACCTCTAGGGCTGGATGCTATGCTACAGACGTGGCCGAGGCTGCGCCTGTATGCATTTCTCCCAGTCTCATTGCTCCCGGGAGTTCTGGAGAAGGTTCGCCAGGAGAGGGTCGACCTAATATTGGTGGCCCCTTACTGGTTGACCAGAATATGGTTTGCGGACCTGATATCACTTCTTCACGGCTCTCCTATGGAGCTTCCTCTCAGGTAGGATCTCCTGTCACAAGCAGGCGGCACGATTCTACATCCCCGCCCAGAAATGTGGAAACTGTGGGCCTGGCCTCTGAGGGGCAAGGCTCATAGAATCCGGTCTCCCAACCAAGGTTGTGGAGACCATCGTTCAATCCAGAGCTCCCTCCACGAAGGAAGCTGTATATGTATAAGTGGAATCTGTTCGCTACATGCTATGGCCAACGTAATATGGACCCTGTCCAGTCTCCTATTAGCTTCATGCTACAATTCCTTCAGGAAAAGTTTTCAGAAGGTTTAACCCCTTCAACATTGAAGGTATACATTGCAGCCATTTCGGCTTATCATAATCCTGTAGGAGGTTCCTCGGTGGGACGAGACCCCCTGGTTATACGCTTCCTCCGTGGTGCACTGAGGTTGAGACCTGCAGTGCGCACAAAAACTCCGACCTTGGACCTAGCTATTGTGCTGCAAGGGTTAGCTGAGGCTCCCTTTGAGACAATAGAGGAAGTGTCAGATAAATTTCTGACACTAAAAACAGTATTTCTCTGTTAGCGATTTCATCCTTAAAAAGTATTGGTGATTTACAAGCGCTGTCAGTCGCTCCGTCATGTTTAGAATTTGCGCCTGGTATGATTAAGGCTTTTCTACATACTAGACCGGGCTATGTGCCAAAGGTCCCCACCAGGGTCCCGGGTCCCATTACACTGGAGGCTTTCTGCCCGCCTCCATTTATAAATCCAGATCAGGAAAGACTAAATCTGCTTTGCCCTGTGAGGGCGCTAGATGCTTACGTCCACAGAGCTGCCCTGTGGAGAAAAACAGATCAATTATTTGTGTGTTATGGGTCCCCTAGAAGGGGGGATGAGCAAGTGGGTGGTCGAGGCCATCTCACTCGCTTACAAAGCAGTGGGACAACCATGTCCCTTAGCTATTCGTGCTCATTCCACGAGAGGTATGGCCGCTTCGAAAGCTCTAATGTCAGGAGTATCATTAGATGATATATGTGGTGCAGCTGGATGGTCATCCCAGCACACTTTCATTAGATTTTACCATCTCGATGTAAACTCTACCCCAGGTTCTCTGGTATTGCAAGATAGCAGCCAGGTACTTGAAGATATGGCGTAGTTGGGACAGCGTTCCCATCACATCATTGGACGTAGCGTCGATGCTCCCACGAAAGGGAACGTCTCGGGTTACGGGTGTAACCCCTGTTCCCTGAGTAAGGGAACGAGACACTACGTCGCATTGCCATACCTCCCACATACCTGGAGCGCTTTGCTTCAGACATATTCCAGAAGCTAGCGTTCTTTGTTCTGGGTATGCTTTATTGTTTCCTGGTCCGTGACGTCACCCGCCTCTGACGTCACGTTTCCTCATTGGTTGGATACAGAGGTGCTTCACGAATACAAAATGCAGAGGGTTCCCATCACGTCATTGGACGTAGCGTCTCGTTCCCTTACTCAGGGAACAGGGGTTACACCCGTAACCTGAGACATTTTGTAGGACTTGGTGGACTTTTTAAACACTGTGCAAGTGAAGCTTGATTCCACTTCTATCCATGAGACTCAGCTAAGGCAATCAATGTTCTGTTTTGATATAGGTTGTCTGTTTTGATATAGGTTGTCTGTATCGGTTACAGTATTGGTTGTAAGCATACACACGACGAATGAGATCAAGGAAATAACAGGCTTTAATAAATCCACAGGCAAGGAATTCCATAAACAGCAAACATGAGACAACCATACAATGCACGAACAATACCGGACCATACTGACCTGAAAACACAAGGCCTAAATACACAGACAAACTAGGTGGTTGATTGAACACAGCTGAATGTGATGATTAAGGTGATCAGTAACTATGGTGACAAACTAGTGGCGGGAAATGGTGCAAAACAGAAGTCCAAACAGGGTGAACGTGTGACAGTATCATTGTATTTCTGCACAGGAATTTCAAAATCTTCATTGTCGTGACGTCACAACAAAACATTAGCATTTTGTCCACCCACTTATTGCACTCACAATAACACACCAGTATAATCTTTTGTTTTGTTCCCGTCATTTTACTGATGACTGCTTTTCAAACCTCGGGGAGTTTAACGCAAGATTCACAGAATGCTTGGTCTTAAAATATGGACCAATGCCCAGTTTATTTGGACCAGCTTGCTCCTCTGAATCTCAACCTGTAAGTATGATTAATAATTGATGTTTATATTTTCTAGCGATTGTTCAAAATCTGTAGTTTTGTATGTTATGTTGTGTAACGTACAGTCTGTATGTCTCCTGCTAACGTGGCTAACTCACGTTTATGTAGTTCTGCTAATAAGATGTGGTCCAATATTGTCTAAAAATTTGTCGATTAATGCAGCTTGTCTGTTTCATTACTTGGAGTAATGATCAAGAATGGAGCACGACTTTTGTTTACAAAGTCTAATGTATTATCAGCTATTCACGTTTGTGCTCGGCTAATGTGGAAGATTACAACATACAAAACAAACTGTTTTTTTTTTTCTTTGCGTTTTTATTACTACAGTAGTATGAAGCTCTATCTGTATTGTAATAGAATGTTAAGATGCTAGTCCGCGCTAACTAGTTGAAGTATTCTCTCTGTAAACAGTAAACACCCCTTGTAATGTCAAACAATGATATAGCCATTTTTCTTTGTTAATAGTTATGACGAAAAAGTCTGTACACATCTGGTCTAAATGTTTATCTTATGTTAAAGGTTTTCAACTTCGCTTGGCATTCTGATACAGTTCCCACAGGTGCATCTACATAAAGTATAAAAGTGACGCTGCTATCACATCTTATAATTAACTCAGGTGACACTTACCATATAACAATGTCGTACTCCAGTCGTGATTGTGAATCAGTTTCTGGTTGATTGACTACTTCAGATGTCATCGTCGGACTCAGGCTCGAATTGATATGGTAAAATTGATGATATCTTTTCTGTCCATACATTGTATACAATGTCTTGCGAATTGATAGCTGACATTCAGTTATAGCAATGGGTGTGCGGTGTGCAGTAGACCAATCACAAAGGATTGGGCCATCTGACCAATCAGAGCAGTGTAGGCTGATGGAAAGGAGGGGTTTAGAGAGAGTCTGATTCTCTGAACTGCTTCAAACGAATCGTTTACAAAAGATTGAAAACTTAGGTGGAATTAAATCAAGCATATAGCGTCAGTTCTGGCAGACATGTCAGTCAAGCTTGCATCAGCTGACACTCAGCTGATCCATTCCATCCAATAGGGAAACTCTTCAGATTAGACAGCGTCTTTTAAATACACCTCCCAGCCATTCAGAGCTGCTTGATCGCCGCACTGCACTCGTCATATGCTATGCTCATTGCTTATTAATGAATTAATGCTACATCTAACTTTGCGATGTCAGTTCGTTTATTTTTCAAACTGACATTCACCATGTCAGCTTCAGGTTCGTCTGATGATCAGCCCATGGACGAGGTTTCTGGGCCAGATCAAAGCTCCCTGCTTGTGAGACGAAGCTCACGTCTTACCAGCAAAGGACCCTCACCAAACATCTCCGAATGGCCATCTGAGAGAATCATCACAACCTTGTACGGCCTTAATATTCAAGCTCCCGTCGGAGTTACTCACGATTAACATTTCAAGTTTTTTCTCGCCAATGTGGAGGACCCAAATCAGCTGCCTTCCGCTCCTCCTCAGCCGGATCCCAGAAAACAAACTTCCAAAAGGAAAAATATTTGTCCAAACTGCACACCTCCAGTTAAGAAGAGAATTGCTCAAAAAAACATCTCAATCCACTGAAGAGGATCCAGTATTGTCGGCACTTCAAAACATTCATCTCTCTATCGTAAACATGGATGATAGGATTCAAGCTTTGGAACTTCATCAGCCTTCTTCAAGCTCCGTGACAATCAATATGTCAGGCCCTTCTACCAATGTAGACACAGCTTTCCCATCTAATTTGGCAACCGACTTCAATATCACGCTGCACACGTCCCTGGCAACCTGCTCCTTCTACCGGACCATCTTTCTTCCCTCCTGCCGCTGCCATCTCTCCTCATATGCGAGCCCAAATCCTTGCAGGTAACGATATCTATTTAGTAAAAATCCTGCTTTGCTCTGATGTTCATGACAATTGGATAGTAGAATGCGGGGACATTTCTGTACTGTTAAAAGACAATGACCACAGGCTGCAAAAGTGTCTTACCATGGCTGAATTTAACGTTGCCTTTAGTGTCTATAGAGATGTTATCTGCGAGTCATTTCCTGAGCACAGGCAAGAGTTTGACACTTATTGGAGTATTATTTCAGATCTGGCTATGTTATATGGGGGCACACTCTTTTATGAATATCGTAAGTCCTTCTCGGCCAAGTCGGTGATGTACATTCAAAGATTTAAAGGTGCTAAAGAGGATGTTTTGTTTTATACATTTTTGCAATATTACTTGAAACTGTCTTTACTAACTGATAAAAGACTATTTATTAGGTGCACTGAAAGTAATAATATTAATATACATCATCTGTGCATGAGGTAGGGCCTTAAAAACATCAGCCAATCGTTTACGTGATCATCGTGTAAACGATTGGCCCTCTGGCTTGTCAATCACTGCCATGACGTTCCTTGTGAGAGACGAGCGCGGCTGCGCGCTCCAGTAACTTTCCACACTCCACAGGTGCCGCATGCAATGTTTTTGTCAGGAGACAGGAATAACAACTGCAGATTATGAGTTACCTGCGGTGAGTCCAACAAAATGAATCCAAAAAACACAACACAGTGAATGCCGGTGTTAAACATTTGGAGGCGTTCCTTTGCTGTGAAGGAGGGGGTTTCTTACGCATGCGCTCATTTCAAAAACTCAGTAACAGTCTTTGGATTCTCAGTCAACGAAAAAATCCTCTCTATCACCTTTAATCAAAGGATTGACTGGTCTGTCATTGATCTAGCTTTGATTAGCAGGCATTTTACGGGTCATTGAGCCCTGTCTTGCTCCTTATGCGGGTCTTTTACCCATACTACTTCACTATGTTCAAGAGATGCCCAGTCGTCTTCATCCCCATCAGATGAACATAACGATAGTAAGGATAAGGTGACATATACCCTACTCTGCTATAACTTAAATGAAAATGTATGTAAATTTTCTAATTGTACATTTCTTCATGCTTGCAGCTATTGCGGGGACAGTTGAAATCCATATGCCCTCGCAGAGCTCGAGCTTTAAAAAATAAAAAAAAATTAAAAAATATCAACACCTGTCAATGTATCAGAGCTTCGCAAAGCACTGAGAAACCTCCTGATCATTGTTTTGTGACTTATTTATTAACTGGTCTCATGCATGAGTTTTTGGCTGGTCTAACTCTTTTCCCTAAAATGTCCCATATTTGTAATAACCTGCAGTCTGCTTTCCAGGAACCGAATGTAGTCGATAGCTTACTGGCTAAAGAAGTGGAAAAAGGATACATGATCGGTCCATTTGACAGCCCTCCTTTTTCCATATTCAGAATTAATCCATTAGGCGTCACAACCAGAAAATATTCTGGAAAAAAGCGTCTAATAATCGATTTGTCAAACTCTCTTTTGGCTGTCATAACAGCCCTCGTATTTTCAACACATTATCAGAGGCTCTATGTTGGATACTACTAAATAATCACAAATTGCCTTTCGTGCTTCATCTTCTAGATGATTTTCTAGTCATCGACTATCCTAATTCCACACCAAACCGTTGTATCAATACATTAAAAGACATATTCCTCAATATTTCAATATTCCTCTCTCCAAAGAGAAAACTCTTGGGCATCTAATGTTATCGAATTTCTCGGTATTACATTTAATTCAGATCTTTTGGAAGCTTCCTTGCCTTCCGAGAAACTCGAAAGAATTCGAGCAGTAATTAAAGAATTTGCAGGACGTGTATACGTTTCAAAACGGGACTTGCTTTCTCTTTTAGGCCATCTCAATTTCACCATGCGAATTGTTCCTCAAGGTCGCTCATTTATATCAAGGCTTCTTAATCTCACAAAAACAACCGATAAACTACATGATCTCATTAAATTAGATGCTGGATGCCGCTCCGATCTAAGCTTCTGGTCTCTTCTTTGTGAAAAGTGGAACGACATTTCCTTTTTTTATAATGATTAAATCGAAACTTCTGTTGATCTCAAATTTCATACAGACGCCACGCCTTCTGTCGGATATGGCGTTTTTTTCAATAACGAATGGTTCGCAAATGTTTGGCCCTCTGAATTGCTCAATTTACCTCATAATATTTAATCAACGGCTTTGCTCAAACTATATCCAGTAATCGTAGCCTGCTTGCTATGCTGTAATCAATGGTCAAAGGAAAATATTATGGTCTGCTGTGATAACGAGGCCACTGTGTATATGATCAATAAAGGGTGCTCTTCAATCCCCTTTATTAATAGGTTTCTGAGACGTCTCATGTGGACTAGCATCACTCGCAATTTCAGACTCCGCGCCGCTCATATACCGGGTCACGACAACAAAATTGCTGATTGTTTGTCTCGATTTAAATTTCAGGAATTCAAAAACCTGTGCCCGGACGCTTCACCTCATCGTCTGCATTGCCCACCTTTCAACCAGACCGTTGAAATGCCACCCTGAAAAACTATCTGAATTCAGCCTCCAGATTCATGCGAGCTGGTCTAGCCAAGTCCACCTTAAAAATGTATGATTCTGCCTGGCTACAATTCCTTTCATTTTGCACAGTTTTTTTTCAGTCCCTGTTTTGCCTGTTAACATAAAAATGGTGTGTGCATTCATAACCTATTGTCACATTTCTCAAAAACTGCAATCATCATCCATTAAAAGCCAAGTTTCAGGAATTCCGTTTCATCTAAGATGTCTAGACCCCTCAGTTTGCAGTCTAGTGGGAAATCCCTCAGTGCGTCTTCTTCTAGACGACATCAAAAAGGAATCTCCAAAAGGCAAAGATAAACGTCTTCCTCTCACACTTTCTCTAGTTCAAAAAATGGTGCAAAAATTAAGACAATGGTGTTTTAATCATTTTGTGGATGCACCGTTGGAGGTCATTTTTCTTTCTGCTTTTTACGGCTTTCTCCAGGTGGGGGAATTCACTACTCGTAATTTTAAATTTGACCCTGTATGCAATCTCACTATCTCTGATATCTCATTTGACTTAGAGTCCTTCACCATATTTTTAAAGCAGTCAAAAAGTGATCAAGAACATAAAGGTGTTTCTGTGGTCATAGCTCGCACTAATACTCTTTTCTGTCCTTTTAATTCCATGGTTTGTTTTCTGAAACTTTGCCTTCATGTCCTTCTCCACGAACCTCTATTCATCACTGATAAGAGGAGAGCCATGTCAAGATCCTGGTATCATATACATCTCACTCTTTCCGCATCGGAGTAGCAACGACGGCAGCATCCTTCACATTGATCCCAACTTTAAAAGCTATGGGGAGGTGGTGCTCCATAGCTTATGAATGCTATGTTCGGCCTGAACTTAAGGACATTTTAAATGCACAGAGAAATATGGACTCTAAAAAAAATGTGACTGCACCGGATTTCCATGTGTCATCAATTCAGTATTACTCAAAACCACTCACATATGTGATTTTGCATTTTCATGTGTTTTTCTAATTAAGTGAATTCATGAGATTATTCCCATGTTATTTCAGTTCACTAAGGTACAGTTTCTCGTCTTTTACAAATTAGGTTTGCAGCAGGCTTGTTGCAATAAGGCTCATCCGGGCTCAGCAAGATGCTGTTACTCGTTGCAGATTTGTGTTTTAGCAGCATGCTTGCTGCCAAGGTGCACTATACTCTCAATTGGCAACATGCTTGTTGCAAGAATTATACAACTTCCGGCCGGCTCGCTTAGCATGCTATGCGCAATTCGCAGCCATCCATATTAATCATGATTGCTTAAGGCTGCTCATTAACCGTTACCATTTATTACGGTTGGAGGATGGTTTGTTTTAGGGGAAATGTATTGCTGCGCTCCCTGCTCTTTCCAGGCATGGCTGCTTGAATGTCAGTCAAGCTTGCGTCAGCTGACACTCAGCTGGTCCATTCCATCCAATAGGGTTACTCTTCAGATTAGACAGCGTCTTTTAAATACACCTCCCAGCCTTTCAGAGCTGCTTGATCGCCGCACTGCGCTCATCATACCTGCCTCCATCCACTACTCCTCCAATATTTCACTGCACCCGTTGCTCAGTATCTTATCTCAGTGTTGTTGTCGTTTTTGTTGTTAATTCCTCATGTCTGTTTATTTCCCTTTCAGGTGATGTTCACGTGTTTTTCTGTGGGATGTCTTTGTTCCATTATTTTGCTAAACTGCTCTGGTTAGTGGAAAAATGTATCGCTGCACTCCCTGCTCTTTTCAGGTATGGCTACTTGAATGAGCGGGGAGTTTTGCCCAGAAAAGTTCCATACCGCCAACCTTAAATTGATATTGCATTGCTTATCGTTTAAATTGTTTTATTGTAAACATTCTCTGTGATCATTAATAAAACTTTGACGATAGTAGTCTGACAGAAATATATATGTGACCTGATCCAGCAAAATGAGTCACAGTGACCCAAATTTCAAAATTGAGATTTTGGTATCAATGGAAAGATGAGACAATAAGCTTTAAAATGATATCCTAGTCAAAGTCCTTGAATGGTTTTAAAGATATACCCATTTGAATTATGGTTGTCTGCCTCTTTTTCAAATTGAAAACCTGAGAAAATCGCTTTTAAAGTTTTTTGCCCATTTTTTTGTTGATATCTTTCAAAATCCATTGCATTAAAAAGGGATAAACTATTTATTTTACAGCTTAATTTGACCAAAGACATTTTTATATATATAAATGCTAAACCAGGCTGAAGCTCAAATTATTTGAAAGTATTTATTTGAATTAACCCTTTAACCCTTTAAGACCTGAAGGCTTTTTTAGAGTTTTTTTTTTTTTTTTTTTTTTTTTTTTCCCTGAGCGACACACACAAAAGTAAAGACTCATAACTCCAAAACTGTAGCAAGGAGAGTCAAAAGGTAGGTATCATTTGATAGAAAACATTTAAAATTTTAAGAAAATATAAATTACATTACATTTGGACATTTTCTTGCTGAGAAACAGCTGATAAAAGACAAATATATATATACTTTTTTAAAAATAATTTTTCTTTTTTTTTATTTGACATGGAATAACTCAGGAACACAATAAGATCGCTAAAAAATATTTTTTGGTGATGCTCTCCTATATGTGAGCTGCATCTGGTTCAAATTTCGTGGTGATAGCATAAAGAATAGTTTGAAAAATTGTTGTTCATTTTTTCCGCAGCCAGGTGGCGCCAACGGGCGGTAAACTCCGGTTTAGAGGTGCTTCTCAGCACCTTTCAACAGCTTTCTTAGGAGTTTTTCCAAATGGTTAGATGCATTAAAAAGATGAGATTCTAAGCTTTAAAATGATATGTATTTTGTGTTATTCCACGTTGGAAAACGAACATGGATGGGTCCGGGAACATTGGATACACACTGCATCCCGGAGAGATGAGAGACATGTTTTTAGCCAAGTATGTTAAATCATTCCGTGAGTAATATCTTGTGATCAACGCAATATATTATATTGATTTTGGATTCATTTTAATCTTGAGAGTCTGCTTTAAATATTGATGTGCCATTTTTATGATCTGTGCATTTTTCATGAAGTTATGAGCACGTGAAATATACATACTTTGTATTCAGTTAGCGGCTGTGCTGTTTTTGTTGTAAACGCATATCACTCAGACTCATTAGAGGGTGAAAACAACGCAACAGAAGCATGTTGGAGGCTTGATATGAAAGCTTAAAGTCTCTGGTTTTGTATGCAAAAAATAATTTTTGTGCTACCTATATGGATTCAATTTTTATTGGCTTTTAAAGAGAGACACGCAAATGGGAGTTTTATTTTATAAGGCGCGCTAGTCTGACAGGAGGATGGCTGGACCGATCTCGTGCCTGTCAGTCGAAACGGGGCTTCCCATTGTTAAAAATCAGCGTTTAGGTCAGTGTGTTTACATTTCTAAGCTTTTTGATTGGTTCTATACAACGTGTAACACCATATTTGTAGAGCAGAGATAATGACGTTTCAGGGGATACCGGGAAATGCTCATAAGTGATGAGAGGAGTTGAGAAGTTCGTTTCCAGCGAATTTAGTAAAACCATGTCAAATTTAATAGCCATTTAAATACCTTTACTCAATTATCTGGACTACGAAACTTTGGGAGATTATTTTTGAAAGTCTGTTCTTTGAAATTAGCTTTAAAAAAAAAAAATAGATTTTTTCATTGTTTTTCCACATTATTGGCCCATATCTTAAAATAGAACGTTGCGACTTCCGACTCATTTCGCCAGATCGGGGTCACATATTATGAGAAAACGAACGTGTTTTTTGACCTTGCATGCATGTAAACCTGTTTTAGGAGACTCCCAAAACAATATTAGTGTGGCCCGGGCACAGGATGAAAAATTTAAATGGGGTCTTTTATTCCAGACTGCACTTGGAACAGTGTAGCATTAAGTATGAAAATTTTGGAAAATAGTCACAGAAAAATAGAAACGTGAATACAGCTAATAGGAAAAAATAAAGTTTGATCTTCACATCAAAATGAGTGCACTTCTTTTCCACCACAATCATTAGCTAACAAAGACAACGGTAGTAGCCTTTCATGCTGGAAAACAAATAGACACACAGTTAACTGTAACATAACAGCTGTCAAAAAATCAAAGTTGTCAAACCAAGTAAAGCTACTCAAATTACATGAAAAGTACATGCAAGGAAATTAGTTGCATTTTTGGAGTATCAGTATCATACAAACACTATTGCAGCATTTAACACTCAGTTAACCTTACATTCGTAAATGAGTACTTCAAAATGAATTTGATAATTCAAACTTACAACTCATCACCACTTGAGCACATGTACACATTAACAGAGCCGGCTGCTGACTCGATTTCCCTCTGCAGATGATAAAGGGATTCAAACTTTTCCTTAAAGCAGAACTAAGTAACTTTTTTTACATTCATAAATAGTTTTGGTAATGCTTTAGATTACAGCCCAGAAAGTACTGCGTAATTACAAAGAATTTACAGTGTAACTTTCGATATTTATAGTGTACCTATACAGTAAGTACATGTAAGTATAGGGGAACAATATGCAAAGTATTGGGAATAAAGGGGTAACAACCAGGAAAATAACAAATTATTTATACTGTAAGTATTTTATAACTAAGGGATACTTACACTGTTATGATAAAAGTAGAAAGAACTATTGCAATCTTTTTTATACAAGGGGAAATATGCTTTTGTTTCATGTAGTTACAGGGTAAGTATGACATTACGGGCCGTAAATTAAAGTGGTGCTTGTTACACTCTTATTTCATGTAGTTACAGGGTAATTAAAAAAAAAAAAATGCAAACAGTCATATCACTTGGAAAACTTTATTTGAAAAACAACTTATTTCAAAACAGATTTAAAGTTACAACACTTCTTATTACTTTCTCTTACTTCGTATTACTTCGTATTACTTCTTATTACTTTCTCTTGCTTGGCTACCTCCTCCTCTTGTTCCTCTTTTTCTTTTTCCACTTTCTTTTAAATCTTTAGAGGGAACCCATTTGCCCTGTTTCTGTACAGATTTTCTACCGCTATGAGACCCCATGGAGAACGCAAATGGGAACTGTTCGGAACGGGGAAACACCCAACACAAAGAAACAAACCATATGGACTTGATGTCCGCCAAAGAAGGTGTAATCGATCGATGTCTTCTGAAGTGAAACTATACGTATTTGTAAGAAAAATACCAAATATTTTAAAATTTTAAACTTTCGACCAACTGTCTTCTGCGCGTGCATGCAACGGTTGAGAGTTCATGCTTGACGTAACTTGAAGTGTGACGTAAGCGTGCCGAGAAACTCACGCAGATGTTGGATGCCATCAGTTTATTTTTTTTGTAAATTGTAAACGAGAATGTCATGAAAGCTTCACATTGCTCATTTCAATGTGCTTCGTCGAACGCGAAGTCGACTCTCATGCAGGCGCTGGTGACAGGTCAGAAGCGAAAAGATGAATATCCTCAACCATGAGAAAATTTCGGGGTGTACTGTATTTTCTTTTAATGGGATTCCTTCTTAAGATTCATCAGTTGAGAAACAACAGGAGGAGGAAGCCAAGCGAGAAACAACAACAATCAAAAAACGGACAAAACATGTTACTTTCTGTCAGGACTTTAGAATTTGAAATGAAAAGTTGATTTAAAAAAAATGAATAATAAGTGTTGTAGACCTGTTTTTAATAAAGTTGTTTTTCAAATAAAGGTTTTGGAGTCAGTGATATCAGATTGCTTGCATTTTATTAATTAGCCTACTTACCCTGTAACTACATGAAATAAGAGGGTAACAAACTCCACTTTAATTTACGGCCCGCAATGTCATACTTACCCTGTAACTACATGAAACAAAAGCATATTTCCCCATGTATTAAAAAAGATTGCAATAGTTCTTTCTACTTGGCTTGAAACAATTTAATCAGTGCACTTTCTCGCTAAATTGCTCCCAAATGTAAGATTGTTGTCTATCATAACAGTGTAAGTACCCCTTAGATATAAAATACTTACAGTATAAATAATTTGTTATTTTCCTGGTTGTTACCCCTTTATTCCTAATACTTTACATATTGTTCCCCTATACTTACACATACTTACTGTATAGGTACACTATAATTATCGAAAGATTCGCTGTAAATTCTTTGTAATTACGCAGTACTTTCCGGGCTGTAATCCAAAGCGTTACCATAGTTTTCTAAGTCCTTACGATGGTTAATTGACTTGTAGTGGTGTGTTTGAGGCGAGCACTAACCCCCTCTGGCACGTCTACGCCAAAAAACAGCACTTGCAAGTTGAGCTGTGCCGACCCGACACAATCTCGCCTCATGTTCACGTTCACGCAAGAGTGACAAAATGCTTTACGGTAATTCAAAAACAATGTATATATTATGACTTTATAAGACAATTTGGAAAATTACCCACCTCCATTGAGATTTCTTGTACTGTATTTGCAAAACTACTGCGCTGGTGAGCGGTGTAGTCGTTGTAGTCCAGAGCTGCGCTTGGAGTATTTACGACAGTGTGATTCACTGAAGGAACCTGTAGGGGGAGCTTCGCAAATCTTACTGAGTTCCGCTTTAACATTTGGAACACATGGCATTAGAACAATGATACTATTACACTCGTTCCAAGGAAACACTAATAAACACCGTTACCATCAATAAAAGTGAACACTCACTTGGATGCTTTACACTTGCACCGGAAACACAAAGGGCCTATGGAGCACTTTTCTCCCCTCTAAACAAAATAACTATGTTTCAGTAACACTGGTTTGCATTAGATTATGCAAAAAAGAAGTTTTTTAACAGTACACTGATACAGATTATATCTTCAACACTTACGCTTGTAATATCTTGAGAAACAGTTAGCTCCCCCATACTGAACTGTTCGTCAGCAATAGCTGTCGATATGCAAAACTACACAGCCATCTGAACTCACATCACACTGAGAACGAGTATATGACTCACTGCCTGTGCATATTTCTCGATATTTTGTTATTTTAATGATGCTGAACATCTATTTTAGGAGGAACATTCACCCTGCACTGATAACTTGTGCTGCTCATTCGTAGCTCTCGCGGCACTTCACGACACTCACACAGCCGTGTTTCTTAAAGGTGCCATCGAACGTTTTTTTACAAGATGTAATATAAGTCTAAGGTGTCCCCTGAATGTGTATGTGAAGTTTCAGCTCAAAATACCCCATAGATATTTTTTTATTAATTTTTTTAACTGCCTATTTTGGGGCATAATTAGAAATGCGCCGATTCATGCTGCGGCCCCTTTAAATGCTGCGCTCTCCGCTACGGAGCTCGCGCTTGCCTTAAACAGTGCATAAACAAAGTTTACACAGCTAATATAACCCTCAAAATGGATCTTTACAAAGTGTTCGTCATGCATACTGCATGCATGCGTCGGATTATGTGAGTATTGTATTTATTTGGATGTTTACATTTGATTCTGAATGAGTTTGAGGTTTTGCTCCGTGGCTAAAGCTAACATTACACACTGTTGGAGAGATTTTTAAAGAATGAAGTTGTGTTTGTGCATTATACAGACTGCAAGTGTTTAAAAATGAAAATAGCGACGGCTCTTGTCTCCGTGAATACAGTAAGAAACAATGGTAACTTTAACCACATTTAACAGTACATTAGCAACATGCTAACGAAACATTTAGAAAGACAATTTACAAATATCACTAAAAATATCATGTAATCATGGATCATGTCAGTTATTATTGCTCCATCTGCCATTTTTCGCTATTGTTCTTGCTTGCTTACCTAGTCTGACGATTCAGCTGTGCACATCCAGACTTTAATACTGGCTGCCCTTGTGTAATGCCTCAATCATGGGCTGACATATGCAAATATTGGGGGCGTACACCCCGACTGTTACGTAACAGTCGGTGTTATGTTGAGATTGCCTGTTCTCTGAGGTCTTTTAAACAATGAGATTTATATAAGAAATAGGAAACAATGGAGTTTGAGACTCACTGTATGTCATTTCCATGTACTGAACTCTTGTTATTTAACTATGCCAATATAAATTCAATTTTTAATTCTAGGGCACCTTTAAAGGGCCAGCATAACATTATGGCAACAGATGAGAAAGGCATGAAAACATACTGTGTGTGCAGTACATTTAAACCAGGGGGTAAAAACTTTTCAACCTGGTTACATTAGGAACCTTAAAAAAGGCATAAAAGGGCACTTTAACAGTCTATTGTCTACTAATACCCTAATGAGAGTTAGTTGTCATGTAGTTGTAAAGTTGCTCATAGTTAGTAGAATGTCTAAAGTGGACCATCAAATTGTGGATCATGGATTTCAATAAATCTGTTGCTTGAATGTCATTGCTTTTTGAATGTGATTGTGGTTTTGCCAAGTAGAACATGATTCATGTCTCTTTGTTCGGACATTTTTAGCCTGAAATGTCTGTCCCCCTCCACAACCACTTTGAGTCATTACCCGCTGTAGTTCATCTGTGAATAAGCCTCCATGTGAAGATTTTATTAAATTTGAGCTTGAATAAGAATTATTTTAAACTATTGCAAGCTTTTCATCTTTCTGAAAATATAAATTTAATTTTGAAAAACTCTTGTCCTTCTGTTATGCTAAACCAGTTCACAAAACAATTGTATTAAATCTTCTTTTCCAAACTCAAAAAACCCAGATAAAGTGAAACAAAACCACATTCTCATCAATACGATAATGAAGATTATGAAATTCCTGTACAGAAATACAATGATGCAGACAACCTATATCAAAACAGAAGACTGATTGCCTTAGCTGAGTCTCATAGATGGAAGTGGAATTAAGCTTCACTTGCACAGTGTTTAAAAGTCCTACAAAACTGCAAAGCAACACTACAAAATCCTGCAAAAATAAATAAATTAATAAATTAATTAAAAAAAATAAAATAAAATAAAAAAAAAAAAAGAAGAAGAAGAAACTCTGACAAAAATACTATGGAAGTCAATGGCTGCCACCAACTGTCTGGTTACCAACATTCTTCAAAATATCTTCTTTTGTGTTCAACAGAAGAAGTAAAAAACTAACAGGATTGGAATAACTTGAGGTTGAGTAAATGATGACAAAATTTGTATGACGTAAATGGGTGAACTATCCCTTTAATTATAGCCAGTAGAATGTCTTTTGGGGGAGCATCAAAATGAAGTGTTAGCAGATATTAAAGGATTAGTCCACTTTTAAATAAACTTTTGCTGATAATTTACTCATCCCCATCCAAGATGTCCATGTCTTTCTTTCTTTAGTCGAAAAGAAATTAAGGTTTTTGATGAAAACATTCCAGGATTTTTCTCCATATAGTGGACTTCAGTGGGCACCAAATGGTTCAAGGTCCAAATGACAGTTTCAGTGCAGCTTCAAAGGCTTTAAACGATACCAGACGAGGAATAAGGGTCTTATCTAGCGAAACGATTGGTCATTTAAAAAAAAAATAAATTAAAAAGTTTAAGTTTTATAAGCACAAATGCTTGCCTTTTTTTTTTTTTTTTTTAATTATTATAATTATAATAACATGAAATACAGAATGACAATAATATATTACATGCCAGGGAGCAGGAAAACAATATACCTTTTAAAAAGATTCACAGTTTTTACAGCTTTCTTATTGGAAGAGTCAGAAATCAAATACAAATACAATTTTAACTCTTCCAGAAAAAAGTTAAAGAAAGGCTTACACTTACAAAATTTACATTTGTGTACAAAATATTTTGCGAGAAACAAAATAAGATTGAGTAAATAAAAAACATCTGAATGTTCTCTTTCAAAATGTGTATAACCCAGTATAACATGTTCAATGAAATTTCAGGAATTATACCACAAAAAATACTCAAAATGTTTTTCCACAGATTCTTAGTATACTCACAATACCAAAATAAATGAGATAAATTTTCAGTTTGGAGACCACAGAATGAGCAATTTACATCAAAATCATCAGAAATAAACCTTTGTAAAAATAAATTTGTGGGATAGCACCGATGAATCATTTTATAAGAGACTTCTTTTATCTTATTGTACAAAAAGAATTTTTGAGGCAAAATCCACACTCTAGCCCAGTTAATTTCACCTACATGTCTGTTCCAATAAAAAATAGCATTCGGACAAGAAACAACCTCATTCTGGAATAAAGCACGAATATTCCTATTATTTGACTTGGTGGTAAGGGATAATTTACCAACATATGTATCCAATACACTGAGATGTGGCACAACCTGAGAGAGCTTGTTATTATAACCTTTCATAAACATAATCCCAGAAGGGATAGCTCCAAAAACAATAGCATATTCTTTAGCTGTAACTGGGATTTTATAATGTAACAAAAACTCCTCATATTTTAAAGGAATTCCTTGGTCATTAAATAACTGACTCACCAAAATAATATTATTTTTAACCCAATTATCAAAATAAATTGATTTATTCTTGTAAAGTAAATCTCTGTTGTGCCAAATTATGTAACTGTGTGGGGGAAAATTATGCTTGTAAATTAAAGACCAAGATAGAAGACATTGTTTGTGAAAGTGAGATAATTTGGAAGGAATTTTGTCAGGATTATAATTACATAGGAGAAAAAATTTAGACTACCTAATTTAGAAAAAACAAAATTTGGTATAAAGTTCCATAAAGAGGTAGGGCTTTTTAAATTTTTCAATATTAATGCCCTGTATATCGCTTGCCCTAAGATAAACAGAAAGTAGTTGACCACCTAGTAAAATTAAATATGGTGAGATCGGGCAGCCTTGTCTAATTCCACGTAGCAAGTTAAATCTGGTAGATGAGCCAGTTTTCAATTTTATGGAGCAGTTTGCATTTGCATAAAGTGTTTGAACAGTTTTGATAAAGAAAGGACCAAAACCAAACTTTTCTAAGGAAAGAAAAAGAAACTTATGCTCAACAGAATCAAATGCTTTATAAAAGTCTAAAAACAAAATAAAACTCTCATCTTCAATTAAATCAGAGTAATCAATAAGATCTAACACTAATCTAGTATTATTTGAAATATGCCTCCCTGATAAAAAAACAGACTGGGATTCATCTATAATAGAGTCTTTTACTTTTTTAAGACGTTTAGCAAAAATTAAGGCTAAGATTTTGTAATCATTATTAAGAAGACATAGGACGCCAATTATCAAGAGAAAGAACATCTTTTTTGGGTTTAGGGAGTAAAGTAATAAGGCCTTGTGTGAGTGTAGGGGGGAGAGAGCCTTTTAAAATACTTTCTCTGAAAACTTGCAAAAGGTGCTAAATGTTTGGCAAATAATTTGTAAAACTCGGAAGACAGGCCATCCACTCCTTGAGATTTGTTAAGTTTAAGACAATTAATAGCTTCAGTGACTTCCTCCAAACTAAGCGGCAGATCACACATGTTTTTGTCTGCCCCGTTAATTTGACAAATACTAGGTAATGAATTGAAGAAACCTGTAGCTGCTTCATAATCAAAAGAAGAACTATATAATTTTCTATAAAAATCAGCACAGAATTGTGCAATTTCTTTTGGGCTGTCAGATATAAGTCCATTAATCTTTAATCTATGAATTGTATTGTGACTGGAATTATGTCTCTCAAGTTTAAAAAAATAAGATGAATTTTGTTCACCATGCTCTAACCAACGCTGCCTAGATCTGATATAAGCTCCCTCAGCTTTGGTTCTATACATCACGTCTAGTCTATTCTGCAAATTGGACAGTTCCAAATTTTCTTGATCAGACAATGTTACTATAGGTTTTTGAGAAAGAGATGCTATTCTAGAAATTACCTCATTTTCCTCAGACCTCTTCTTTTTAACTAAATCACTACCATATCTTCTTAGATATTTGCCCACTTCAAATTTGAACAGTTCCCAATAAAGACTAAAGTTTTTTTCCTTTGTAGCTTTACCTAAATACTCTAAAATTAAAGCTTCTAAATAAAGTTTAACAGACTCATGTTTCAAATGAGAGTTGTTCATTTTCCAGAAAGATGCTCTATAATTATAATCCTGAGTAAAAGACAAGTTAATATATATAGCTTTATGATCAGTAAGAGGGGTCATTAAAATATCAACAGATGAATTGTTAATAAATTGCTTGGAAACTAACCAAAAATCAATACGAGATTGGTAGGAGCCTACTTTATTTTGCCATGTATATGATATTTTAGAAGGAAATTTTTCCCTCCATATATCCACCAGTTCAAAGCATTCCATAAATTCTTTTAAATAATTTCCTGAGGTTGAAGGGCGAGGAGGCCATCTATCTAGAGTGGTGTCAAGAACAGTATTAAAATCGCTTCCCATAACTATTAAGGAATCAGGGTATTTATCTAGCCAAAGCAGTAACCGTTCTTCAACACAGTCTAGTAAGCCTTCGTTATCAGATTTGGAATTATACCCATAAAAGTTAAGCAAAATAATCTTGGAACACTGTGAGTTAAACTCAATCACTAAGAGAAGGTAATGTCCCGTAGGATCCCAAAGATTATTGCCCCATTGTGAACGCCAAAAGTTTACATCCTGAATGGTAGAATGTGATTCCTGGAAAAAAACAAAATCTGTTTTAAGTGTTTTAGTGAACAAAAACAACGCCTTACATTTAATATTGCATCTTAACCCCCTGGCATTTAAGAAAACAAACGACAACGACATGTCAACAACCAACTAGAACAAGAGCTGCTACAGTCAACTGAACAATATTATAGGCTACTTTGCCAATAAACAAAATAAACTGTGAAAAAGTAACTTATATACATAAAACAGAAAGACCTGAGATTTAGTGTTTACACCAAGTAAGTTCACAACAAACAGTCATGGCTTCATACAACTGCTCGGCCACCCACAAAGTACGCTTTCTTACCCGCCTTGTGTGCGGTATCAATCACAGGCCATAACAGCAGTCTCTTTTCGCGATCAGTTTTAAACAGGTTTTCTGTGAATCGAAGCTTATTTTCTTGCAGAAAAGACGATTTTTTGGCCGCTTTCCAAACTGCGTCACGAAGTGCACGAGAGATGAACTTCATGATGATCACTCTGGAATCCTTCTGTTCCTTCCTCTTGGGACCCAGGCGATGTACTGCTTCTATGCCATCCACAAGCCTAGATTTCTCCTCCGGTAACAAAGCCTGGCAGATCTTTATGACTTCCCTCCGGACGTCCTCTGCCTCGGTCTCGCGAACTCCATATAATTTGAGGTTCCAACGCCTAGAGTATGCTTCCAAATCGTACACACGCTTTTCAATCTGATCGACCGAAGTGGTACACTTTTGCACCTTTTGTTCCATGCAGGACACGTTTTGTTTAAGCATAACAACTTCAGCACAGCTTGATTCAATTTTTTTCTCCAACTCGTCCAATCTAGCACCCAACTTTTTTTCAATTCCGTCCGCCCGATCGTTAATGAGCTGGGAGAGCGTGGTGATGATATTGTCACTATCCATCGTGATTTCTTTTCTTCTTTCTCTTTTTGGAGCAGGAGATTCCCTAGGAGTAACTGGCAGTTGAGGGAAGTCTTCGTCATTAACAGTAATCAACTGTTCGACATAATCATGACAGACGTCCATCAAGACATTGGTAGTAGCGATGGAGTTTGCACCTGTGTTTGATCCTTTTCTTTTTTGCTTTAAAGACATGTTTCCACCACAAGCCAACCAAGTATCATATATATAACTAACTTGAGATGAACAAAAGAGAACTGGGTCTTTTATAATGAGAAAAACTACTTTTTCACCGCTAAAATAAAGTTGGCAAAGCAGAGCTAATTAAAGCATGTCTTCTCTCTGCGCCATCTTCGGCCCTCCATCACAAATGCTCGCCTTGCTTGTTCTGTGATGCGCGTTCGTGACGTCACGTAATACGCAATTACGTTGAAAAGGTCATGATTGACGTTGGTGGAAGTACCGAGTGTTTACAAGTTAAAAGTGCAAATACTAAGTCAAACGCCGTTTACAAATAAAAGGTAAAACAACTAATGGTTCTTCCATCCTGTGTTGTCAGTGCCATCAGACTGTCATACCCTTCTCCATCAGAACAAAAACACCTCTAAAGGGGGTCGCACACCGGACGCGAAGCTCGGCGCCGCACAGCGTCGTGTCTCTGACAACTCACAGGTATCGCACACGGCCGCGCACATTATATAAGCACAAGCTCAATTTTGAATCGACTCCTGATAGAAGAGCTGCACAATGGGAGTGTTTTACGTCAACAGGGAAACGTTACATATGCCTATGTTTTAATATTTCACTCTGAGGTTAGTGTACATGGAAAAATGGCACAACAAAGCAAAAGGAAAGAAAAGGCTACGTTTATAATACATTTTTAGACTTTATTCAAGCTGTTAAACTAAGAATGTAAAACTAATGTATCTTGCAGCACAGGGTGAAGTCAGTATGTACATTAATGATGATTTGAGAGAATATAATACACATTTAATGTAAAACAATATACATGGCGCTCTGTGGTGCGGCAGGATTTTGAACAACTTTGTAACTGGGCGCCGCGGACAGTTGCCGAATGTCGCCGCCGGTGTGGGTAGACTCATAGAAAATAATGCGTTCGAATTTTAAAGATGTGGCGCGGCGCTGAGCTTCGCGTCCGGTGTGCGACCCCCTTAAAACGCTGTTGCTCAGTAACGGTGGAAATCCATTTTGTCCGGTAATGCAGTGAGATGGAAACAGGGACTCACTGACTGATTCTAATGGCGGGATTGAAATGGTCCAGTCGTGGCAGCATTGAGATTCTTCCTCTGTTGGCAATGGTTGGCATTTGCCACTTGTGCACCACCACGTCTCGTTAGATCTTCGTTGCCCGATGCTTGAGAGGTGTGTGTCGCTGCAGCAGTATCTTCCATCTGCCTAATTTCTTCCTCTGTGTACTTTTAACTTGTAAACACTGACTTGGTACTTCCGCCTACTTCAAGCGTGACCTTTTCAACGTAATTGCGCATTATGTGACATCAAGAACGCGCATCGTAGAACAGAGCAAGGCAAGCATTTGTGTTATAAAACAAACTTTTTAATTTTTTTTTAAATGACCGATCGTTTCGCTAGATAAGACCCTTATTCATCTTCTGGTATCGTTTAAAGTCATTTGAAGCTGCACTGAAACTGTCATTTGGACCTTGAACCGTTTGGTGCCCATTGAAGTCCATTATAAGGAGAAAAATCCTGGAATGTTTTCATCAAAAACCTTAATTTCTTTTCGACTGAAGAAAGAAAGACATGGACATCTTGGATGACATGGGGGTGAGTAAATTATCAGCAAAAGTTTTTTTAAAATTGAACTAATCTCCGCAGACAGTCTACTAATCCTCTAATGACTGCTAGTTGACACGCAGTTGCAAAGTTACTTATAGTTAGTAAAATGTCTAAAGTGGGCCATTGGAATAAAGTGTTATAAAGTTAATAAAAAAAAAAAAATAGACAAAAGTATGGAACCAATATAACATGGATATAGCTTACATACTTTAATGGTTTGCAGGCTGTAGTTTAACGCACAATGATGAAGGAGATATCAACAAAAATGGTTTTAATGAATAAATCCAAAAACATAACACACAGGAGATTACTTAAAATGGAATAGCACACTTGGGAAAAGGTCATACTGAAATCTTGAGATCTCATCTCTCCAACAATAAATGGTTTTAAAGTACAACTTAATTAGGACAGAAATTGTCAAATCCTTTGACCTGAACAATCTGTAAAAATCATAATGTGTAATACCACTGCAGTGCATAAAAGATTATGTGGACGTAATGCACTTCCCTTTTTTTTATAGAGCAGCCTTAGTGACTCTCCAGTAGAGCAGAACTATTACATTCTGTTCTCTCGACATATGCAGAGACTATGGAGACTTGTTAGAGAGCTGAAATGCTATTCAAATCCTGATAAGCGTAAGGGAGTCACCTAATGGGATGTTAACAATGCTGAGATCTCCCCACTGAATCTCCCAGCTCTCAGCTCATCTCTGGAAGAATAGATCGATGGTCACCTCCTCCTCTTCTGTGTGGGATTTCAACTTCCCGCTTAGAGAATCCACACACACACACACACACACACACACACAAAAACACATCGGCGAACACACAAACACTTGTCATGGTTTGAGGGAGCCGTTGCCACAGAAACACACACACAGGCGAGAATGTTTGATCATGCAGAGGAACAATGCAGCCAAAGCCTTAAAAAATGATGCTTGCCTGCAGTTTTTTTACGAAGCCAGAAATAGATTTCACGGAGTCCTGATATGTGTGTCGAATTCTGCTGTTATCTCCGAGGAGCGATTTCACCTTGCAGCTAATTTTTGGATTGGTTTGATCCCCTGCATGTAACTTGTTTATTCCATTCATGACACCTCACAGGAAGCGTCACCAAGCTGTCAAAGGTGTTTCATATATACAACACCTTTACATACAGAATGGATATATTTTCCTCATCTCTGTAGAACACAAATGAGCTGCTGCAGCTGGGTGTTGTTGTCATGGTGATGTGAGGCTTGATGAATGGCAGTGCATTCGTGAGCTCTTATTTTTAATTGGTTTATTGCGAGAGAACTCAGACTATCTCTCTCTGTCTTCATTCCATGAGCTCCAATTCATTATCAAATGATGAAGCATGTTTTGGCTTTCACACAAGCTCTTCTTTCTAATAGTGTTCAGCCAAACATATGTGAACATTCATGTATTTATGGCTATCCACTGGGAGTCACACTGGTAAATGTGGATCAGCTTGATTGCCATGTCATAATAGGTTTAGAGTCTTCTATTCTTAGTTTCAGGGATAATCCTTTATATTTGACAATTTAAGGATTACATAGCAGGAACCCAATTTATGACCCATGGGTTAATTTAATCTTCATGTATATGATTCACAATGGAAAACCAAATGTGACAATGTGACAATCCAGCCAGACAAGTCATGATGCTATTATATATATATATATATATATATATATATATATAATATATATATATGTTTGTGTGTGTGTGTGTGTGTGTGTGAGAGAGAGAGAGAGAGAGAGAGGTCCTTGATGCCCAGACAATCAAGCACTGTGTAGCAGCCAGCATCAACCAGGACCTGACAACACATAACACATGAATTTTACATGGGATTGTGTTGAGAGAAACAAGAGATTTGCTTTAGGATGAAATTGGGCTTAGTATGAAAGCTCAGAAAATGCTCCCCATCACATAATGAATAAGATAAGGAAATAGAACTGTGGTCATGAACGTTTTATCTCCAAATCTCATCCCCACAGATGACAGATACACACTTCTTAGTTTGTGGACATAAGGGGCATTTGTCACATTGAATTGGTTTCATTTGGTTTTTGTATTTAAGCTGTTTCCGAAATCGCATACTCTCTCGAGTAGGTACTTATTTTGAATAGGTCATTACTTCACGACCGCTAAACATGTTCATATAGTATGATTGTGTGTATTATGAATGTAATCCAGATGTATTACATTTGTTATGCTGTCATTATCATGAGACCTACCAGCGTCAGTTATGCCATTCACTGCCATTCACAAATCCTCTTCTGTGGCCTCATGGGATATCCTAATGGGATAGAATATCGCCAGAAGTAGTAGGTCATCCGGGTACTTTTTACCTACTCTTTTATGAGGACTGTGAATTCGGACATACTTCTTTTGTCACATACTGTTTCTTGCCTACTATTTAGTAGAGAAGTATGCAATTTCAGATGCAGCTTTACTTTTTTTTCTGTGTTTAGTTCCTGTGTCATTGGTTGTTATGGTTACTAATTTGTTCATTGATTTTCAACACATTTTCCTGTTTTTATCCCTCATTTTGTCTGTGTCCTAATAGCCCTATATAAACCCGATTCCAAAAAAGTTGGGACACTGTACAAACTGTGAATAAAAAAGGAATGCAATAATTTACAAATCTCATAAACGTATATTTTATTCACAATAGAATATAGATAACATATCAAATGTTGAAAATGAGACATTTTGAAATGTAATGCCAAATATTGGCTCACTTTGGATTTCATGAGAGCTACACATTCCAAAAAAGTTGGGACAGGTAGCAATAAGAGGCCGGAAAATTTAAATGTACATATAAGGAACAGCTGGAGGACCAATTTACAACTTATTAGGTCAACTGGCAACATGATTGGGTATAAAAAGAGACTCTCAGAGTGGCAGTGTCTCTCAGAAGTCAAGATGGGCAGAGGATCACCAATTCCCCCAATGCTGCAGCGAAAAACAGTGGAGCAATATCAGAAAGGAATTTCTCAGAGAAAAATTGCAAAGAGTTTGAAGTTATCATCATCTACAGTGCATAATATCATCCAAAGATTCAGAGAATCTGGAACAATCTCTGTGGGTAAGGGTCAAGGCCGAAAAACTATACTGGATGCCCGTGATCTTCGGGCCCTTAGACGGCACTGCATCACATACAGGAATGCTACTGTAATGGAAATCACAACATGGGCTCAGGAATACTTCCAGAAAACATTGTCGGTGAACACAATCCACCGTGCCATTCGCCGTTGCCGGCTAAAACTCTATAGGTCAAATAAGAAGCCATATCTAAACATGATCCAGAAGCGCAGGCGTTTTCTCTGGGCCAAGGCGCATTTAAAATGGACTGTGGCAAAGTGGAAAACTGTTCTGTGGTCAGACGAATGGACTTTGAATTTCTTTTTGGAAAACTGGGACGCCATGTCATCCAGACTAAAGAGGACAAGGACAACCCAAGTTGTTATCAGCGCTCAATTCAGAAGCCTGCATCTCTGATGGTATGGGGTTGCATGAGTGTGTGTGGCATGGGCAGCTTACACATCTGGAAAGGCACCATCAATGCTGAAAGGTATATCCAAGTTCTAGAACAACATATGCTCCCATCCAGACGTCTCTTTCAGGGAAGACCGTGCATTTTCCAACATGACTATGCCAGACCACATACTGCATCAATTACAACATCATGGCTGCGTAGAAGGAGGATCCGGGTACTGAAATGGCCAACCTGCAGTCCAGATCTTTCACCCATAGAAAACATTTGGCGCATCATAAAGAGGAAGATGTGACAAGAATGGGACAACATTCCTATTCCTAAACTTGAGCAACTTGTCTCCTCAGTCCCCAGACGTTTGCAGACTGTTATAAAAATAAGAGGGGATGCCACACAGTGGTAAACTTGGCCTTGTCCCAACTTTTTTGAGATGTGTTGATGCCATGAAATTTAAAATCAACTTATTTTTCCCTTAAAATGATACATTTTCTCAGTTTAAACATTTGATATGTCATTTGTGTTGTATTCTGAATAAAATATTGAAATTTGAAACTTCCACATCATTGCATTCTGTTTTTATTCACAATTTGTACAGTGTCCCAACTTTTTTGGAATCGGGTTTGTAGTTTCAGTTTCTTGTGGTCCATTCATCTTGTTGTTAGATGGTTTGATTGCTTTTGCACCTACATTTCTTGTGCTCCTGTACTTCTCCTTATAATTAAAAAAAAACAGTAATGTAATAATATAGTAATAATAGATTGAAGACATATCTCTTTACCCAAGCTCTCATTTACAGTTAAAATTGTAAAATTTAAATTGTATCAAATCCATGATCATCTAATCCAGCTTATGCTTTTCCAATTGCTCTCCTTGTTATATGGCATTATTTTGTTGCCACCACCTATTGAGCACTGCCACTCGGCGCACCATTTAGGAAATTTGAAGTCAGTAACAAAACTTTTTTTTTTTTTTTTTTTTTTTTTTAAATATAAGCCATTTTACCACACTTCCATTCATTAGGACATTCTGTAAATACTGTACATACTGCAAAATACACCAAATTTTAAAACTGTAGATTTTTTTTTGAAATGCCAATAGATATTAGAAATTAGAACAATTTAGAAACAAAATCAGATTAATTGCATCGACTAGGGAAAAATAACAGTCATGTTCTTTAAAACGAATCGTGTCCTCATCCAGCCCCGCCAAGGAGCAGATAAACTACAACACAAGCAACTATACAACAACAAGAATGGACAGGGAATGCTAGGAGTGAGTCCAACTTAAAGGGAGTGCTGATGAGGACAACAGGTGCTGGGAATCCGGGGAGATGGCGGGAAGACTGATGAGGGAAGTGCAGACAGGTGTGTAGAACAGGAGGATGCTGGGAACTGGAGTCCGGGAAGGCGTAAATGTAACATTACCTCCCCCTCCCCGGTAGGCGCATCCACGCGCATCAGATGTAACAACTGGGGAGGGGGGGGGTGGGTGCCCTGGAGATCTACAGGCATGTGAGGGGGGTGCAGATGGGTGCGGAGGTCTCCAGGCCGGTCCTAGAATATCGGGCCATCACGGCGGGTCATGAGTCTCGGGTCAGGGGTCATGGGCAGCCACGGCAGGTCAGGAACCGTGGGCGGCCATGGCGGGTCAGGAGCCGTGGGTGGCCATGGCGGGTCTGGAACCGTGGGCAGCCATGGCGGGTCAGGAGCCATGGGCGGCCATGGCAGGTCTGGAACCGTGGACAGCCATGGCGGGTCAGGGGACGTAGGCAGCCATGGCGGGTTTCGAGCCCCACCCACATGTGTGTCCCCCACATGTTTCCCACCCACGGGTACATGAACGAGGGGACTTGGATCAAGTTCAGTCCAAAAGTCAATTAACCAGTCTTTTTTCGCAAAAAACTGGTGTTTTGGGCTGATTGGCGGCAGAAAACTCAGGAGACTGGGGCTGCACGGACGCAGAACACTCTGGAGACTGGGGCTGCATGGAGACAGAAAACTCAGGAGACTGGGGCTGTTTGACAGCCTTCTTCCTCCTTTTTCTTGGCCGTTTAGGCCCAGCAGAGGATTTATCTTCAGCCATACGGGTCCGACAGGACACCAGGGGAATGAGGTGGAGGAGAGTGGAGATTGGTGAACTGGCCAGGCCGCCTGTGTTTCTGGGGAGACTGGACGAGGATCACACGATTTATCAAGAACCTCCTCAATAACAAACTCAGAACAATTTAGAAACAAAATCAGATTAATTGCATCGACTAGGGAAAAATAACAGGCAGGTTCTTTAAAACGAATAGTGTCCTCATCCAGCCCCGCCAGAAAAACATGCATCTGACCAATGCGCCAAATAAGCAAGCTTGACAAATTCCTCCACATACCTCTCCAGCGGGCGACCGTCCTGCCGGAACCCACAAAGTCGATCACCCGCTGAAGTTGGCTTGGGAGATACGGGAACCTCTGAGACACAGAATAAGCCCATCTTTTTTCTTGTAGATTTCCTTCAGTTAGGTCCGTTCTTCTGTTATGGGCTGTGCTGTATAGACGAGGCAAATACGGAAATCCACAATAAAGTAGGCTATAATGACACTGAGGAGCAGATAAACTACAACACAAGCAACTATACAACAAGAACGGACAGGGAGTGCTAGGAGTGAGTCCAACTTAAAGGGAGTGCTGACGAGGACAACAGGTGCTGGGAATCCGGGGAGATGGCGGGAAGACTGATGAGGGAAGTGCAGACAGGTGTGTAGAACAGGAGGATGCTGGGAACTGGAGTCCGGGAAGGCGGAATGTAACAACAGCATACACTGGGCACAAAAAAAAAACAACAACAACAAAACAACAACGAGATTGAATAAAACTGTTCCAGTGACTATTTACTGATATTAAAGGGTTAGTTCACCCAAA
Organism: Culter alburnus; assembly: GCA_028476615.1. Lineage (NCBI taxonomy): Eukaryota > Metazoa > Chordata > Actinopteri > Cypriniformes > Xenocyprididae > Culter > Culter alburnus. The sequence goes on from JAOTNS010001074.1 coordinate 45,756, forward strand.
AATGAAAATTAAGTGTTCTACACCCGTAAGACCTTCATTCATCTTCGGAACACAAATTATGATATTTTTGATGAAATCTGATGGCTCAGTGAGGCCTCTATTGCCAGCAATGTCACTGAACTTCTCAAGATCCAGAAAAGTACTCAAAACATATTTAAAGTAGTTCATGAGAGTACAGTGGTTCTACCTTAATATTATAAAGTGACGAGAATACTTTTTGTGTGCCAAAGAAAACAAAAGAAAACACTGCTTCGAAGCTTTACAAGTCTTTTGTTTCGAATCAGTTGTTCGGAGTGTCAAAGTCACATGATTTCAGCAGTTTGGTAGTTTGATACACAATCCGAATCACTGATTCAAAATAAAAGCTTGAAGCAGTGTTTTGAGTACCTTTCTGGATCTTGAGAGGTTCGGTGACATTGCTGGCAATAGAGGCCTCACTGAGCCATCAAATTTCATCAAAAATACCTTAATCTGTGTTCCGAAGATGAAAGAAGGTCTTATGGATGTAGAACGACATGAGGGTGAGTAATAAATGTTATTTTCCTTTTTGGGTGAACTCTTTAAACATCTACAGTGTTTGTTTATGGTTAGTATGGTTAGTAATGCATCAAGTTAGTTATGGAGGTTCCAGTTCATTTAAAGGAAGTTGCCTTAGATTGCAGTATGTTGGCAGTAGACAGCAAGGTACTGTAGCTCACTAGGTTTTGGAACCGTTGTGTTGAGTTGTACAACAGTAGAACCAAAAATACAAGAAATCCGTTAGAGTAAAAGGAGTATAGGCTATGAAGAAGTTGGACACGTTAAAAGAAGACATTTTGAAAGCACACAAATATATATTTTGTCTTGTAGGACAGCTGTACTTTCAGTGTCAGTCACTGTAGAGTAGCTGTCAGGTCACAATGACACCTGAAGTTTTATTGCTATAGGATGAGCACAATTGATTTTCTGCTCTTCCACTGCCTGTACAATACTTTGACTTTACTAAAGTTAAGTACACACCTTTCTCAATCTTTGGCCATTCAAAGGTATCTGTATATTCTGATGGAATAAAACTAATAAATGCTGTTCTTTTGAACTATTAATTGATGAAAGAAACCTAAAAAAAAAAGTATCATGGTTTTCACAAATAACATGATGGTGGGTAAATTATAACAACTTTAAGTTTTGGGTGAACTATCACTTTAAACAATGCTTTATTGGCCTAAAAAAAAATATAATATATAAATATATATATATATATATATATGCATGACAAACTTGTTGGTAAATGCATGCTGTATAGTGAGCAAAAATCTTTGCTGGTTTTCTTGTGTACCTAGGCATCTGTATACAGTAGTTTTTTTTTTTTTTTGTCCTTACTAACCAAACGTGTGTCATTAAGGTGGTGGTAGCTGCAGTGACAACACTGCCACAGTGTCAGACTGAGCTAATTTTATTTCCCATTGCACTGCTATATAAGGGGGAGGTTTCCTTAACACATATTGTAGTCATGCTTCAGGTCAAATCATGCTCTCAGTGGCTTTCTGTGATCACACTGGATGTCTTTCAAATGTTCCATGGTTCATTGCTAAGTTGAATTGTATATTCAGGGCATAGTCTAGGCTCTTTTGATGCCTGTGAAGAGGTTGGCTCTGGCTACCCCAAGCAATTTTCTATCCAGGTCAAAGACAAGACATCATCATTTCGTGTCCGAATCAAATTAAATTTACAAAAGTAATTTTATATACATAAAAAAAAAAAAAAAAAAAAACATGTTAAATGCACGTAAAGTGTCTAATTTAACATTTCAAAATAACTTTTGTGAAAATAAAATGCCAACATATGGGGGAAAAAATGTTCCAAAGTGTAAAATTGTCATTCAGCGTAATGGTACAGACTTTGATTTTGCCATTACATCTTTAAATAAACTTATAAAATACTAAGTTAAAATTATATATATATATATATATATATTTTTTTTTTTTTTTTTTTTTTTGCCATTTTCAAAAGTGCTGTGTTATGTTTATTAAAAAGGACTATGTTTTATTATTATTATTATATTATTATTATTATATTATTTTTATTTTTTTAAGTATCTAAATAACCAGGGGACTTTTGTCCTAAAAATGCAGTTTGTAAGAGATCATTCAGTGTAAATTTACCATCTTATTTATATTACAGATAAATGTGGAATGTTTAGCACTGAAACCTTAATAAATATTATGCATTTTAATGCATTTTGTATGGTTTAATTTCTGTTATTGATTGATTTTAGATGCCCACAAACAGAAAGAGTTGCTAGGCAGGCACTGTAAGCCAAAAAGCCAAAAAGTAAATGCAGTCCCAGTAGTTTGGGTAGCACTCTTAAAGCCCATTCACACCAAGAACAATAATATAAAGATATCTATGACAATAACTATATTAGCGTCCACACCAGTGAACGATAACAATCTTCATTTTAAGCAGTTTTGTTGTTTGCCACTTTAAATGCTGGAGCTCTTTAAAGCTGAATGGATTCTGATTGGCTATCAATGTTTTTTTTGTTGTTGTTTGTTTGTTTTATTCATCAGCTGGAAAATAATCTCTTTAAAAGTGATTCCATGATATCATTTCTCTGTGCTGTTATCATAATTGTGTTGTGGACTCTTATATTCTTTTATATTTAGAATGATTTTTTTTTAAACTTTATCTTAGAATTATTTTTTGAACAACATTTTTATCATTATCTTTATCATTAAAGTTATCATACTTGGTGTGAACGGACCTTTAGTAAGGAAAAGAGAACTCTGGGTTGCAATTATCAGAATAGATTACCAATATTTCTGAACAGAGTTCCCCTTCACTACGGTATGTCACAAGTTTAAAAGAGGCCATTAAGGGGAGTCTCCACCCAAAATACTCATCTGATAACGTCATTTATGATGGCAAACAAAAAGTATTCATAAATATAGCTGCAAGGAGTAATTATTGGGGACAAGCATGTTAGAAACACAGTGACAAGCTAAGCAAGCATGGCAGGGGGCATCAGAACAGTTGAATAAAATGCTTATTATTTTTCAACAGCTGCTTCTGCCATCATTTACTGAGGAATATTAAAACCATGATACAGACTAATACTAAAAACATTGCAATTATAGGAACAATGGCAATATTATCTCCCTTTTAGGCAAAATGTCATTCAGAGTAACAAACCATGGTCATTCAGCATAACGCATATATTTATGTAAAAATCAACAATATACTTATTCTGACCTGTAATTATTATAAAACATAAAAGAATATGTGATCATACTAATTTTTATTATATTTTAAATGATATTAATTTCCTTACAAAAACTTCTTGCTGACAAATGGGTAAAACCTAGTGGTTTGAAGGATATTCGTAAAGTATAAAGATTTAAAATTTACAATTAATTAGTATTTGACGGCTGCACTGTGATCCTTAAATAGAGTCATGTCATCAAATGATTCCTGTTTTAAATCCTAATAAGATTTTCTGATACATAAATATTGTTAGACTGAATGACATTTTAGTGGGTGATTTCTGTAAATCATGGTAAAAAATGTGTGATAGTCATTATTTTTTTGCTCAGAAAAATATACATTTAAACAGGACACATTCTCATTGACCTGAGAAAGCAGCCATGTCCTCTGAATGAAATGTTTGATGATGGTGCTGGTGTCACAATATTATACACAGTTACTGCTATAAGCAATTCCTTCTTCATGTGGCAGTATTGATCATATTTAAGTCAGTGTGGTTTAAAGGGTCTAGAAGAGTCGAGTTTGCTCTCTTAGAGTTTGCTCTCTTTGGCTGTCCCTTGCCCCTGGAGGCAAAGTAGTATTGGTGGCATTTATGTGGTTGTTAAAAATATATAGACAATAGAATCCATTTGACTTGAGTGATTACGAAATGTTTGTATTCAAATCAGAACCCTGATTAGTACTATGGGCATTATGGGTAATGTGAAGCGCTGCTGGCATGCCTGCAACTGTGGGAATGTGGGTGATGTATGCAAATTAAATGCTGTTTGAAACACAGCTGAGATTGTAGGTGTGGGAGATGGAGACCTAGCATTTGTGTGGTCTGAAATAATGTAATGCAGAGGTTTTTAACTGGTTTTGTTTCAGGATAATCAAGACATTCAAATAATACATATATAATAAATTGATAAAGTATATTTTATTTTATTTCATTTAACTGAATAACTAAATAGTTTTTCTGGACTTTTAATCACAGTACATACTTGAATGCAAATTTAAAATAGCATCAAATTCAAAACACCAAATAACAAAAATAGCTTATATACTGCACAACTTAGTTCTATAAGTTTGTTTTTTTAAATAAAAGTATCTTTATTTTGAGCATAAAATTGGTCAGTTTAATGATAATGCTTACGAGAAGCAGTTTTTATTAATAAAAAAATAAATAAATTATTTTTTAAACATTATCCGCAAGTGCATAGGTTTGATTTTGACATTGCTGGGGACATAAAAGCAACCAACAGCATTATAGTTTAGCTTTCTGTACTTCATGATAGAATATATAAACAAGCATATGTTCATGTTTTAATGACACTGTACATCAATTTATTATAAAAATAGAGACAACTTATATATACAAAACCTGTATGAATTTCTTTGTTCTGCTTAATACAAAGTAATATATTTTGAAAAATGTCAGTTGATGAATGAAACATTACATTACACCACAGGAAAATCTGATATAGTAATCTTTAAGACCTGAAGGCTTTTTTTAGAGTTTTTTTTTCTTTTCTTTTTTTCTGAGCGACATACACAAAAGTAAAGGCTCATAACTCCAAAACTGTAGCAAAGAGGTTTGATAGAACAATTTTTACATTTTTAGAAAATATAAATTACATTACATATGGACATTTTCATGCTGAGAAACTGCTGATAAAAGACAAAAAATACATATAATTTTTAAAATAATTTTTCTTTTTTTTTTTTTTTTTATTTGACATGCAATAACTCAGGAAGGCAATGAGATCAGAGAAAAAATATTTTTTGGTGATTCTCTCCTACATTTGAGCTGCATCTGGTTCAAATTTTGTGGTGACAGCATAAAGTATAGTTGAATAAAGTGCTATTCATTTTTTCACACAGCTAGATGGCGCCCACGGACAATAAACACAGGTTTAGAGGCACTTCTCAGCACTCATTAGGAGTTTTTCAAAATGGTTAGATGCATTAAAAAGCTGAGTTTCTAAGCTTTAAGATTATACAAACGAACATGGATGGTTACGGGAACATTGGATACACAATGCATCCCGGAAAGATGAGAGACATGTTTTTAGCCAAGTATGTTACATCATTCCGTGAGTAATATCTTGTGATCAACGCAATATATTATGTTGATTTCGGATTCATTTTAATCACGAGAATCTTTAATCTTTAAAAAATGATGTGCCATTTTCTATGATCTGTGCATTTTTCATTAAGTTATGAGCACATGAAATCTACATATATGTATTCAGTTAGCAGCTGTGCTGTTTTTGTTGTAAACGCATATTACTCAGACTCATTAGAGGTTGAAAACAACGCAACAAAAGCATGTTGGAAGCATGATTTGAACGTGTAAAGTCTCTGGTTTTGTATGCAAAAATAATTTTTGTGCTACCTCTAAGGGTTCAGTTTTTATTGGCTCTTAAAGAGAGACATGCAAATGGAGCGCGGGCGCTCCATCTGGTTTTAAAGGGTTAAGATAATCTGGACTTTACTTAGGATTGTCGGAAGGGGAGAATTGGGCTCAAAATCTTTATTACCCTTATTATCTTGTAGTGTGTGGGTGTCTTAACCCACTTTCAGCAAATAGTGCTTCTCGTTACAGAACACTTTCCAGTCCGGCTCCGTTCACACAGCAGGGCTACACCGAAAATGTGGCTGTAAGCAACTGCTGCACAATTCTGATGTCTCAGCCACGCAGAAAGAATAAAATGCTGCACAGAGGACAAATGCAAAATGTGTGGGGAAATCCATTTGATTGTAATCTAAATTAGAAATAATTGCAGTGCTCCTGTCAACCGCTATAGAGTTAGTATTGCTATACAGTTAGAACCAGTGAATGCGGTTTACAGGTTTCATAGAAAGGTGGAGCCAACTGGTCGAGAGGCCAAAGTGGAGTGATGGGCACGGCGGCCCGAGGTGTAGACGGGGGGGATCCACATAAGTGGAGGAAAAAGAGGAGATGCAGAGGAACTGAAAGAAGCCAGTGGAGGTGGGGCCAAAGAATCAGCTGTCTTGGGTAGAGTAGCCAGAAGAGGGAGGCTGGGTGACACCATCGGAGATGCAGGAGACTTGGAGCTGGGCAGAAACAGTGGAGATGGGAGACACAGGGGAATAACCTCTTCCAGTTCCTCAAATCAAATAGGCACTGGCACAGCTCACCCTCAGCGGCAGAAGTATGTGAAGCGCTCCATCCCATGCCCTCACTAAAATACCCTCCTCACAGGACGATTTTGCTAGCTCACATGCTTGGTCAGACTTCTCTGTGGGGCTCGGGTTCAGGGATGAAGATGGCCTCAGTATTCAACTCTGGCACTGTCTTCGTGGTGGGCTCGGCCTCTCAGTCTGCGGTGGGCTCAGGCTGAAGGAAACAGCCTGAAGGGAACATGAAACAGGGATTACATGCATAATCCAGATGTCCCGTTCCATAGATTCACTTGACACTGCATTGTTAGCTGATGCAATGGGAACAATATACCACACACACAATATTTTGGGAAAAGCCAATCCTCGGCTTGATCAAGTTGCTCCTCGAAATGAAACTGAAAGTCGCGCTCTTCCTTTGCAGTAAATTCTTCCAGCATTATTCCTCACCGTGTCTCAGAACAATGTATAATTAAGTACATGAATCTGACTAAACTTGATAGGTTTTTTCGAGTCGATGCGGGTGTTGCATACAAATATTACACAAAGATGTACCTTTAATTTTAAATTTCACCAAGCTGATTGCTCACTAACCCATCCCCCAACCACACACACACACACACACACACACACACACAATCTCATATTCTCTTACATTATTTTAATTTGTATCTCAGGAGAACCTGAGCACTGATATTGCTCTGTAATTGTCTCTGTGTTAACAAAATGAGACAGTACATGTGTTTGTTTGCCCGTTTGTATTTGCTATGGTAGAGTAGAGCGCAGCATGAGCTCAGGCAACAGAATTTGTCAAACAGACTGCAGCTTATGAGGGCTAAGACCATCACTAACATTCCCATGGCAACCACATGGCAACCACATTCAAAAGGTGCATCACAAACTATTGCAGGCTCATGGTAATCAGGTAATCAGGTTAGTAATAAAGACTGCAGTTCTGAACTGCGCTTGTTGGGTTTTCTATTTCAATTCATGCCCTCCCCCACGATATACATCATAATCTACTATTTAGAAAAGATCTTATGGGACACTGCATAAAAAAAAAAAAATAATAATAATAATAATAAATCCATATTTTTTATGACTTTATATGTGCACAGAAGAAACATACAGACTTAAAGGGATAGATGGGTATCTTCCTCCAGAGCGCGTACACACCTCACGGACCGGATGCCGTGCGCGCGCTCAAGGCAGTTGGACATAGTGGTGTATTAGAGGTAAAAAAAAAAAAAAATATATATATATATATAATGTTCGGTTTTTCAATAAACCGATGGTTTCGTGTCTTAGGACATCAATGTGTCGTCACGAGCCGCAGGGTTTAATTTGGATTTGTCTGTGCATGTTTTCTTTTACTCTCATAGGTTTTGTTACCATTGACATGCATTATACGACTGACAGACTGCAACAGTTGGAGTTAAAAATCATCATTTGTGTTCTACTGAAGAAAGAAAGTCACCTACATCTTGGATGCTTGTAAGCAGATAAACATCACATTTTCATTTTTGGGTGAACTATCCCTTTAAGCAGAATGTTTAAGCAACTAAATGTCTTCAATCAAGCTATACTGAAGATACTTGCTATTTTTTATTTATTTATTTTGATGTCCAGTTTTTCTATGTGTGTAAAATGAAAATGTATTTATGCATGTTTATATGTATGTATGTGTTTATTTCTGGGTTGTTGGTTGAAAGGGCAATTCTAACACTAATTAAATAATTAAAATGGTTTAACCAGAGTGTGAATATTTAAAAATATGTAATGAACATTACTACTTTAAATATATTTATTAGCTATCCAAAACAATTTTGAACCAGATATTTTAAAGTTAGGTAATGCTTTAGATTATAGCCCGCAAAGTCCTGTGTTAGTAAAACAAATTTACAGTGTAACTTTCGGTAATTATAGTGTACCTATAAAGTATGTACGTGTAGGTATAAGGGGGAAAAATATGTATATAAAAATATGGCTTCTTATTCCTCTGTTCCTCTTCTTCTTTTCTTTCTTTCCACTGATGAATCTTAAGATGGAATCCCATGTCTCTAGCTATTCTATATTATGTTAAAAAGAAATACAGTACACTCAGAAATGCCCTCACCATATACTATATAAGTATAAAAATCTACCATTTATATCTTGTTCTGTATCTTATTTGTTATTATATTATGATATGTTCTTATTGTAAAGCACTTTAACTTTATTTTGAAAGGTGCTATAAATATAAATAAATAAAAATAAAATAAATAATTAGTTAATTTTCCTGGTTGTTACCCATCTATTCCCCAAACTTTATATATTGTTCCCTTATACCTACACGTACATACTTTATAGGTACACTATAATTACCAAAAGGTACGCTGTAAATTTGTTCAACTTAATCTAAAGCATTACCTAAAGTTAAAAATAGTACCATAATAAAACTATCACACAATAATAAAACTGAGTACTAAATCAATTATATATTGCTTTGATGTAATAATTTAAGCGTACTCCTATTTGAGATTATGGGAGATTGAGGAGAGTTGTAACACTAGTAACACTTGTCAGTTTGACAAGTCGGAAAAGAGCTGTGATGATGTCATCAATATCATACACTTCCATAACCTTTTTGAGCTCACAGGAGAAGTGACATGTGACTGTACACAACATTGTAGGTTTTATGCCCAAAAAAGCAATTTTTCAGGAAAGAAAGTAATTTTTTATCAAGATTATTATATTATTATTATTATTTACAGTAGCTTAGCAATCATTGTATTGTGTATACAATTATTTGATGTACATAACCTAAAGTATGCATTTCTCTAGTTTAATTTGATGCCTTGCAATAATGCTAACTTTAAACCCACATGCTAGAGGAGTAACAGTTGATTACAAACGACCCCTTATGAAGATCCAGTTATCAATCTCCCCTGTCGAGGCAAAGCCAAGTGAGCATCAAGGGATTTATGTGGTAATTGTGTTTCCATCGTAGTTTATCCGCATGTCTACTTACTGGATAAAAAACATTATCTGCCTCAATTGAGCACATACGTTTTTTTTTTTTTTTGTTTTTTTAAAGCAAATTACCTGTCATTGTTACATCTATCTTGAGTACGCTGCAATTAAAGTCTGTTAAATCATTGATGCAACTTAAAACGATAACATTTTCTGAACAGGAGTTTAGATTTATTTTTGTGTAGCTCAACATTTTGAGTAAACCCTTACTTAAATTATTATTTTTAAGTTTACCGAGTGATATAAAGTCACGTCATCCATGTCACGTCGTTGCTGATGTTAACGACATAACCGACGTTATCAGAAGAGTCCATTCAACATTAAACTGAGTTGTAGCAGATTTCAAGTTCCCTGCAGGCTTTGCATCACACTCTGTAAGGGAGAATAAATGTGAAATTGAGTCATTCATTTTGTGTGTTTTTTCACTATATTAATGCAGGGAAAGATGTGTTATTGTTAAAGGTGCTCTAAGCGATCATGGGTGGAGTAACTTCCTGTTGATGTTCGAAGTGTTGTCAAACAAAACAGAGGCTAGCTAGACCCTCCCTCCTCCTCCTCCTCCTCCTCCTCCTCCTCCTCCTCCTCCTCCTCCCCCCTCCCCCTCCGTGCTTCCTGAAACAGTCATGAACGCGCATTTAAAATCATTCTTGTCGGTTATTGGCTGGAGCATGTTTATAGTTTTGTGGTCAGGCTGCACCAGTTGTTTTATTGCCATTTTCGGAGCTTGTGGCGACTACAGAGACCACGTTTTTTTACAGTGTGTTCAGGGGACAGGCAGCTAGCAGATAGTGAGGAGATGTTTGCTGTATGTGACAAAAAATGTTTTGGCCTAAAATTGCGTGCCATCGCTTCTAGCACCTTTAATGTTCTGTTATTTTGGTATTTAAAGGTGTTTCTGTGATGTTGAAGTTTTGGGGTTACCATCGTGGTGAACAGTAGTGCCTGTGGATCGAGAATGGGCTGTGAAACATCAAGACTATGAATACTGCATGTTGATTAACAGTTCATGCAAGTAAAAATAAAGCATGCAAGATAAACCACTCAAAACCCCAATATAACTCAGGCAACATCATAAGCTAAAGAGAAAAAATGAGTCTTCAAGCTAGATTTAAAAGTGTCCAATGTGGGCGAAGATCTCACACCAAGTGGAAGCACATTCCACAGCCTAGGAGCCGCAACTGCAAAAGCTCGGTCACCCTTCAACTTTAAGTGGGACCGGGGAACAGAGAGAAGCAATTTGTTGCATGAGTGGAGAGATCTTGGAGCAGAATAAAGGTGAAGAAGATGAGGAAATGTACTGTGGTGCTAACCCATGCAAAGCTTTATAAACATACAGCAGAACCTTGAAGTCAACTCTGTATCTGACTGGTAACCAATGTAAGGAGGAGAGAGCAGGAGTGATATGTTCTCTCTTCCTAGTTCTCGTCAGAAGTCTAGCTGCCACATTTTGAACCGATTTGTGGAGGAATGAGGTAGACCTATATATAATGAATTGCAGTAGTCAAGCCGGGATGTAACAAGTGCATAGATCACTACTTCTAGGTCTTTCTTTGAGAGGAACTGTTTTAATTTGGTGATGGACCGGAGATGAAAGAAGCTTCCTTTGACAACAGAATTTATCTGCTTATCGAATAGTCAGAATCAAAGATAACACCAAGGTTCTTAACTCTGTTATGCAGTGTTAGAGACAGGGAACCCAATTGGTTTTCAATATAACTTAAAGGTGCTTTATGTAAGAATGACAGCTAATGGTTGAAATGGATACTGCAGTCCAAATTCAAAATATTGTTTGCCCCGCCCCCTCCTTCTTGGACTAGACGCTCTCGCGGGTTGCCAGTTTGAAGACATGCAACAGGAGCGAGCTTAATTGACATTGGAAGGCGAGGAGACTTACACGCTGTAAGATAATTAGTTGATTTATTGATTTATGATGAGCTGATATTGTGTTATATATCAGTTATATGCTCCCCTTCATAGAGATTTTTAGATGGATGCTGAGGCTTTTTAGGTCGGGTAGAATCTGCGATCCCTGACCCAGTTTGTTCGCAGGCTTCCATGACTGCAATTCGCTGCATGTGTTTTCCACAACCTGGAGTGGCAAAATACTATTGGGTAAATTGGCAACGTGCGGTCTTGCACAGACCAAAATAAAAACTGAATTTCGGAATTCAAATTTCAAAGTAAAATAACTGGCTGTAGCAATGATTTTCAGAGAAACGAGTATGTGAGCTCAGCATGTTTAATAAATATCTGCAAATATATTATGGTATTTTTATACTTTAGTACGGGGGTGGGGGGTTATTTGTAATATACAAATGTGGCTACCGTGTATCAAAAAGAATCTAGCACAAATAACTGAGTTACTGATGCCCAAAGAAAAAGTGTTACTTCCATGCCCGATCTCCCCTAATATAATTTATTTCCAAGTGTTTTGACTGCTCCTAACCACTGTAATAGGGGTGATCATACCATTCTAGAACTATTACTGCAACAGTACTATTAATGGTACTTTTTTTACTGTTAGCACATATATATGTTTCTTATGGCAGCCGGTTTTGTAGTACTCTATGAGTTATGAAGGTGAAAGTAAACAATGTTAAATTTAATTTCCAAAGGTGTTCATACAAATATGTTCACTAGTCCAAGTATTCTGGAGTAATGCTATAAGCTTTGTTTGAGGAACAGACTGAAAACTATTTATTTCTTACAAAATCTTCCCCTTTGCCCTAGCCCTCAATTATCATTCATGCTTGAAGTTTGACACCAGCCAACTCAGTTAGTCTGAATTGACTTTCATGCATTTTGCAGGTTTGAGGCTTTTCCACACTTGTTTTGTTTAAGTGCTATACACATTACCTACATAAACCCATGAAGGCTGTTTCTCAGTGTGAAAAGAAGTGTTGAATTAGCCAAGTGAAACTAGCCAATTGCAAAATCACACAATTTGCAGGCATCTGAGCGTGAACTTTTACAGGAACGGTTGTGACACATCCCTTTATATGCTTGATTAGACAGTTATAACTGGATCCTTGAGAGTTAATCACAGTCAGTGTGGTTTAGCATAGATAAGCAGAGAAGCAGATCTTTACCTACCCCAACTTTTACTGGTCGAAACAGTGAACATTCCATGTCTTGATACCTCCCTCTATTGGCCAAACACAAGAGACACAGCTGAAGAGGAAATTGTTTTAAAAAAAAACCTAGTTTAAACAAAAGTGATTCAATTAAATTTAAATTTATTTCCATAGCACTTTTCACAATGTAAACATTTCCACGGAGTTTTATAGAAAACAGTGGCAAATGAGTTAGTTTGGACAAACATAGAAACATACATGCACAGAAATGATCTGTGATATCTACTAAGATGTCACAGAAAATAGAAATTAGCAGGCACTGGAAAAAAAAAACAAAACAAATATATACAAATACACCTAAAATTATGTTTTGTCTGCATGTCATGGCTTTATTTTTCTTAACATGTCATGATGTAAACACAGCAAAATGTAAAAAAGTAAACATGCAATAAAACATTGAAAAAATAATAATAAAACAACTTGACCTCAGGATGGATGTTATGAAATATGGATATTGAAAGGAATTCATGACAAATAATAAAATAATTATGAATATCTCTTCAGCAAGTCAATGTGCACACTGCTGCTAATGAAACTGAAAGTAAGGTGCATATGCTTAACACAAAATCATCTTCATTACAAGTAATGAGGCTAAATGATCTTATCAGTGCTGTTGCTGCACTCTCTCCTACTGCAGTCTTTAATTTTGAAATTAGCTGATGATCAATAAAATGCAGCTCATATTTGTTGCTTTCAGTGACATGAACTCCATTAAATCTGCATATACAGTGGAAATTGAAGATCGGATTTATATCCATTTTGCGGAAACATATTTATGTGGCCAAGTGTAAATGGAATTGTTTTGATAAATCAGATAACTATCTGATCACTAAAAAATAAGTGACCAGATGTACCAGGGCCGCCCAGAGATTTAAACAGTCACACACCATTGTGCCATTCCTAAAACAGTTCCTGTTCAACACACCTGTCATTTCCAATGTGTTTGCTTTTTTCATTTTACCATGTTCATGTACATGCTTGCTGATGTTGGTACAGCACTCTCAGAGAAAAACAGTTTGAAGAGACTTGTGTGAATTTTTTAAGTCAACAGGACTCATCAGTGGCATCTGGTCCCTGTAAAAATCAACAAAACAACTGTGAACATGCTTATATTGGGAGCAACTAGAGCTGCACAATGTGGGGGAAAAATCTATTTGTGTTTCTGGTTAAAAAGAACACCAGGTTTGTTGTGCCTGCTGTAGGGCTGCATAAAACACTACTACTACTAATAATAAATTATTTTTACTTATAGAAAACATTTATTTTTTGGGGAAAAATGCAAGCGGCCTATAACTATAAATCATTAGAAAATGTTATGTATCGTCGCTGCCCGATGAAACTCACGTATGTCCAAAACGGTTATTTTCAGGAGTGAAAAAAACACCGTATTTCAAGGCAGTTGAATGTAGCGTTGTCATATTGGTACGGCATCTTTACATGTAACCATATTCTTGCCAGTGAATGATATAATCGACATTTGACCAAAATTGAGTTTAAATGGACATAAGTGCATATTTACAGTAACGGTGGTCGATACGCGTTCTTCGATCATTAATTAGAATGGCAAGTCGCGTTTATATACAGATGAATACGCACAGTTTTATTAACGAACGTCTTAGTTATACATTGCTTAGTTTATTATATTAATTATAAATTTATTAAATGTCTCTTGCAAACTATGAAGGGACAATGAATCAATACACTGACATGGTAAGCTAGACAGATACTTTGTTTGCACAGTCCTACCGTAATTTTGTCACTCCTATAGACGTACGTCTGGCATCAGGGGGGAAACGTTTACCTCGATTTACCTGTTATTCGGCTATCCAGTGCTGAGCTTCGATGAAACTTCACGAGACCGGCGAGATGCTTCCACAGGGCGGAGATACGCGGCGTGATTGACAGCTTTGACACCAAATGGATATACGTGAAAATCAGATGACATGATTTCACAACTTTTCATTGGCCATTTAGATATGGTGACCATACTGTATAGGAAGGGAAATGAACCTGGACATTCAATCCGTCGAAAAATCTCAAAATCGGCAAAATGGACAGACGTGGTTTTCATCGGACAGCGACGGTATGTTTAATTCATACTGGAAGGCGGCGGACGTCCTCGTGCAGAGAGTCCAAATATGCCTCACAGAAGTAATGTGGCTTATGACCAGTGTTGGGGAAAGTTACTTTTAAAAGTAATGCATTACAATATTGCATTACTCCCTAAAAAAGTAATTGTGTTAGTTACTTTTTCTATGAAAAGTAATGCATCACATTACTTTTGCTTTACTTTTTCTCACCTGTGCAGGGCTTACTTGTTTGTCTGTTTTTAATAACAACAAAAAAAGTTATATTTTTTGGTTAATTCACCAAAAGTGAAATGAATAAGCCTCAGACTGAAGGAAATGCATATTCACGTCTGTACAGTAGAGGGCGCAGCTCAAACAAACCTTTCAGATGTGCTGCCATTCTGGATTAAAGAAGAATAGAACACAGGAGTTCAACAATCTTATTTCTAAATCTATTCTAAATTAATTTTTGCTTATTAGTATGGTTAAATTTGATCATCAAAGGTCAGCCGCAAAAAAAAAGAGACTAAATACATAAAGACTAAATACATAAAGTCTATCTGTGTAATTTAATATATTTAATTATTACAGGTTTGCATAAAATTCTGAGTTTGCATTTTACTGTCTTTATTAATTTTTAGGAATACTGAATCTGTTGCACTATTCAAGTGAGATGAGTAAATGCATGTTCACATTTAGTCTAGAACTACAATAACCGTCCTGTTATATACCATCTCCGCACTTATTCACAATATCTCTCACCATGAGGACAGGAGAGCTGTCAGTCAATAAATGTGAAAACAAAGTAACTTGCGTTACTTATTTGAAAAAGTAACTTAGATACTGATGCGGGTGAAGAGAAGATTAATGTTTATGTTTTAACATCTTAATTATATTTTTTATATAAATAACATATTTTTGAGTGAAGATTGAAAATTAAGATGTTTTTCTTGCCCATAATTAATAATTTAATCAATAATATTGTAATCATTTATTGTTTTATGTTTTTATGATTTTTATGGCAAATGTGCAGTTTCTTTTATGAAAATCCTTTTAAGGGCTTCATTGCTGACTAGTATGTTTTTCTAAAAAGCTGCTGTGCACGTACACACTTTCTGAAAGCTTCCTGTGGCATATGTAAATGCTAGGGTGTTAAAGTAAACATATTTTTTACAGCCTGTGTCTGCAAAAGTAGACATGTGCGTAATCGGAATAAAGGACAAAATACATTATAATAGGTCTTTGTCTTTACAGATGTATCTGATTTCCACGAAAAGAGGAACTGATACCTCGTTTGTCCATCTAATCCCCTGTCAGACTGTACTTTGAACTTGCAAACTGCTGAGACAATTGTATTATTTTTTATTCGCTTTAATAGCTTTTGTGGTTTAATGATGTCTGGTTTTGGGGTATAAAAAAGATGCCTTTTTCCTTGTATGTCCAGTCACCATTTGATATCTCTCACTAGTGACTCAATTTCTGCTCTTTGCATATCAACGAGATCTCTTCAAACTTGTTCCTCATATGCAAGATCATTTCACTCAGACTTATAGATTTATACTTAGATTTTTGATTAACTTTTTTTTTTTTTTTTTTTTTGGATTGGGTTAAAATTTTACTAAAGTTTGATTAAGATTATTAGGACTACTAACATTGTTCTTTGATAATACTTGTATTTTGAACTTCAATATTTCAGAGATAATGGAAGTTGATTGATAACTATTTGTATTACTCTGTTATGATCATTTTAATTTATTACATTTACATTTTTATCATTCAAAATTAATGTCTATGATTCATTTTCTGATTATATTTTATTAAGCAATAAAATCAATTTAATCATCTGACCTTGGATCTCCTAATTGCATCAGATACTTTGACATGTTCTGTCAAAAAAAATGCCTTCCATGACTTTGTGATCTCCTAATGCACTTCCAAGAACAAAGGAACAGGGGGAGAGCATGGCTGTGCATTACGCTCACATCCCAGGAACCAGTCGTCCAAAGGAGAGCTCTCGGGGCAGGGTGGAGGAGTCCATTCAAACCTGATGCTTGGGCCAAATGCATTACGGCCTATGGAAAGTCCCCACAATTCACAAAAACACAACGTGTGTGTGTGTGTGTGTGTGTGTGTGTATGTGTGTGTGTGTGTGTATACAATATATCTATGTGCATCCCCATAAACTATCCGGCTTTTCACTCAATGTCTCACTCAATGACCAGTTATTAGACACTGGTGTCAGTACTGACATAACTTAGATGTCCAGATGCTTCAAAGTATTTTATTCCTGCATTGTAATCCAAATCTTCGGGGGCTGTGTGATACATTGTGTGAGGAATTGTTGTAGAGTGAGATTTAAAAGTGAACTGTTGACTGTGATTATCTATAACCTGTAGGGGGCAGTCAAATGCAGTTCAACTTAGCTTAAAAAAAACAGCAAAGAAGAACCTGTTGTTTGTGCATGTGGAGTCCACCTGTGATGCAGTTGATTGTACTGCTTGCTGCTGAACTCAGTAAATGATCAATCTTTAATTCTCAGGGCCTGTTTACACCTGGTGTTTTGGTCGATTGGATCACAAGTAGACAAGGGAGACACATTCCCATTTACTCTTGGTGTTGTAATCCATCTCTTTTGTCCATTTTCAACCACTTATGTCCTGATTTCTTTGATGAGAGGGATAATCAGGAATGATAAATCCTCAAGAAGCTTTACAACAAGTTTTATGGCAGTGATATCAAATGCTCATTGATGCCGTCTTTTGGGCGATGTGCATTTGAATGAGAAATGCGCACCTTCACAGAGTGAATCAGGATAAGATTTTTAGTGACTAACAACTTAAATTTTGCACTATACCTCACACAAAGCTACTGTATACAGCCAGAGAGGAAAGCGGATGATACACTTTTTGACATTTCTGAAAGAAAGAAAAAAATATTATGATGACACTTGTCTGTTTTTTTTTTTAATTTATAGACTGTGCATGTGTGTGTGTGTATGATTTTCAATTTAATTTAATGTAGTTTATTGGCATGGTTGTTTACATACAATATTACCAAAACATTTAACAAAAAGAATAATGGCAAGTACTGTAATAAAGAAGTATACAATGTAACAATATAATATATAACAATTCTGTTTTGGGACTGGGCTAGATAAGGCTCAGGTGTGGCTCAGTTTTGGGGTTTCTGGTTTACTGAAGGCTGAAAATCAGTACCAGTAATCAAACCTATTCTGTCCCATTGCAGGGCTACTTATGGGTTATTAATTTGCTCAGAGTCAGATCACTTATGGCCCATGTCTTAATCCAGATCTGGTCCACTCCAGGGCTGTCATTTTTTTGTGGTATGTGGGCATACCACAAAAAATGTGTGAGGAAAAGGGGATCTGTGGAACGGAGCTGGACCAGATAAAATTTGTTATGTGGGATACAACTTTATAGTACAGTAAATAACTTTGAAAGCATAAAAAAATAGTTCCCAATTAGAAAGCTGGGTGCTGCTGTCATTGAGCTAATTCGTAAAGGTACACAAACTACATAAGCTACAATATAGCATTACTATCAAAACACATCAAAATCGAATCATACCATGCACCTACCTGTCCATAAGAAATATTGCAACCATGGCATCACCTTTCAGACCAGTTGACTCCAGCAGTTTCTCCAGCATGGAAAAGCAACACCAATGCTAATTCTGGTTTTAGCTCTTTTCTGATTTTTTTTTTTTTTTTTTTTTTTCATAATTTTTCTAAGACTGTTTTTCTTTTCATAGATCCTTTGCCAATGCTGCTTGTTGTCGGGTCAGAAGGAAAGTTAGGTTGTTGCTGTTTGATGACGACGTCTGCGTGAACAGGCAGTGCTGTGGTATGCAAACACACACTGACCGCCAGTGAACACATGCTATTATTTAGTTTGGACCGAATGCAATGATTGAACGATTGAATATTTTCTGGTCCTTCGCCTTCCACAGATGATATACTGTATTACCTCTCTATATATTTCATATTTCAACGTTTCACTCAATATGAATTCTCAATATGAATTCTCAAAAAACTTGTTTTGTTGTTTGCCATGGCTGAATGAATGGGAATATGTGCGTATATGTCTGTATGTGTTTGTGGGTGTGTTTGTGTGTACTTTCTGGTTTTGATAAATATATGAGTGTGTGCATATAGCATCAGGGCATCATTGTGTGTGTGTGCGTGTGTGTGTGTTGTGTTTGTGTGTGTTGTTGTGTATGCACTCATTTCACATTTGCTGTTTCTGTTTTTCACTAAAACTAATGAAAAAATGAATGACAGTTTATGATCACAACATAGAAGACATAAAATCAGAAGGAAAAAAAAAATCCTATGTTCTTCAGCTCTGAAAGATCTTCAAATTAACTTTGAATATTATCACTTGATATTATTAAGATTATATTAGGTGCAAGTTGATGATGCTACCATGAATACATAAAAGATAAAAAGGAGCTCCTCCTCCTCCTGTCTAGTTGGTCTAGTCATGCCTGTCTTTTGGGATGCCTGAAGCTCAATCAGATTAAGTTATGGGTCATATTTGCATTGTGATTGGTAGATCATGGACCAATCAGTGACCATGCAGTACTTATATTATAAAAAGCTTAATAATAATAATAATAATAATATAATAATAAACATAGATCCTCATTCTGATAGACATTCTGTAGTTTCAAATTATGCATTACTTTTATATGTACACTGTCAGAAAAAAATGTGCAAAATTTGTACCTTTAGGGGTACAACAGCTTGTCACTGGGGCAGTACCCTCAAGGGTACACCTGTTGTACCCTTTATAATCGGTACATTGGTACCCTTACACTTTGTACCTTTCAAAGGCAAATATGTACCTTTGGTGACCAAATTGTACTTTGTAGTGCTATGGTACCATAATGTACCCCTAAAAATGGTACAAATTTGTCCTTTTAAGGATACTGCCCCAGTGGCAAGCCTTTGTATCTCATGGCGTATAATAAAAAGCCCATAATGCTGTTTTACCATTTATTAAATAACATTACAAATATTACAATATCACAATTTCAGGCACAGATTTCAAAGGAAAAACATTTAAAGGTGCCCTAGAATTAAAAATTGAATTTACCTTGGCATAGTTGAATAACAAGAGTTCAGTACATGGAAATGACATACAGTGAGTCTCAAACACCATTGTTTCCTCCTTCATATGTAAATCTCATTTGTTTAAAAGACCTCCGAAACAGGCGAATCTCAATATAACACCGACTGTTACGTAACAGTCGGGATCAATAATATGTACGCCCCCAATATTTGCATATGCCAGCTCATGTTCAAGGCATTACACAAGGGCAGCCAGTATTAACGTCTGGATGTGCACAGCTGAATCATCAGACTAGGTAAGCAAGCAAGGACAACAGTGAAAAATGGCAGATGGAGCAATAATAACTGACATGATCCATGATAACATGATATTTTTAGTGATATTTGTAAATTGTCTTTATAAATGTTTCGTTAGCATGTTGCTAATGTACTGTTAAATGTGGTTAAAGTTACCTTCGTTTCTTACTGTATTCACGGAGATAAGACTGTCGTTATTTTCATTTTTTAAACACTTGCAGTCTGTATAATTCATAAACACAACTTCATTCTTTTTAAATCTCTCCAACAGTGTGTAATGTTAGCTTTAGCTACGGAGCACAGCCTCAAACTCATTCAGAATCAAATGTAAACATCCAAATAAATACCAACTTACGCGATTAGACATGCTGCATGACGAACACTTTGTAAAGATCCATTTTGAGGGTTATATTAGCTGTGTGAACTTTGTTTATGCTGTTTAAGGCAAGCGCAAGCTCCGGGGGCGGGGAGCACGAGAATTCAAAGGGGCCGCAGCCTGAATCGGCGCATATTTAATGATGCCCCAAAATAGACAGTTAAAAAAATGAATTAAAAAAAAAAAATCTATGGGGTATTTTGAGCTGAAACTTCACAGACACATTCAGGGGACACCTTAGACTTATATTACATCTTTTAAAAAGACGTTCTACAGCACCTTTAAACATTGCATCACAACGTGTCATCAGTACTGCAGGATGCATTTACATATTGCTCAATTTCACATTTCCAAATGTACTGTTATACACATTACCTGTAACTCTTTAAAACAAACAATTAATTTAATTTCATTTAAACTGTACATTTTAAACATTCTTGTGAATCAAAATTTCCAGCAGGGGCTGGCGCAAAATGCGGCATCGGCATCTCACAGCGGCACTTCCGGCGGCATCTCCAGTGGGCAGGGACTTCTTCGGCAGCTGTCGCTTGAGCGGCATCTCCAGCGGCCGCGGCATCGGCATCTCGTAGCGGCCAGGGACTTTATTCGGCAGCACCTGCCGCTGGCCATTATAATTCGATGTTGTTTTTTTTTAAATTTTATTTTAAAAACTACATTTAATCAAAATAACATAACGACTATCATTTGTAAGCATTTATCACAAATTTTGTTAATAACGTTCTGATGCTCCACTACATAAGAGAAAGTAGGCTAAATCACATGCTTTGATAAAATAAAATTGCAATGTTATCCATTGCTTTGAAATGCTCATGAATATAAACTGATATTTATACAGAAATTAATTTCTGATAGACTATGCTGTACAAAGCTGAAATTATGCGGCATCTCGTAGCGGCATTTCAGGTGGCATCTCCAGCAGCCATAGATATTCTTCTAATTTTAAAAAGCTACATTGCAACAAAATAGCATTATATATCACAGGACTGTCATTTGTAAGCATTTATCATTCATTTTGTTAATATGTAGGCCTTTTCTGACGCTGCAGTTGCTATCAGAGCACGCTGAAATTACTGCGTGTGTATATGACAGTCTTATGGTAGCTATATAATGTAACGACAGTCCTGTGTATATAACAGCTTAATATTAATTTCTTCAAACGTAGTTTTAAAGTGAAAATATTACACCGAATTAATGATCAGTGGCAGGTGCCACAAACAGCGACAGCTGCCGGAGAAAATCCGTCGCTGCAGATGCCGCAATTTCAGCTTTGTGCAGCATATCAAACATCATTTCTGTAACCGAATAACAGTTTATTCATGTAATGACATTTCAAAGCAATAGCCTATGTAATACACTGCATTTATATTTAAGGTTATATTATATTTATAAGTTAGCTATAGCTATATAGGGTGTGATTTGCAGGGGTGGGGGGAACAACAGATCATATAAATAGCCTAAAATAAAAATATTTTATAAAAGCCAAGTAAAACGCTGCAACGTGACAATACAAACAATAATTACATCAGAAATGGATGTTAGCACTCCGCTTAAAGACCGTCTGGGATTCGTGATCGCGCTATTTCAACTATCCTATTGAAGTCAGCGCACCATATTAGGCTATCTTATGAGACAGAAACGAAAAAGTTTACCGTCACCGTAAGGTAGGAATTATGACGCAAGACTGATGGATCGGCAGAGAATCTTAACGAAACATTAATAATTTTCTATTCTATCTAAAGAAATGTGTGGTAAACATGTGAATACACATTTCTCAAAATATGCTTAATTTGGACTAAACGCTTTTTTTGTGTGCAGAAGCACTGTGATCAAAAATAAATCTGATCTTAAATAAACTACCAATTGATTTTGTATTACTATCAGACATGAAGAATTAGGGCTACAAAGCTGAAATTGCGGCATCTGCAGCCACGTACTTTCTCCCGCATCTGTCGCTGTTTGTGGCACCTGCCGCTGATCATTAATTCGGTGTAATATTTTCACTTTAAAACTACGTTTGAAGAAATTAATATTAAGCTGCTATATAAGACTGTCATTACATTATATAGCGACTGTTATATACACACGCAGTAATTTGCTCTGATAGCAACTGCAGCGTCAGAAAAGGCCTATTAACAAAATTAATGATAAATGCTTACAAATGACAGTCCTGTGATATATAATGCTATTTTGTTGCAATGTAGCTTTTTAAAATTAGAAGAATATCCGTGGCTGCTGGAGATGCCACTGAAATGCTGCTACGAGATGCCGCAATTTCAGCTTTGTACAGCAGTCTATCAGAAATTAATTTCTGTATTAACTAAATGTCAGTTTATATCCATGTGCATTTCAAAGCAATGGATAACATTGCAGTTTTATTTTATCAAAACATGTGATTTACTTTCTCTTATGTAGAACGTTATTAACAAAATTTGTGATAAATGCTTACAAATGATAGTCTTCTGGTATATTATGTTATTTTGATTAAATGTAGTTTTTAAAATAAAATAAAAAACAACATCGAATTATAATGGCCAGCGGCAGGTGCTGCCGAATAAAGTCCCTGGCTGCTCTAGTTGCCGATGCCGCGGCCGCTGGAGATGCCGCTCTAGCGCCAGCTGCCGAAGAAGTCACTGGCCGCTGGAGATGCCGCCGGAAGTGCCGCTACGAGATGCCGATGCCGCGGCCGCTGGAGATGCCGCTCTAGCGACAGCTGCCGAAGAAGTCCCTGGCCGCTGGAGATGCCGCCGGAAGTGCCGCTGCAAGATGCCGATGCCGCATTTTGCGCCATAGACTTAGTAGCCAATGTTTCAAGAGTCCAAAAGTCCATCTTTTGCCCTGGTTAAATTATACTCCATTCAGGTATGCATGGAAGTGTGAAGCATAAGACATTGGGTTTAAAAGCTCTGTAGGGCATCGTTCAACAGGACTTACTCCATCAACCAGGAACTGACCAAACAAAGCTTCATTTTGACCAACAGGTCCATTTCCTGACCTCCAGCCTTAACAGGAATGATGACGTGACTTCTCTTAACAAAGAAGCCTGTCTTGAGCTCATCAGAAGTAAACTAATCAAAAGTCACGTGGGGTCTGATCATGTTAAATCTATTGATTCTCTCACAAAACCCTCTTGTATTATCGGATGGAACAGGAAACATTAATTAACAGACCTAAATGCACAACGGATCCTCACAGACATACCCTGATTAGGAATCCCTTTTGACCCGGTCACTCGTGACTCCGGTCACGGTTTAAACTCTGCTTAAGGACTCAATCTTGAATCTCAAAAGGGACAATTGTCGATCATTTAAAGTATTAACTATATCCAAAATAACACATGCCATGATGTGATTACTAACATGTGGATTCGATGCATTATATGTTTGTATTCCTGTATGCATTTCCTTTCTCTTGTAATCGTTTTAATTAGGTCAGTCTAGTAACGTGTGTAAAAAGTGTGTCATGATTGAGTTCTACATTCAGGATTTATAATTCTCTTTAATTATGTGTGCATAAAACATTGAAATTCGGTATCAGGAAGACATTAGGAAACTTTATAAAGTTACCAATATCACAGGATTATGTTCCGTGGATATCACGCAATGTAATCAATAGACAATAGACGGGGCGTGTCTAATCTCCGTAACGTCTCATTGGAGGATCGCATCTGAAGGATGGAGCCAACTTGCTCCTTTAAAACTATGCTGTCCGAACAAAGTCGTCGAAGTGGTTGTGGTTGAAGTTGAAGTTGAAGCACAGTAGTTGAAGAACCGCTACTTTGACCACGGCTGAAAAGTTGCTTGGGTCATGCTGAAAAGAAGAAGTTGAGAACTGATCCTTTACCGGGGCTGATTGTCCATCTAACAGTCGCCGACTTCATCCACGAGCCGCGCAGCTGACCATTCAACAGCCGTCACATCCACACTCCGTGAACTATCTGACCAAAGTCTCCCAAGAAGAGAGCCGCTCAAGCCAGACGCTCAGAACAGCGCGTTTCACCAGCCGGCAACTTCCTTCAAAGCTTCCGCGCTAACCAACGAAGGGCTTTCCTGAGAAGACGTCACCGCAACACAGCCAATCCGAGTTGGGATTCCGCTCAACAAGCGCCACGAAACACCCACCTACCTCAGCTGTCAGAGTGAACGCAGGAACGCAGGAACGCAGGTTCTCTCTCGCTGGAAACTGGTGAAACTCCTTTAAACCGAAAGAATTAAGCCAAAGCTCTGCTTTTGTGATTTTCCTCAGGTTATGAGTTAAGTTAGCACTGAACTTGGGACTTTTCATAACTCATATCAACTCCGCGAATGTGTGTGCATGTATGTATGTGTGTGTGTGTGTGTGTGTGTGTTTAGCCTTAGTTTCTTGTAATCATTAGAAGTAGTCAATAAAACTTGTTTTGATTTTCACATATACGAGTTTCTTGTGCTGTGTACCAAATTACTGTCTTAAACTCAAAGATCAGTTACCTCTTGCTTATAATAATCATAATAAAATATTGTTACTGTTGGCCACAGAATAATATTTTATCCAGAATTGGTAAAATACTTTAACCTCAATTTTTCGCTGGACGAATAATTGATGAAGTGTTAAATATTAATTCTGAATCATTTACAGTGAATCAATTACAGTTGATTCGATTCTTATTCCCTGTAACTTAATTGCCTATTTATTAGCTCAATTAATTATAAAGATGGGTAAAGTCCTTACAGCTCACCACACAGAAGCCAAAAGAGTTTGAAAACCAAGGTGTTTGTTTGCATCTTAAATTCTTATAAACTCCTGTTGGAGACCAATTAAAAATTAGTGTAACCTCAAATGCACAATTACATTTTTTAACATTCCATTTTTGTAACCACAATAGAAATTAAAATCAAGGCTGATTCACATCAAGGACAATAACTACAACCATAACATTTTTAATTCTCACTTTCATTCTTAGACAATAGTGATAACTGTACCATAACTGTAACAATAATGACACAAGAGGAACAATATCACTGGAATCACTTTTGGGGGAACTTTTTTCCAACTGATGAACACAAACATTGGAAGCCAATCAAAAATAAAGAGCTTAAGCATTTAAAGCAGATGATGATTTAGCTTAAGAGAACATTATCTTCCCTTTCCTGCAAATGCTAAAATAGTTATTACAAAGGGTGGTGGGTGGATGTTGGTCAGGACAGTTTGTAGCAACACAGTGTTGAATGTTTAGTTCACCCAAAGTCTTGTTGTTCCAAAACCATAAAACTTTCGTTCATCTTTATATATTTGAAAATATTTGTAATGAAATCTAAGCAAATTCTGTCCCTCCATAGACCGCTACAGAACTACTACTCGATCTTAAATCTATTCCTTATGAATTGAGCGGTTTCGTTTTACTGAAGAGACTCAATTGATATGATGAACAGACTTTATTTAGGCTTTTAATTACATAAACATTGATCAGCAAACATAAACAAGCTCAACCGAACCTGCTTGACGTGCGAGAACAAACATCTTGCTGAAGCTTAAGCCCAAAGTATACTCCGTCCGCGAGCAGCCCAAATATCGAGACTGCACGGATGGTGCGTGTGCAACAGCAAGCAGGACAGAAGAGTCCACTAGGTGGCGATACGCACAGTACTGAGCACAATATGCAGAGGTCGATGTCTGGTAAGAGTATAGAAAAAATTGTACTGCGCATGTGTCGAACTCAGTCATCCACGCGCCTCTGTGGTTGAGTATACTTTGAAAGATGCGCGGACACGACTGTCTGGCCGTGGAAAGTGAAGTATACCCGGGCCTTTAAACTTGATGTGTAACACACGAGAATGAACCTCATTGGTTCTGGCACGTCAAACAAACATGCTTGAGCTTCCGTTTAACACAACTGATGTGTTTATATGTGAATAAAAGCCTAAATTAAAATCTATGCATCATATAAAGTGATCGAGTCTCTTCAGAAAATTTGGACTAAACTGCTAGATTTATATTGATTCATTTTACAATCTCTTTATGAACATTTGGAAGCATCAAAGTGGTAGTTGCCTAGCTGTCAATGGAGGAACAGAAATCACTCAGATTAAAAATAAATACAACATGACTGTGAGTAATTAATGACAGAATTTTAATTTTTGGGTGAACTAACCCTTTGAACTTTAAATATACACACCTGTGACAGGCTCCTGGAGTTTCTTCAGACAGCCTCACTATATCCTTGCTCTTTTTGACCTCATCTTCAAGAATGATCAAATGGTAAATTTTTAATGTATATAAACAGTATCCATCAATTTCTGTTCATTAGAACTTATGAGATGTCCTCTATACACTGGTATGGACTTTTCACATAATATAAATTCTGTACAAGTAACTTGCATTGCCATCTTCCACATCCTTATGGAAAGGGTATCTTAGAGGATAAAAGGAAAGGATACCTGAAAGTTGAATTAAAACAGTTGGCCCTAAGAAACTCCTGAGATGTAAAACAAAATACTTAATTTACTTTTATTACTATTATTATTTATTATTATTATAAAGCACCATAAATACTTTAAATGTACTGTATATAACTTGGGTAAAGTTGGATTTATATTCGCACATTCGGACTTATGATAAATTCAGACTTTCCAATAAATGTGCAATAAATTAATGTTTGCGAATTTTAAGCAGCGACATGATATTGACAACCAACGATTGTCAATTTACAACATTTTTCACAGTCGATCAAAATAGGCAAGTATTGTTTTAATGACATATTTACTTGTGAATGTCCACTGAATGTCCAATGTAGTGTGATTAACAAGGCTATTGAATACGGATGTCAGAATGTGCGAATATAAAACCAACTTTACCCAAGTCTGTATATAGGTGAAGCAATGGTGAACAGATTACACATTATGGAATATAACTGACTTACATTGTAACCTAGAAGGATTTCTGACATGTTTCTTGATCGAGTCTGGTCTGAAGATCTTTGTGAAATGGGGAATGACAACAGCAGGCAGTGACATATTCATATTGTTAAAATAGAATTTAGTGACAGTATATATAAAAATTAGTGGTGGGCATAGATTAATTTTTTTAATCTAGATTAATCTCACTGTGAAAACTAGATTAATCTCTGAAAAAACATTCAGAATATGTGTGCTAACATTACCCAAATAATGACTAAAAGTAATCCACCATTTTGTCCAACAAAGCAGTCAGGAGTTAGAAGATTAACCTCGGTGGAGTTAAACTTGAAAAATTGTGTATATTGATATCTTTCCGCGTTTGAAACAACATTGATTCTCATGTTCATTCATGTTTATTTGATGTTATAAATTAACTAGTATGAAGAGATGATCGGTTTACGAGCCTCTTGAGCTGAGGCGCTACAGCAATCTGTCACGATCATGGTCACGACATATTAAAGAGCAACAAAACGGTTTTTATTGTTTGAATTTCTTTAAAAAACTACACAGTTTGAAAGCTGGGACTTTGGTTAATATCATAAGTAACCTGCTCTGTCTTGTCTGTCGACGTGTTGTCAGTGTCCTCTTTGCTCTGTGATGCATTATCACTGTGTGTGTCGTGACAGCGCCACGGCTTGTCGGACAAAGCAACAGTAACTAAGGGGGGCGGGTCTTTGTGAAGGGTCAATTCGGTTAGGTATACATCCGCGCTAAAATATCAAGGTGAAAGTCATCATAGCTTGCGTAGTATAGACCCAGCTCCCAACCCAACTTTGAGAATAGATTAACGGCAATATTTTTTTTATCAACCGATAAGAGTCTCACGTTAACGCAGCACGTTAACGCCGATAACGGCCCACCACTAATAAAAATCCACTACAATTTTATATAAAACATTCCTAACACACTTTTAAGTAATGCATTTATAAAACACTTATGCACTTTACCACTGTATATTTGATCAATTTAAGTGATAGTACTAATTAGTGCATTTATATTAAGTGTACTCAAGTCCCACAGTTGGGAAGTTGAACTAAAACTAGTACATTAGTAACATATTTTTAATAAAATCAATTTAATATAAATTTAGGATTACTATATAAATGTCTACTAAAATTGAACTAATTTTTAAAGCATTCAACGCATACTTTTAAAGGTGCCCTAGAACTTTTTTTTAAAAGATGTAATATAAGTCTAAGGTGTCCCCTGAATGTGTCTGTGAAGTTTCAGCTCAAAATACCCCATAGATTTTTTTTTTATTCATTTTTTTACCTGCCTATTTTGGGGCATCATTATAAATGAGCCGATTCAGGGTATGCGGCCCCTTTAAATCTGGTGCTCCACGCCCCAAGAGCTCGCGCTTGCCTTAAACAACATAAAAAAAGTTCAAACAGCTAATATAACCCTCAAAATGGATCTTTACAAAGTGTTCGTCATGCAGCATGTCTAATCGCGTAAGTACAGTGTTTATTTGAATGTTTACATTTGGTTATGAATGAGTTTGATAGTGCTCCGTGGCTAACGGCTAATTCTACACTGTTGGAGAGATTTATAAAGAATGAAGTTGTGTTTATGCATTATACAGACTGCAAGTGTTTAAAAATGAAAATAGCGACGGCTCTCTTGTCTCCGTGAACACAGTAAGAAATGATGGTAACTTTAACCACATTTAACAGTACATTAGCAACATGCTAACGAAACATTTAGAAAGACAATTTACAAATATGACTAAAAATATCATGTTATCATGGATCATGTCAGTTATTATTGCTCCTTGCTTGCTTACCTAGTCTGTTTCAGCTGTGCAGATCCAGACGTGTAATCCCTTTCATAATGTTGGGAACATGGGCTGGCATATGCAAATATTGGGGGCGTACACCCGACTGTTACGTAACAGTCGGTGTTATGTTGAGATTTGCCTGTTCTTCGGAGGTCTTTTAAACAAATGAGATTTATATAAGAAGGAGGAAACAATTGTGTTTGAGACTTACTGTATGTCTTTTCCATGTACTAAACTATTGTTATTTAACTATGCCAAGGTAAATTAAATTTTTGAATCAAGGGCACCTTTAAGAAATACACTAATAAAACTCCTTTTTTTTATCCCTAACCCTAACCCCACTGAAGTAGAATTATACTTTTAACTAGTGTATTTATAGTGTATAACTTTTACAGTTTTATTTAGCACAAAAAATAAGAATGTACTACAAATGTACTTTTTTTAGTGCATTCAAGTATACTTTTTTTTCACCTGGGATCAGATGCGGACAACATAAGCTTCTCAGAAGAAGAAATCGCAGTGAGCTTCAATATCCAAAACAAGGACCTCTAAATTGGCAGAAAGAGCAAGAGATAAGGTTCTCTCTCCCGTCTCAAGCGCTGCTTCCGCCAACTCAACATGCGATCCCCATGACCAAAGCCACAGGGTGCAGCGGCTTGACTCTCATCCCTCCAGAAGACAACCCAGCAGGATCGGAGCATGCAAATGCTGAACTTCTCTCATTGCAGACAGTCAGCTCCCTCGAGGACTGACTGTGTGCTCTCTTTCCATCCCATATAATGAAGTGGGGGTATGGAATCACACATCTCCTATATTGAGTTCCTTCCATTAAAGACTAACTCCTATTCTTTAATTCACAAACACACACTTTACAATTGTTTTCCACACACACGGTCAACATAGATGTGGCTCCTGAAGACAATGAAGCTGAAGCTATTTATGGTCTTGGTGATGTGCAGTGCTGCGTCATCACGCTGTACAGTCAGCCAATTGAATTGCTGTGTGTATACACGTGCTTCAGACACCGGTACACATGGAAGTGCTCCCATAGCATCAACACCATGATGCAGCTTTTTTCTTTTTCTCTCAGATGATACACAACTGTTTTGTTAATAACATCTAAAGCGATCACTTACAACAAAGGACCCAAGACCAAACCTCGTGGCACATCAAATGTGTTATTTAGATGCATTTGTACTGTTTTTGGGATTATATGATTATATGGGATTATATAATAAAACCTTTTGCACAAATAATCAGGAAATGAATTAGGCACTTTGATACTATTTCCTTTTATTGTAAAGGGGAAATATTCAAAAAGTCTGAATCATGTCAGAGGACCAACAAGGAAGAGAGACAACTACAAAACATCAATGCAAGACTTTGGTAAGAATAATTTCTTATAAAAAAAAAAACAAAAAAACAAAGCAAATCAAAATCCAACAAATTAACATATTTCAGTTAAATGGTATCTACATGTCTTACAGTGGGGAACAAAATAATAACAGATCAGTGGGTCCTAGACAGCATTCGTTTTTCAAACATGAGACATAGAAAATCCTGGAATGGCTGGTTATATGTGCTTTAGTTCAGGAAAATTACACACCAAAAATTAATCACAGGAGACAACAGTTCCATTACTTAATTGAACTGGCTTAAGGCCATTATCATTACTCAAGAATAGTATATTTTCTCACAACAATTTTACAGTAATCTTGCAAAAGTAAGTACAGCTGGGTTGTATACATGGAAATACTTCTGGGC
This sequence comes from Culter alburnus, assembly GCA_028476615.1. Classification (NCBI taxonomy): domain Eukaryota; kingdom Metazoa; phylum Chordata; class Actinopteri; order Cypriniformes; family Xenocyprididae; genus Culter; species Culter alburnus. Next base: position 76,599 of record JAOTNS010001074.1, read on the forward strand.
AGAGATCATGTTAAAATCAAACATATTACCAGCTCTAGGGCTTGATTTACAAAAGGGAAACTATACAGGCAAATTGGCAAATTGACTGGGTCTTGACTAATATATATATATATATATATATATATATATATATATATATAAATACTGCAGATGCTACCTGTACTATACATCCTATAGGCTTAATGAATTGTGAATTAAGTCTTAATTTTCTTAATTGAGATTATTATTATAATTATTATTATTTTAATCTCAGTGGTCTTTCATTCTTTCATAGTGCACAAATGTTTATGCTGCAAGGGATTTGGCTGTGAAAAATAAAGATCTGTTTCCAACAACTTAACAATAATTATGTGAATGTTAATATTTTTCTACTTTTTGTTTGAAAGTAATAATTAGTGTTGCAGTGTTTCCCCAAAATATTAAGACAGTGAAAACATACTTAACCTGTATGAATGTTATTGCATTTAGACAAAATATATAAAACTATGAACTATTTATTTTAAACATTGTACAAGCACACTTTTCAACATGTCTGATATGATTTAAAAGATTAAACAATGTAATGGTCAAAATAAATACATTATTTTGTATTTGCACACTTTGTCAAATGTTAGAGGAGCATTTATTTATTTATTGTCTGTTTGTTTGTATATTGGAACAAGTTAAAGTGATGAACTACAATTACTTTGCTAGGACACTTGTGTGATACCAGCTGAATAAAAGTCAATTTAAAAAGAAGTCCAAACTGAAGTAAGCTCTAAAAGTAGGTCTAACATCATTTGTTTGCGGGTGCCATTTGGTTTGATAATTTATCTTCCAGTGCAATAAAAAATCATAATTTTTTTTAGTGAGACTAAGTGTCAAAATGCTTTTTGGGCCACTGTATATTGAGAAGCTAAGTGGAGTAAAAAGTTAAAATAATAGTTTTTAAAGGTGTCAAAACTAAAAGAATAGCAGTCTTTAGATGCAAGTAAACAATTATGCAAGAAATTGTGTATCAAAGTGATCTTGTGATCTCATCTCATCTCATGTATTTTATGAAAAGTGTGGTTCTACCATTTACTTGCATTTGAATAGACAAAAAAGTACAACACTGACAGCATCTAAAATGTAAATTATTATGAACAACTTAACACATTATGACTACTTATATTAATACTTATTTATAAATATTCAAATCGTGGAAAAAAAAATCTTTTGATTTTGTATTTATGATCAATGAGACTATGTTTTAAAATGTGTTTAACACTGTTGACTCATTTACCTAATTTGAAATTATAACATTTAATTCTGTTCTGGGTGACTTCTGGTGCCTACTTGATTCAAAGGATTACATAATGTTAAACAAGACTACTTTTTAAAACCTTAAAATAAATAACAATTCTGTAATCATTTAACCATCACTTGTCATGTTATTTTGTTTGCTGTAGGACACAAAATATTTTTTCTCACAATGCTGTGATTCAAAACAAAAAAAAAAAAAAAAAAAAAAAAAAAAACAGAGATGAATGAATGCAACACATCATTATTGGACTGCTCTTGTCTTGCCTTTAGACATTTTAGCAATACATAAATTGTAATTGGTGATTACACTTCTGTCTGTTACATTATTCTTTATACTGAATATATTTTTATATTTAAGAAATGGTTAGGTTGTGTTTAGAGGTAGGAGTGAGATTAGTGATTAGCATTAAATATCTATATAATGGTATATTGAAACTAAACTTGTCACTTGTCATTATACATTTTTCTACCTGTTATGTTTGATTTTTTATACTCTCTATAAAATTACGTTTAGGTTTGGTGGTAGGGTCAATAGATCTAAAATCCATAAAATGGTAAAAATGTAGGTATACATATATTTATGACATAAATATTTGGTTCAACTTTTGTAAATATTTGACGTCTATAGCTGTAAATACATAATAGTGCTTACATTTTTAAGATTTTGTCAGTAGTTCCATATTGTAAGTTTCAGTATCAATCCAAATGTTTGCTTGCATCTAAATGTAGCTCTTCTTATCACTTTGATTGCAGGGTGAATGTGAACATGTGTGCTTGTCAATTTTTCGTAATAGCTGAGGGGGAAAAAAAATGATATACAGTACAGTCCAAAAGTTTGGAACCACTAAGATTTTTAATGTTTTTAAAAGAAGTTTCGTCTGCTCACCAAGGCTACATTTATTTAATTAAAAATAGTAAAAAACAGTAATATTGTGAAAATTATTACAATTTAAATAACTGTGTACTATTTAAATATATTTGACAAAGTAATTTATTCCTGTGATGCAAAGCTGAATTTTCAGCATCCTTACTCCAGTCTTCAGCATCACATGATCCTTCAGAAATCATTCTAATATGCTGATTTGCTGCTCAATAAACATTTATGATTATTTTCAATGTTGAAAACAGTTGTGTACTTTTTTTCAGGATTCCTTGATGAATAGAAAGTTCAAAAGAACAGCATTTATCTGAAATACAAAGCTTCTGTAGCATTATACACTACCGTTCAAAAGTTTGGGGTCAGTAGAATTTTATTTTTATTTTTTTGAAAAGAAATTAAAGAAATGAATACTTTTATTCAGCAAGGATGCATTAAATCAATCAAAAGTGGCAGTAAAGACATTTATAATGTTACAAAAGATTAGATTTCAGATAAACACTGTTCTTTTGAACTTTCTATTCATCAAATAATCCTGAAAAAAAATATTGTACACAAATATTTTGTACAATTGTACACATTAAATGTTTCTTGAGCAGCAGATCAGCATATTAGAATGATTTCTGAAGGATCATGTGACACTGAAGACTGGAGTAATGATGCTGAAAATTCAGCTTTGCCATCACAGGAATAAATTACTTTGTGAAATATATTCAATAGAAAACAGTTATTTTAAATTGTAATAATATTTCACAATATTACTGTTTTTACTGTATTTTTACTGTATATAATATACAGTTGTGCTCAAAATTGCAACTGCCTTTGAACCACTGACTCATGTGACTGTGATTTTAAAGTCATTTCTTTTTGAAGTATTATATTTTCTGTATGTGTGTGGTGTGTGTGTGTGTGTGTGTTCGTTGGATCACAGAGTTTAAAATAAGAAATTTGTTTTAAATTTCATTTCAGAACACGTTAATGCCATGGTCCTGCTTATAAAAAAAATCAATCTTCAAAACCATTTCAAATCTCCTAACAGGACTGTTAAATATTAATGCATATTAATACATCTGAATTGTACAGTACATTGCAACTCTGAGCACCCTCCCTTGTTGGTTTCTTGTCCGTTTACAGGCTAGACAAGGCCTGGATCACTATAAATTCTAGAAAACAAAAGTGAAAATAACAGACTACCTGTTGCAGCTTTCCAACCCCAAACAGAGTGCATTAAATTACTGCAAGACATTGTATCACAGTCTGTTCATAATCTAGATTGGGGTCCCATCCCACAAGCCCATTCAGTACAGGCCTAGCAGGGATGGACATTGCAGGCCCGTATCTCCTTTCGGTCTTTACAGCTATTTAACTGCACATTTTTGAATCTCTTCTTGGCCGTCATTAGCCGTTCCTGGATTCCTCCACCACATAGCTTGGTACAGTCAGTCCATCCAGACCACGACTTCATTTTGCATCCTTTTGGATGAAATTTAGACAAGATAAAACTGCTGTTAGTGACAGTAAGATCAGTTAATCATCTGAAATTCTGTTTAGTGACAATGTCTGTACTGATAATGTTATGATGTTATGAATTAGTAAAGTAGAAAGTGGTAATGTTATGATACTCATTGACATCTGTTAGTGATATTATTCTGTTACAGATATTTGTAAGGAGATTGTCAGTATCTCTAGTTCTGAGATACTTATCATCTTATCTAATCTAATCAACTGTGGTCATATGAATCACCGCAGTGTTCTTTTGCCTGGATTTTAAAGATTTTAAAGGCACTTTCATTTATGGACTCACAGAGATGAGGATTGTTTTTCCAAAAATTTCAGTTTGTGTCCCATAGAAGAAAGAAAGTCATATAACATTTGGAATGGCATGAGAGTGAGTAAATGATGAGAGAATTTTCAGATTTCAATGGAGTATCCCTTTAACAGAGATGACGATGCATGTTCACCTGCGAGCTCATCTGCGCTCTCTTCCCGTCCCTGTTTGTTCCTCCTCTTCTTACGGTCTTCTTTGCGTCTCTTCCTCTCATCACTGTTTAAGCCTCCTTGATTACACTTCTTGATCTTGCATGCTTTTCTCTGTATGGTCTCAGGGCATGGATCTCCTCCAAACTGAGGCTCCAGAGTGATCATGCGTGTGCGGATCAAGTGACCCTTCCCACAGGACTTACTGCACTCTGACCACTCAGACCACACTGACATCACACAGTCCATCGCTAGAGAGAGAAAGACATTAAAAGAGACAACATTCAAGCACAAGGAGAACATTGAATTATTTTAAAGAGGCTGTTTATCATGTTTAATTATTTATTTATTTATTTATTTTTGTATATTTTGTTTAATAGTCACTGCTGTTCACACACACACACACACACATTGATTAAATAGACATTTCTGTATTTAATAAATACATTTGTATACTGACTAAGTTTATGTCCTACGAAATGTGTAACCTTAATTACAAATAACATGAAAGTTGGCACTCTTTAAAGTCTTAAAACTAAACCTGTCAACACACTTATGGACATGTTGTGAGTCTCTAAAATACATAAAAAGGAACGTTTTCACAAGAGGTACTAATATGATTGAGGAATTTAATTTATTAAAAAAAGAATCTCAAAGATCTCATTATCTCAAAAAGATATAGCATTAAAATAAAATATTTATTTTCTGAAATTTAGGTTCTGTTTGGATTATGTTTCTAAAGGGTTCTTCACTCAAACAATTTAGAATTAAGAACAACAGCATGGTTGGGGGTGTCATATTGCATTTATACAACAGTTCAATAACAAAAATAAAACAATGCAAATGTTTCAAAATTAGACATTAAAAAGTGTAAAAGTCACTCATTTTTCTAAAGAAACACTGTCAAACAGCGACACCCGCAGGTAAAGTTACAGCAGGGAATCCGTGTCTCTGTGCCTCCCTTCAGCTCATAGAAATAAAACAGAGCCTCTAAAGCATGCGGTGGGTTTAGTAGGGGGTAATTGAGAATGAATGGGGGAAAGTCACGTGAGAGGAGGCAGTGCCTCCATCGCGCTATGATTGGATACGATCGGTTACGATTGGACATGATTGGTTTGTGCGATAAATCCCGCCTCTTGTTTTCCTGCATGTTCTCGTCAAATCGGCCTGAATGAAGACAGTGATGGCGTTAATGGGAAGACTAATTAAAAAGTAAGTAAACAACTGTCACTTACATATCACCGCTTTGTGTCATGTCAAAATCAAATTTGAAATGGCCTGAAAACATGATGACTCAGGGTTTTTTGAGAAATCAGCGTAGTGAAATTAAAGGTACATCTTCGTGTCTGTGACCACTGACCAGTGTATACGTACAAGCTTGATGACTGCTGAAAATAAATTGACTATTAAAAAGAAAATTTTGTTGAATCGAAAGTTTTTTTCTATGTATAAACTGTTTATATAATAAAATATGTTTTCGTAGTTTGTGTTGTCCCTTATTACTTTTCTAGGGCGTTTCCCTTGTGTGTGTGTGTGTGTGTGTGTGATTTGATCTGCAAAAACCCATCACATGGTGAAATTTTACCTATCACAGGTTTACCATATGAAAGCTGGATTCGAGCCCTTTCCAAATCTTTTTTAAAATCTTTCGTAGCTTGTCTGTAACAAAAGTTATGTTATCTGAATCCGGCTGATCGCTCTGATTTTCAGGAACGTTATTCTGAGAAAAACAGATTTAAATAATTGTAACCCTCTTTTTTCGCATAGACATGAAAATGCACTATCCAAACATAAATGGTTGCAATTCAAGAATGTTTTGGAATATAGACCTAAGGTTGGTTTTTTAGAAGTGAAATAAATTAGGAAAATTAAATAAAAAAAAAAGTTATGGAAGTTTAAGAAGTTTAAGTTTATGAAAATGTAAAAATATATGTAAAAATAAACCCGACATCTGACGGGTTTTCCCAGATCGCATCACACATATATATATATATATATATATATATATATATATATATATATATATACGACTAAAGGACCCCACAATGTTGTAAATTCCTCATCTTACTATCTTAGTGGGGTCATTTGGACCCCACAAAGTAGTATAAACAAGGATGTGTGTGTGTGTGTGTATGTTGTGTGTGTGTGATAGAGTGATAGAGAAAGAATGTTTAACTCACGACACTCTGGCAGCATGCATTTCTCCATCTGTTCCAGGTCCTCACTGCATTCTCCCAACTCTGCAGGTGATTTGAGTATGCGTTGACGTGTCCGTGTGCCTTTACCACATGTCACACTGCAGTCACTCCAGTCAGACCACGGGGACAGTAAACATGGGATAGTATCTATACACACAAAAACACAGCATTATAACACTGAGGACTATAGGCATGTGGGCTTGTATTCTGTATAAATATGACAATGTGGGTATGTATTTGTGAGAATATGTTAATGTAGGCATGTATTCTGTGTGAATATGCTAATGTTGGCATACATGTGAATATGTGTAGGAATATTGTAATGTGAATGTTTATGTATGTTATGTTTATTAATACATTAATATATGTGTGAATATTTTTGTGAGTGTATTTTTGTGGGTTATGTATTTGAATATGTACATGTGTTCACTTCTTTTGTGTGAATATGTAGGTATGCATGTGTGTGCATATTTAATTGTGGACATGGTATGTATGGTATGTATGTATATGAATACATTAATTCATGTCCACATAAACATTCACAGACAGGCATGGAAATCTGTGAATGTGTGTGAATATCTTAAACTTGGCGTACATGGGTGTGCATATATTCATGTAGGCACTTACGGCATTCTGGCATCATACACTTCTCCGCTTCCACCACCTCAGCCCCACAAATGGAGCCATCAGACGGGGGCATTTTCACCATCCGTTCCCTTCTTTTCATGCCAAGCCCACAGGTGGCACTGCATATATCCCATTCACCCCATTCAGTAACCAGGCAACTGCTTGGAGCTACACCAGTAGAAACATATACAGTACATATTTATTGGGGTGGAGAATGTGTCAGTGGGAGAAGAACTTTTATCAACCCCTTTTTGCTCGGAAACTACTTTTGGTTTATTATTAAAATATACTGTAAGGGATTGGCTTAGTTTCAGACAGTTAGGCGCAAAAAATGCTATATCATTATACAGGTAAAACTAAGGTTTCATTAAGGTTATTATTGTAGGTGTTTTACCAGAGACTATTTTTTGGGATTTTCTTTTTCTCTGGCCAATAGCAGAGGGTTTTCATGAAGGGATGGCCTTTATGGCCAGTATCATGGTCATTATGACTCAGAATGGCTAAAAATTTTAGCACACATAAATCAAAGACAACAACATATGGGTCAGTATTCAGTGGTTTTATGCACCAGCTATGCAACAAGCAAATTTATAAGATTATTAACAGAAAACTTTTTTCAGGCACAGTTTATTAGACTTCATTAGATTGGTTGTAGTGCATTGTTTTATGAAGTTGTGAAATATTTACAGGACCTTTGGGAATTATATGTAAACTAAACATCTGCGATGTGTAAAACATTTCAATGAATCTGACCTTGTGTGTCCACAGATAAATAATACTCACAGCATTCCTCATTGACTGTGCATGGCTCTGTCTCTTCAGTGGGAAGGGTGCAAGGAAAGCCATCGTCAGGAAACTGTTTTACATAGCGCTCCCTAGAGCGCACACCTGCGCCACATGTCACACTGCATGGTGACCATGTGATCCATTCTGACATCATGCATGTGGAAGCATCTGTAAAAGTCAAGGTTCACTTTGTTATTCATGCCCTTATTCAAAAAACTTTCCATATTCAACCACCAGCCCTGCTAGAAAATCTAGATAAATTTAGCTTGAATTGCTTTGGAACACGGTAGCTGGTTTCTAGCTGGTCAAAGCTTGTTTAGGCAAATCTGGGGCCTGACAAATCTGGTAGAACATCTTGGTCAAGAGCCTTACTAGAACAACCACATCATACTAGCTTAAGGTGGGCAAAAATATTTTTTGAATATGTTAGATGATTTTTTGATGGTCCTTGATTGTCCTTTTGATTGACCTTTCCAACGTGATTACGTAATTTGTGGCGCATCGCAGAGGTAGTGCAAGATGAGCATTTGTTGTTAAAAAGTATATAATTTTTTTTTTTTTTTTTTTTTTTAAGAAAATGACATATTGTTTTGCTAGATAAGACCCTTATTCCTTGGCTGGGATCATGTAGAGCCCTTTGAAGCTGCATGGAGAAATGGATTTGAAACCTTAAAAGAAAAAGAAAGAGTTAGGTTCTGAAGTGAACTAATCATTTAAGGTGTGAATAATGGGAGTTTAATGTATCTTCATGAATATGTACACTGCCCTCCAAAAGTTTGGAAACACCCCTGGCAAAGTGTGGTTTTGGACGATATCAGCATAAATCTTTATAATTTTTTGGTGCAAATACATTACAGTAACTGTACATTATCATTGAAGACCACCAATAATAATTTTCATTTTGATTACATAACAATGGCAATATATATATGTCAAAGTCAGATATGCCCCTTTGCCAGCTGTGATGCCTGGTTACTGGTTTAAACTTGGCCCTTAATAGCTTCAACAACTGATTGCCAATTAAGTTTAGAATGCAATGAACCAATTAGAACCCAGTTTAGGTCAAATAGCTGCTAATGGTGGATATTTTGATGAATTGAAAATTTAAGTTTTTTTTTTCTATGTATAAACTGTTTATATAATAAAATATGTTTTCGTAGTTTGTGTTGTCCCTTATCAGTGCAAAATGATCACAAATTAAAAAGGATTCATGCAATATTGTCCAAAACCCCACTTTTCTAGGGCATTTCCAAACTTTTGGAGGGCAGTGTATATTCATATTTACTTGTACTGTAAATGCTGTTAAACTTTATGTACGTGGCAAACTGTTTGCTTAAATAACAACACTGAAATAAGAATGTGCTGTTTATCTTATTTTTTTCAATTATGGCCATCACAAACCGTTTTGTTAAAAAATGTGAGACACATGTCAGTGCAAGTCCCTTTTTAGGCATAAAATATACACATTTCAGCATAAAAATAGAAAAGTGCATTGTGCCACTAACCCAAAGACATCCCTTTCGAGGGAACTACGTCAGTTGACACTATGGATGATTCTGTTTGGATGCGAGGCATGCACGTCAGCTCCTGAGGGTGCTGGCTGTGTCTTGAGAATACTCTTAAGCTAACTTTCAGGTGTTTCAGCCTGTTGGCTGACTTTCCAGTGTTTTATTTAAGGATTAACCCATAGAAATTGAACATTATTTCCTAGCCCATTCACTGGGTTCACATTTTGGCATTTTTGCTGTATTTTGATTGATCTGTGTGTCTTCTGCTGCCCGAATTGCGATTGTGGGTGGTTGCCTTAATTAGCGGGAGGTGACAAAAGTATGCTCGACTCTCTTCTCGGGGAAACTGACTCTCTGTTGTACTTAAAACAGAGAGCTCCATGGAGCCTGCACAGTATAAACAGCCTGAACCCCTAAGAGCAGAGCTAACGGGAATTATACCAGACCCACCAAGCCACCCATCAGCCTATAGGCAATAAATAAAATTGTATGCTTCCACCACCACTCCATGCCATAAGCAGAGCCAATACTGGGGAGCCATGAAAAGATACTTCCCATAGACTCCTTTCTAGGCAGAGGGGGGACTATTTCTAGCACCCCACACTTCCAAACTTGGGAAGTGGGGACCAGATAAACTTGCTTTACCTACCTCTTATCATGGGCAGCCGGAGGGAGTCACATTCACTCATACAAAGCACATTCATGAAAGCCTGGGGGGCTCGTACTTCAACTTCCAGTCATGAACTGGGGAGGTGGATTTATACCCAAAGCTCAACTTAAGAAACCTAAGCTCTATTTTTAAATATACATATTTAGTATGACAGAGGGTTACCCAGGTTCCATTAAGGAGTCAAACCACTCTCATGTCTCAGCACTTTACACCAGGTTCCACAAGGACGCATCCCTATAGCATTCCCTTCAAAAGGGAACTCACTGTTTTTGCTCAGATTATTTTTATTAGGGTCAAAGCACTGCATGTGCATATGCAACTACTGTATCTGTTAGATTTATTCTAAACTAAAGGCTGTATTTTACAAACAATTGGTACTCAAAAAGGTACTTTGGGGCCAGTGCCACCTTGTGGTCATGATGATATATATATATATATACACACACACCACATTTTTTTTTTTTTTTTTTTCAAATTTTAGACTATTTTCTTGAGACTGGTCTGGTTAGATTCCATGGCCAATGTCAAGAAAATTGTTACCAATAATGCCACAATTAGCTTAAATACTGTCCTCCATTTTTATTTACACTGAAAAGCTACTTTTTCAAACTACTTCTACAGTGTCCTTAAAGGTGCCCTAGAACTTTTTTTTAAAAGATGTAATATAAGTCTAAGGTGTCCCCTGAATGTGTCTGTGAAGTTTCAGCTCAAAATACCTCATAGATTTTTTTTTAATTCATTTTTTTAACTGCCTATTTTGGGGCATAATTAGAAATGAGCAGATTCAGGGTGTGTGGCCCTTTAAATCCCGTGCTCCACGCCCCAAGAGCTCGCGCTTGCCTTAAACAATATAAAAAAAGTTCACACAGCTAATATAACCCTCAAAATGGATCTTTACAAAGTGTTTGTCATGCAGCATGTCTAATCGCGTAGGTACAGTGTTTATTTTGATGTTTACATTGATTCTGAATGAGTTTGAGGCTATGCTCCGTGGCTAACGGCTAATGCTACACTGTTGGAGAGATTTATAAAGAATGAAGTTGTGTTTATGAATTATACAGACTGCAAGTGTTTAAAAAATGAAAATAACAACAGTCTTGTCTGTGAATACAGTAAGAAACGATGGTAACTTTAACCACATTTAACAGTACATTAGCAACATGCTAACGAAACATTTATAAAGACAAACAAATAAAATCAATCATGTTATTCGTCTTTTTCTGTTGTTTTGCTTGCTTGCTGATGATCAAATACTGGCTGCCCTTTAATGCCTGCTTGAACATGAGCTGGCATATGCAAATATTGGCGGCGTACATATTATTGATCCCGACTGTTACGTAACAGTCGGTGTTATGTTGAGATTCGCCTGTTCTTCGGAGGTCTTTTAAACAAATGAGATTTATATAAGAAGGAGGAAACAATGGAGTTTGAGGCTCACTGTATGTCATTTCCATGTACTGAACTCTTGTTATTTAACTATGCCGAGGTAAATTCAATTTTTGAATCTAGGGCACCTTTAAAGGTTAAGTATTTAATTTCTGCTAGACTAGTGGCACCTTGTGGAATAACAAAAATAAGCATATTTTGATAGTATGTACTTGAGGAACACGTACTGTAAAATAAAGTGCAGCCATGTAGACATTGAGGCTCCTCACTATGGTTTAAAAATAATATATATGGTTTTAGCTAGCTTGAGTATGAATGACAATATCTTCCATGTTCCCTGTTTTTGTATTGTTTGATTCTGACCTTCATCACTGCAGCCAGGGCCCATGCAGGGCTCAAAGTCTTGTGTATGTGGACAGGGCACACTGAGATCCAGCTGTGCCTTCAGCATTCTCTGCCTCATCCTCTTCCCCTTCTCACATGTTGATGAGCTGCACGCAGACCATGGGGACCAGTTGGAGTAGATACATGTCTCTGGAGTGTCATCTGACAAAACAGAAAAGAAAAAAAAAAATAAGTGAGAGGATGAAAAGTTTGTTAATAAGAACATTTTAGTTTGTTAGCATTTTGAAAGCTTATAAAGAAAATGCCCATGAAACAGAAAAAAAAAAAAAAATACTAATGGGATTGCTTAAATGTTGCTTAAATCTCTCAATTTTACTACAGAGAAAAAAAACCCACAACCGCCGTGGGAAACTCAAGACCGGTGTGGTGCACAGGTGATGCTCATTAACACTTGCGCCACCGGCCTCGCCCCGTTCTCACGGCTCTCGGCATCGTCTTACTCGCCACAACTACATTATCTGAGATAACTGCAAACATAAGTTGAAGTCATGATGAGGTCCACTTCAACATATTTTGTTTACTTGACTCTGCATCAGTAGCTGATGCTATGAGAATACCCTCCAGGTGTGTGTCACCAGTATCTCAAAAGAATGTGCTATATCACTCTTCAGGTTTCTATTCTTCAGGAAGATTATGTTTCTTCAGGAAGATGATGTTTCCTTGACATCTTCAGCATTTTTTGTGTTTCAGTGACCTACAGAGGCTAGATTTGAGAATAAACCTCCAGAAGACTGTTTTGTTGCCGAGGCAACAGACCATATTCCTAGGGGTGGAAATGAACTCATGCACGATGCAAGAGTGATTGTCTACAGCCTGTCATTTCTCCTTTGTCTGAATTGATTCAGAGCAGGGTGAGACATTCCTGTAGGTCTGTTCACAGGCTTATGGGTCTAATGGCAGCAGCTTCACCAGTGGACCTGCTTCATATGAGACCGTTTCAGTGGTGGATTAACATTTGAGGACTTTGTCCCTGTTGGCTTCCTTACCACGCAGTGTTAAGAGTAAATGTTATCAGTTACATTAGAAATAATGGTGGTTTTAGACTCTGTATGCTCCAGGCAAAGCAGCTTAGCTTATCTGGAAGTGATATTTGCATGGCACATAAATTATATATATATATATATATATATATATAATTTTTTTTTTTTTTTTTTTCTTTTTCTAGTTTTGTGCTATTTCCTTCCAGACATCCAGGACTGTCATATGGTCATCAGTAGGAGGTTAGTTCAGTGCATTCTTTTTTAGGTGCAGAACAATTTTATGTCACTATGGACAACGCATATCTCAGATAAGCAGACCTTCTTCCAAGGCATGGGTTGAGGCCTGGAGAACGATAGTTGCATCCTTGAACTATAGGACTGATTTGGCAAAGGTTCGGCAGGGCAGAGGTGGATCCTATGCCCTGCTTGCACACTTTCTCCTCCAATAGGTCTGCTTCCAGTGGTTCTTATGAGAGTGCAAGAAGACAGTGCATCTTCTGCTGGTAGAGCTCTCTGATTAATTCTAGTGTATCATCAGAGATCACATAGACCATTTTCACTGTCAGAAAAAAAGGTATGGTGCTGTCACTGGGGCTGTACCCTAAGGTACAAAGGTAAAAAGGTACTAATATGTACTTTTAAGGTACAAATATGCACTTTTAAAGTACTAATGTACCTTTAAGGTACTAATATGCACCATTTAGGGGTAAGTAAGGTACAAAGATGTACCTTTTCACTTTTGTACCTAAGAGTACTGCCCCAGTGATAGCGTCGTACCTTTTTTTCTGACATCTTCCAAAGTGATATAGAACTACAACCTGACGGCTACTGGCTAAATGATTTGTGCTAAAATTGGGGGTGGCTGAAGATGAAATATGTTTTCTTGTAGTACAAGATAATCCATAGCTCTAAGCAGTCAGCAAGAGAGTTATATGAATTAAATGTTTGGTTTCACTTTAATTTGATGGTCCCTTTAACACATTCTGTTGACTATAAGTAACTTCGCACCTACGTGTCTACTAACTCTAATTAGAGTGTTAGTAGAGTATTACTAGACTGGAATGGTTAGAATAAGTGACATGTTGCAAAGTTACTTATAGTCAGTAGAATGTCTGTTGAGGGAACATCACAATATAGAGTTAGGAGATATTAAGCAGACAGTTTACTAATACTCTAATGAGTTAGTTGACATGTAGATGCAATGTTACTTATAATCAACAGAATGTTCAAAAGGGAGCATCAAAATAAAGTGTTACCAAATGTTTTACTAGATGCAAACTTATTGAAGTGATGTCAGGCTACAAAAACAAAAACAAAAACAAAACACAAACAAACAAACAAACAAACAAACAAAATGTTACTGAAATTATAAAAGTATTAAAGTGTTAAGGGTATTTTCATTTAAAGCCACAGTAACTTTTTTTTTTTTTTTTTTTTTTTTTTTTTTGAAGAAGAAGCCCTAGTGGATACCCATACTGCATGTCAACAGCTGCATCATGTTGTTATTTCAGTAGCACTTTATTTGATTACACTTTATTTTACAGTACATGTACATGTACTTACAGTGTACTTACCTAAGAAAATATTTGGTGATATAAGGTAACTACGGAGGTTAAGGTTAGGTTTAGGGTTAGGTTAAGGGTTAGTACCTAGTTATTACCCAGTTATTTTAATTGTTGTAATAAGTGCATTGTATGTACATGGAGAATAGGACTGTAAAAAGGAAATCCATTTTGCACGCAATTCAAAATGATGAAGACTCGTGCTGGAATTGATACGGAAATTCGGACACCATTATTCCTGTTTGTACCACTGTGTATCAAGTGCTGAGGAAGACTCCAGAGCTGACATTTAGATATGGTAATAGGCGTTTAGTTTCCGACACGTGCTGTGAGCAGAAAACCAATGACAACAGACTGGGCCAAAGGTTTTCAAAGTGTGGGGACTGACCGAGCATGTCAGGGTAGGTATGCAGAGTGGTCCACCATTGTCTATGTTGTGTGTCAAAAGGAGGCCCACTGTCTTTAAAAACCCTTGGACTCGGCCGTCTGACCAATCAAAACAGAGTAGGCTCACAGAAAGGAAGGGTTTAGAAAGACTGATTCTTCAAACTAATTGTTTTCAGAATCTTTGAAAAATTAGATGTTGCAATGTACTGTACACTATGAAAAAAGTGTTTTGGATGCATGTAAACCTATTGTAGTTGCCTTGTCTTGTAGAAAATATATCAGTCTGGCCAGTCCGCCCTCCGTCGCGATTCGAGTCAACTCCAAACCGTACCTTGCAATCAGATTCGTTTATTTCAGTGACGCAAACAGCGTCACTCTAGGCGGTGAAAGTCCCTTCAATATCAACAAAGATTGCGCACGGGAGACCCGAGAGTTTATTCTATTCAACCGTGAATTCAGTTTTAAATGACCAAAAACACATTAATTATTTACTTTTCACTGTTGACTCTCTTGTCGCTTTGCTAACATCATATCCGCCCTTCTCTGATTGGTTTCGCTTCCTGTTTGCTCGGATTTGCTCCACCCTAGAAATCGAATTGATTTAATGGCCGACCAGACTCATCCGCTGGTACAGTGGTGAGGCTGGATTTTCCAGGCAACTATTATAGTAGACCTCCAAAACAAAATTATGAACTTTTAAAAATACCATAATAGGGGCACTTTAATGGAAATATACATAATGTTCTCATGTTTCATATAAGTTCCCCAAGCCTACAGTAACCTCTCAAGAATTTTCCTCTTCGTTGGACTGGGGGATTTTAGGATACTGTAAGACAACGCCTTGCCCTAACCCTGCCCACACCCATTTCTGAATTGGCTTTTAATTGTCTAACTGTAATGTAATTGGCATGATACATTTTTACTTGACAAATAAAATGTTATATTTGGTTTATTCTGTATTATTCTTAATTCATTATTTCTAGTAGATTAAAGCGAAGGTATTACCGCAAATCTGTGTTCAGGATTGATCATACGGAAGGTTTAATAGATGGAGCATGGGCCACATCAATTAAGTCCATTTCGATTTCTGACTATCGCTGCCTTAAATAAGTTGCAGTTTTCGTAAATATATAAAAACTATGCTTTTTGTTACAAATAAGCAGAGCGCGACCAACTTAAAGGTAGATATTTACCCTGCATCCAATGTTTACGGTCAGAACTGACGAGTTTGTGTCAGGGAAGAGCACTCAGTTGGCCAAAGTGACTTTTCTAAAGCGATACCGGGACTGCAGTGAACGAAATAATTGAAGATATAAGGTAATCAGAATAATTAAAAATCTAAATTAAGGCATAACTAAATGATTAATTTCTAATTGGAAACACAACCTAAGAGTAAAATTAAGTGAACATTCAGAGGCGCTGAAAGGGCATACACGCGTTAACCTTCGCCCAGGCCGTCGGATTCCGTTTTTGGGCCGATGGGGGGTTCCTTACAATACTGAATAGTTAAAATCTATCTCTCTCTTTCTCTCTCTCTCTCTCTCTCTCTCTCTCTCTCTCTCTCTCACACACACACACACACACACTCAAGGTCGCCTTTGACTATAAGATAAAGAGATGCAAACCTTCTTCTTTTTCCTCCTGGGCAATGTCAGCCACAATGTCGTCCACATTATCAGGCACAATGTTGCACTGCTCACCCTGCAGACATCAGAAAACAACTCAAACTTTCAAACAAAGTGTAAATGGTGTCCCTCATTCAATCATATTCTTCTACACAGTGTTGGGATTTGATTCACTATTGCTATCTGATTGAAAACCTTTTTTTTACCTAATTCCTATAAAGTAATCTAACTCTTTTCCAATAGAGGATGCATGACTTTCAATACTTTCAGGGTACTGTTGTGACATGCTGGCTTCATAAATATGTATAATCTGTTGTTGTCGAGTTATTTTAGCTCTCAGTTTATAGACTTTTATGACATGAATAATGCAGAGATGTTTTGCACTGTAATAAAAGCTAAAAATGCAACAGCTAAGAACATTTTCTTTTGAAACTGAATTATTCTAAGACAAGTAAAGAAACAGACCTTGCGGGCAATTCTCTCCACAACAACTCTGGCCACAGGAGTGATTGCGCCACCCTCTGGGTCGTAGAAAGGGCTCTGTGGATGGTCTAAACTTGTGAGGGGACGAATTTTCTCCTGAGGTGCTGTAGGCTTGTTGGGAGACTATGGCATATTAAATAAATAAACCAGTAATAAAAATGTTCAAGTCATTTATATAAATAACCACAGTAAAATCATATTAAACCAATATTGGTTGTAGGAATTAAAGAGATTGTTAAAACTAAAATTATAATTTCATTTAAAAAAAAAAACAAAAAAAAAAAAAAAAAACTTTTGCACAAACCTTTTTTTATGTACCACAAGAGAAGAACAAAAAGTATCATGAGTCATGAGTGGGTAAAAAGAATCATAAGTGACTAATTTTTTGTGAATTGTTCATTTAAGGAACACCATACCAAGCCTTTAGGCTTCCAAAAGAGAGATTAGCTCTGCAGTCAACAGTAGCAAGGTTGCTGAGAAAGGTCGAATATACATGCTCAACTAGGGGAGCAATACAAATTATATACCACAGACACACTCCCAATGATAGGGGACAATACAAGTGAGCAATCCAAGGTTGTGTTAGCGGATACTTTTAAGGGAATATTCATGGTTCAATACAGCATGAGTTTTATCGACAGACATGAGACGAGACAAGTTGGGGGAAAAAGAAAAGAAGAAAAGAAAAGAAATATATATATTTTCTGAGGTGAATGGGAACATGTTAACATGCTGTTCATAGAGATTACTTTATATTTAATCTGGAATATTCCTTTTATCATCTAACCACTCCACAAGTAAAAATAGTAACACCCAACATGTAAATGAAACAACAAACAAACAAACAAATTTGATCATTATCCATTGGAATGATGTCAATTCAAGCAGATGTTTTGTTCAGACAGACTGACACACACCAGTAGATGGCAGAATCAAGCTATGGTCATGACTGTGTGGTCTCCGGTGGACCATTTTAGCTGGCAAATTGCTTTTTTTAAATTAAGTCATAATTTTTCCTGTTTTTATTTTGTTGTGTTATTAATACAGAGAAAACTTATTTAGTGCAGTTTTCTTTGGGCAAGTGTATACTAGTCACAACCTTTATTACTCAAAGACTTCACTGTAGTATTTCATTGACTTCACATGACTAAACTATATAATCAATTTAAACTTTCCACAATGTGGAACAAAGGTGAGGCCACACTGAGATTTATTAAAAAGTTGTATTATTATTATTATTATTATTATTATTATTATTGTTGTTGTTGTTGTTGTTGTTATTCAAACCTAGAAACAGAAAGTTTTGGGAATTTGAAATACCTAAGTAAAGAAATTACTACAGATTTCAGGCCTTTTTTTCCTAGTGCATGCAAATATTTGATTTCCTTGCTTACTGTAAAGTCAGCTAAATTGGAATATAACTGTACCGAATTTCACGTTCACTTTCACTTCAAATGCTCACTCAAATTGCCTTGCTGATAATGTAATTTGTGATGGAAAATTCTCTAGTAAATTAGACAAATTGCAAAACAGAAAGGATCTCAGACTTTTGGACCCCACTGTATCTCTTTCCATAAGTGCTCACCTCATAAGTGACCCCACTGTCTGTTCCTGCATCCCATGGGATGAGGTCCTGAACAACCTTCTGGACCCAGCCACATTCTCTGGTGCAAAGGTCTTCTGATGACAGACCCACATTCCAGTCAGGACTGGGACCGAGCATCGTCAAAAAGGACATAAGGTGACGTGTGCGGTCCACTGAAAACTCAGCTGAGGGAGCAGCTCGACTGAGGTAAAGAGAGAAATGAGATGACTTCACATTTAGATTGCATACAGTAAATCTCATCCATACACTAGAGGAGATAAAAGAGAAAAACATATTCACACTTTAGTATAGGGTCCAATTCTCACTATTAACAAACTATTAACTACGACTTTTGCATTAAATAAACTCCTAATTACTTCTTATTAATAGTGAGTAAGGCAGTTGTTAAGTTTAGATATTGGGTAGGATTAAGGGATGTAAAATATGGTCATACAGAATAAGGTATTACTATGTGCTTTATAAGTACTAATAAACAGCCGATATCCTAATAATGTGCATGCTAATAAGCAACTAGTAATAGTAAGAATTGGACCCTAAATTAAAGTGTTACCGTTTGTATTAACAGAATTCTCTCATTGTTTTATTATCATTAATATTCTTTTGTATTAGGATATTATTTTAATGACAACAAAACACCCCCCCACACACACACACACACACTTTTTAATGTAACATAATATCATTGTAATTACAGTAAAGCAAGCAAATACATAAATATTTATATTTGAAAGCATTTATACATATATAAATGTTGATATAACGAATAATATTTCACTAACATGTAAGGGGACAAGTACTTTTTCCCCTAATTATTATATTATATCAGTTCACCCCACTCCAGGTCAGTGAAGACTCCGGAAGAACAGGAGATAAGGTTGGAGATGGAGGGCTGCAGCACTACAGTGGAGCCAGAAGACAAACCAAGACAGGCAAGGCATAGATGGAAGAATGGAAGTCCTGAAATTGAGCTTCAGTCTTCCAAATCAGTTTGAAAGCCTGGGGTGGAGCCAGTGAAACTATGGACCAAAGTGGAGGTGCTGGGGGAACGGAGGACCCAGATGAAGAAGGAGGACCAGACACCCAAGGCAAAGCTAGAGGGAAGAAAGTTCAAGGATGAGCAAGGTTGTGAACAGACCAAGGAGGAGATGGGAAACAAGGGATCTGGATGGAACGATGAGCCAAGTTGGAGCCGAACCAAGGGATCCGAGGACCAAGGTAGAGCTGGAGGATCAGAGAACCTTGGCTGAGATGACAAACCCGGATAATAAGGCAAGGCAAGGCAAGGCAATTTTATTTGTATAGCACATTTCATACACAATGGTAATTCAAAGTGCTTACATAAAAAAGAATAATACAAATAGAACATAAGGAATAGAAATAACAGTAAAAACAGAGAATTTTGCTATCTGGATGGAAGAGCTAGGAAGTCTCAGGGAGTTTGTTGTTGTTGTTGTTGTTGTTGTCCATCAGAGTGGATCTAAATGGATCTATCCATCAGAGCGGATCAGAATGGATCTTCCTCACACGACAGGACTGCTACCTGTTAAGGCACTTCAAAACTGATAAACAAAGGTTTCAATCTCCCCTTTGCCAAGACACCTCAAAACTGCACCACACAGCCCTAATCCCCTTCCAGAGATATCTTATCTATGCAACTCAGTTCAAATTTCCCCTTTGGAAATTTCCCCTTTGGAAAGTGTCCTGACTGTAATCCAGAGATATCTTAACCATGCACTACAGCTTAAATTTCCCCATGGTTGTCCCCTTATCAAAATTTTACCAAATTTAACCTAATCACTTTCTTCCTAATTGTCCCAGCTCTTTCAACCAGACAGCAATATCTAAAATGCATTAAAAGTCAGAATAACAAGATGATACATAAAAGATATAAATACATTAAAATGAATAAAAACAGGAAAAGGAATTAAAAGAATAAAAAGATAATACGTATAAAATAAAGTGCAAACAGTTCGGACTAGCACAGTGCTCAATCAGCAAATGCATAGAAAAAAAAGATGGTTTTGAGTCTGGATTTGAATGTGGCTACTGTTGGAGCAACCTGATCTCTTCTGGAAGTGGTTCCAGCTGCGGCTGGCGTAACAGCTAACAGCAGACTCTCCTTGCTTTGAGTGAAACCTTGGTACTTCTAAATGACTTGATCCTGATGATCTGAGTGATCTGTTAGGTTTATATTCTATAAGCATATCTGCAATGTATTGAGGTCCTAGACCATTGAGTGATTTATAAACAAGTAACAGTACTTTAAAATCAATTCTAAATGCAACTGGAAGCCAGTGCAAGGACCTGAGGACTGGTGTGATGTGTTCATGTTTTTGGGTTCTGCTCAGAATCCTGGCAGCAGCATTCTGTATGAGCTGCAGCTGTCTTATGGTCTTTTTGGGAAGACCAGTGAGGAGCCCATTACAATAATCCACCCGGCTGGTGATGAAAGCATGAATAAGGTAGTTCTGGCAGGCCAGGAGACGTGTTCAAGCTGGTGATGTCGGTGAAGTCATTGTCAAGCCGGCAGAGCAGGAGGGTGAGGAATACGTCTCAGGTTATGTATGTAAAGATGGTTTCCTGAACAGGGATGAGACAATGTGCAGATGATGCTGTGGGAACGCTTCTGCGTAATTGCATCGTGAAGCACATGTGAAATCAGTCCAATGGCATGACAGAACGCCATAGGCGGGTGACGTCATGACCAGGAAACTATAAAGCACACCCAAATCAAAAGCGATAGCTTCTGATAGGCTGAAGCAAGTCGTTCACAGGCATGCTGGGAGTATGGTAATACAATGAGGCATCTTGTTCCCTCTCAGGGAACTATGGTTACATATGTAACTTCAGACGTTCCCTTTTTAAGGGAACTCGTGCTGCATCGAAGATGCTGTGGGAACCTCAATACCTACGCCACCATAATACCAACTGCCTGTCTGTGTCAAATTGTGAGCGCACACTAAGACGAGAGCACCCTGGCAACTGAAGTAGAGGCCAGATCCAGGTTATAGAACCTGACAAATGTGTGTGGTGAGGACCATCCTGCCGCATCACAAACTTCTTGTAGGGAAACCCCTGATGACAAAGCTCTGGAAGCCGCCATACTCCTGGTTGAGTAGGCTCGGACCATCAAAGGTGAAGGCTGGCCGGCCGACTCATAGGCAAGTGATATAGCCTTAACTATCCATTTGCCCATAGTTTGCTTAGATGCAGGGTACCCTTTTTTGGGTGACCCGAAACACGAACAGTTGTTCAGTCTTACGCCACAAGGCAGCTCTGTGGAAATACACATCCAAGGCCCTAACCGGGCAAAGCAGATTTAGTTTTTCCTGGTCTGCATTAATGAAAGGAGGAGAACAAAAGGCCTGCAACACAATAGATCCACCCACATTAGCAGGAACTTTTAGAACATAACCTTGCCTAGGGGTAAAGGAAGGCTTTCACCATGCCTGGAGCAAAGTTCAGGCAGGGGGATACTGACAGGGCCAGTAAGTCACCAATTCTCTTAAGAGACGATGGCAGCCACATAAACATTAAAGATGGAAGGGGATAAACCTGCATCAAAACGCTCTTGCAGAAATTCCAGAACTGGACTAACTGGGCAGTTTACTGGGTCCAACGGACAACCCCCACACCAAGAAGTGAAAACCCTCCACTTCAGGGCATAAAGTCTCCTTGTGGAGGGAGCTCTGGAGTGGATTATGGTCTCCACAACCTCAGTTGGAAGGCCCAAATCTATGAGCTGGGCCCCCTCAGAGGCCAAGCGCACAGTTTCCATAACTCCGGGCGGGGTGAAGGAGTGAGCCCCCCACCTGAGAGAGAAGGACCCTCCTGACCGGAATCCCCCAAGGAGACAGCGTCACCGAAAAGGAGAGGTGGGTAGAGTATCCAAAAACTATACTCAAGTAAAAGTACAAGTACTTATTAAAAATTTACTCAAAGTAAAAGTGAAAGTAATAATCTTAATAGTTACTTGAGTAAGAGTAAAAAAAAGTATCCAATGAAAAAACTACTCAAGTAGCTAGTTACTAGTTACTTTGTAACATTTTATCAATTTATGTAATTTATTTTATAAATATTATCATATTTAGATATTTTTGCAACAAACACAGAAGAGACAAGCATTATTTCTGGCATCTGTAGCCTGAATATCATTGCATGTCCTTTGCTTTGTATAATAATAATGTATACAGCTACATTTGAAAAAAGAAAGAGAGAAAACAGCGAGTGTTCATTTCATTCTCTCTGAACAATGTTAGCTTATTTACTGTATAAATTAAGATATATGTACAAAAAATAGAGGCGTAATGTAAATAGGCTGTATGAATTGAAATCAAATGAAATTGATACCTGTGGAATTGTTCACAGACAGCATATGCAGTTCAACTAATAAAGATCTTCATCACTGGCAAACAATAGGACGCATTTGCAGATTTGCTTTTATTTGACATCGATCCACTGCCAATCCAATGCTCTGAAGTGAAAACTGCTTCAGACGATTCAGTGCGTGCAGGGAACTAAACAAATCATTCAAACTGATTCGCAAACCAATTTAGACAGTTTTGCCAACTTGTTTGATCAAGACTTTGAACAGAATCGACTCAAAAGAGTGATTCATTTGTGAATGGGGCATTGTTCATGAAAAAAAGAGACTTGGAATAAACTACACATTTCTTAACATGTATACATTATTGCATTAAAATAAAGTAACGAGAGGAACATCAGCGTAGCGAAGTAGAAGTACAGATTTTTCATTAGAAATGTACTCAAGTTAAAGTAAAAGTACCCACATTTAAATCTACTCTAAAAAGTAAAAATAAAAAAAAGTAAAAAAAAAAAAAAGTATAATACTCATATATACTCATATAATACTCAAAAATACTCAAGTAAATATAACGAAGTAAATGTACTTCGTTCTTGGCATCAGGAAATGTTTGTCTAGTGGACTTTAATGGTGAACTTCCTGTTTCTGGGCCGGCCAGTCAATGTTCAACCTGGCTATGGCACGAGTCACAACCTCCAATAACTCCTCATAAGCCTGTATGTGAGGTGGCGAATCCTTAACATCACCAGGATCGATACTAACAACATCCAACTCCTCAGAGCTGGATAATTGTAGTACCAGTGTTTCACCGGGGGTGGAAGAAACCGCAGAGCATGCTTCCAACCACTGCAATGAAGCACTGGGCCGAGCAGGTGAGGGTAGAGATAGGACGCGGCCTGTCTCAAACCCCTCTGCAAGGTCCGTCTGCAAACCCCATGACAAGAGCCTTCGCTGTGCCTCAGCAGCAGCGGGACCCAAGCCGCGGGGAACCCGTGGAGGCACCCTCCACAAAGAGTGCCCAGTGGGAACAGAGTGTTCTCAATGACAACTGCTCACAATGCTCACAAACAGTCCCCTAGTGTGCTTTCTGAAGACACAGAAGCCAGCACTGTTTGGTTTGGGTGTGCTTTATAGTTTCCTGGTCATGACATCACCCACCTATGACGTTCCGTCACACCATTGGACTGATTTCACATGTGCTTCACGACGCAATCACGCAGAAGCGTTCCCACAGTGTCTTCAACACAGCATGAGATTTGAGATCTCATGTACTGTTGAGATCTCATGAAGAGCAGATTCCCTTGAAAGGGAACTCAGGGGTCTGGTGAAGAGCACAACCTTAGGCTGGGGTCCGTGACTCGGGATCTTTCTCAAAAAAAGATTAGGAGCTCAGGGGCTGGAATAGATTTGGGAAATAGAGCTCCAGAGGCCTCATTGATGTGAACCTCACAGATTTGAGGATAAAGTTCTGTGACAAAAAGCCTGTAATACTCAAAATAGTTTGTTTGTGTACATGAACGTGTATGTGTGAGGATGCATGCGTATGCATGTATCCATACATGCACAGGTCTGAGGCCTTTATTTTTTGCAAGCCCACATGTACATATGTGAACATGAACATGACGAACACACTCCTGAACACTAATTGTTTCTCTGATTTTTAACTACCCAATTCATTTTCAATGGGCGGTCATTTTTTGGCCAATATAAGCTCAAATCAATGAGGCCTACGATCAATCAGTTTCAAAAATAAATACAAAACCTTTCCTAATTTAAAGAAAACAAGTTGAAAAAAAGATTGAATCCAATATTTGGTGATAAAATAGCATAACAAGAGATTTATAAGCCTTTTTTTTCTGTAGGCCGTTTTTGACTGTGAACACCACAAGTGTGACTTTGTGCCATTTTTTACAAAATAAAAGAACTTCAAAACAAATTTCCTGGTTAAACATTAAAGCACACTAGCGTGATAAACAGTAAATTTTTTTCATATTTTATTTAATATGGACAAAATTATCCACATTTGTTTTGTTTTTTTTTTACTCAAAAACTGGGTTATGTAAGCTCATATAAAAAAAGGCCTACGATTGATCAATTCCAAAAAAAAACAAAAAAAATACAAAACCTGTCCTAATTGAAAGAAAACAAGTTGACAAAAAGATTAAATACAATATTTGGTGATGATAGCGCGGATTTATAAGCAATTTTGGCATTTTTGTTACCAATGTTGAAAAAAAATAAATAAATAAATAAACAAATAAATAAAACAAAATACAAAAAAAGTATCAAAGATTTTTGGGATGTTGTTAGACTCTGGGTGAGAAAAGTCAGGAAATTTAGTCCAATGCAATAACATTAACTAGCATTTTCAGGTGGGAAAATCCTCTCTGGGTCAAAATGACCCAAACATAACATGAGGGTTAAGCCTGCTCAAAAAATATTAAATAAGGACACCGTCATCAAAATGGACCACATTTGCTAGATGTAAGAAATCATAAAAATGGCCGATTTGATTGGGTAGTGGACGGACTGCTAGGTCCTTTTTTTTTTTTTTTTTTTTTTTGGATCGATCAAAACCAAAGTTAAAATAATCCAAAATATGGTGACTATGGTGTACAGAAAAGCGAACACAAACCACTATAACATTAAAGTTAAAATGAAAACTGACAATGGACTACAGAAACAAATATATATAGAACTATATATACACATAGTAGAAATTACAACTAACCAGAAACAGGTCTAGAGGAAACTATACACAGGAAGAGTGATACAATGGAACAACATACAAACGAAGAAAGCTTTAGCACAAAAGTCCTTTTTTTATTTTTTTTTTTTTTTTTCCTTGCCTGACGTACATCATCACTTTTATAAACCCCAGGACCCCATCACTAAGATTTAAACTGACTGTAGATTATATTTGGTTATTACATGACTACTTCTATAAATAAATAAATAAATAAAATACTGATTTTTTTTTATAAAAAAAAAAAAAAATAAATAAAATACTGAGTTTATATTTTCTGCATGGGTTCCCCAAGTTTAACAAATCACATTGGTTACATTTCTGTCTGTAGGTCTCCGTAACCCCCATTTCTCTCCATTTCCAGACATATATATTTCCTTTTTTATTGGCTCAATATGGCTGTCAGAGATAAAGTTCACCCCTCTGAAATTTTCTGTTAAAAGAGAGAAGCGTAGCAAGCTCACACAGTGAGGTGGACCACCAGGTAGATGTTTACCATTGACAGGATTATAGTGTCAAACATTTGTACACACTCACATTGCTTGGAGGTTACTGGGATTTTTTTGGGTCCAGTCACCAGCTCTCATTTAACCAACTCAAATAAAATGTATGAATGTATTGTTGAAAATTGTTGATATTGTTGGTATGTTGATAAATTATTTTTTGCCAAAAAACTTCCACAAATGGTGATCATTCAAAGACATTCAATTATTGTGGCAAACAATTTGAAATAGCTGTTTTTTTTTTAATATATTTTAAAATGTAATTTATTCCTGTGCAAAGCGGAATATTCAGCAGCTATTAATCAAGTCGCCGGTGTTGCATGATTCTTCATGAATCATTCTAATATGCTCATTTGGTGGAAAAGAAACATTTCTGATAAATATTTCAGTTGAAAATGGCTGTGCTCCTTAATATTTTGGTGGAAACTGTGATTTTTCAGGACTTTTTCATAAACAGAAAGCTCAGAACAGCATGTATTTTAAACACACACACACACTGAGTGTCTAACTCTGATGACTGAATGTCTAACTCTGCATAGCATAATTGAATGCGCTGATGATGTGTGATGTCTGTGCGAGCAGGGTGCACGGAGGTATGGAAATACAGGCAGGTAGGACATAAGACATAACTGACAATATGTTTCACAAAGATACTCACTGATACAGGCATTTTGACATAATTCTGTGTGAATTTATCTGTTCAAGTGCAAGAAGATGTGAAAGAGTTTGATTCAGTAGGCTTTTCACACTCTGTCTGAGAGGCAACTTTCTGGGTGCACGCTTTGGATGTTTGCGCACAAAAAAAAAACTTCTTGAAAACGTCATGTGATTACTGTGCCGTTGTAATAATGGGGAACCACTCGTTATGCATAAAATCATGTAACAGTTCATGTTTTTACTTACATATACGATTTAGTTTTAATCCAAATGATACATGTGTACTGAGTGAGCGATCAGCAACCAAAAGCCTGCAAAGAAGTTGCGCACACTCTTTCTCTCTTTATCATCTGTTAATGTTAGTAATATGTTCCTCGTTTTATTTTGCTATTGACATATCCGATTGAACTGCAAATTTTGTGATTTTTTTTCCAAAAAAAAAAAAACGGATGCTCTTGATAAGCTTGTGTTTCGCTTATCAACTATGCTAAGCATGAATATTTGATTTGTTTAATTTTCTGTTAATTAGATACATTTACCTTATAGATATCCTTCTCTGATATCTCCATTATGCTCTCTGTTTGGTCTGTTGTCAGTGTTTCTTTGTCTGGACACAAACACTGTACACATGCTGCAAGGTTGTCACAGGTCTGTGTAACAGACTGATGACAAGACAGAAGAATAAAGTTCCAACAAATTTAATAATAATCCAAGCAAAACAGACAGTAGTAACACATATTAAACATAAATGTGACCGGACACCAAACAGAGGACAAGGAGCAACTTACGTACAAACCAATCGAATGAAATAATAATGAACACCTGTGCTGATTAAATTAATTACTATGACAACTAAAGAGTGGCTGGAAAAATAGAACAGAGGACAACAGTAACTAATGAAAACAAACTAAAAGTCTGTGAAAATAGAAACTAACTGAACATAATTGAGACAGTGTTATTGGGTTTTGGTATCAGAGCATTTTAATGTGTAGCCTACAAGTATGATTACACAAGCACAGTACCGGGCTGATACCAATACTGGTATTGGTAATAGACATGCATAAAAACAAACTGTGTGCCATGAATTACACAGCCTAACTAATGTGACTATGCTTAATGTGCATGCCTTTGAAATAACAAACAGTGATCTTAAAATAGCACCACATGCCTGTCATATATAATTTTAAATGACAGTCACATGCACACACATATGCTTTATGACAGTGCTGCAAAAGTCAGAAATAATTTGTGTCATTATTACTTAACAAAAAAGCAAAGTCTGTTTTAAAGTCATATATTTATTCCCCCTTTAAGGAAAAAATCATCCAACTTCCCTTTAAAAGAAACACACAGACAAACACAAACACAAACAAAACAAATCATGCAGCTAATTAGAGACTTGCATTGACAACCCATTATTTTACTGTCTGCTTGTCAGCGCACTGCTAATCAACCCAACTCAAGCTTTTCAAGGTTTCTGGAAAGTTCCAACAGCAGTATATGCATTAGCTGCTATTATAAATATACATCTACTGAACAGGTCTGCAGAGAAGATGAGAAGACAACAAGAGTAGAAGGAGAAATAAAGAAAGAACATGTTTCCTATTTAGACATAAATTGCCGTTATAAAGTCAAATGACTGTACAGCGTGAGGGAAAGACTTTTATAGCTCTGGTCTCAAGCACTTCTTGCCTCGTACTGAGCGTTTCATGACACTCTGAGTCAATTCAAAAGCAATTTCCTGTCTGCTCTCAAGTCCTAATGCATCCAACTATACTCGATCAGGTGAACACAGCATTATAAATTTGAAATGGTCTGTGCTTGGGGGATTCTGGGAGCACTGATCAATTTAGATAACTTATAATGTTAAACAAGGAGAAAGTAAAGCACTCTAAGCACATAATCGCCCCCCCCCACACCCCACCCCCCATCCCATTAAACATAGCAACAACACCTATCTGGAGAGAAAGAGGCAGTTCTCCAGTTATGGCCAGCAGCCACATCACCCTGTAGTCCAAGACTGGTTGCCCACTGAAGCTAAGCAGGGTTGAGCCTGGTCAGTACATGGATAGGAGACCTCCTGGGAAAACTATGTTGCTGCTGGAAAAGGTGTTAGTGAGGCCAGCAGGGGTGCTCACCCTGTGGTCTGTGTGGGTCCTAATGGGGACAATATATAGTCAAAAAGATGACATGTCAAACCAAGGTCTTGACACTCTGTGGTCATTAAAAATCCCAGGATGTCCTTCGAAAAAAGAGCAGGGGTGTAACTCTGGCATGCTGGCCAAATTTGATCATTGGCCTCTATCCATTTTCATGGCCTCCTAATAATCCCCATATACACTGATTGGCTTCATCACTCCGTCTCCTCTCCATCAATAAGCTGGTGCAATATGGCTGCCGTAGCATCATCCAGGTGGATGTCGCACATTGGTGGTGGTTGAGGAGATCCCCCCCTTTCATATGTAAAGTGCTTTGAGTGCAGAGAAAATGCTATATAAATATAACAAATAATTATTATTACACAACTTTATAAAGAGCTATAGTAAAAAAAAAAAAATAGGGGGAAAAAAAAAGAGTGTTCAAAATTAAGAGCTCCAACCCATGTTCAGTGTGCAAAATGGGGAAAAAATGCATTTCTAAACTTTAAAGGGGACTCAACTCTCTTTTTGGTTGTGATATAGTGTCTCAGTCTACATTACATTCCCACTGGTGTTTTAGAAAGAATATAATAATAATTACATATAATGACATGTAATAGACAGTAATAGCTATATATTGTAAAACAAATACACTGTAAAATAAATTAATATTTCATGCACATATTATTTAATGCTACAGTAGGGAAAATACAATAGTTTTGTCCCAGTTTCTTCACTTGGAAGAGATAAACCTTTGAGCTTTTATTTAGATGGCAAACTAACGTTTCTGTGAAAGGTCTGTAAAATCCAGTGAAATGCTGTAATTTTAACACAAAAATGTTGGAAACTATGCAAATGTGAAAATAATGTGCAACTAATGCCTAATACGTCCTCACTGCACATGCAGAGATGGATGGAGTTCACTCACTGCATTCATTCACTGTGAACCGGCATGAGCAAAGTGAGCGTGTATCAAACTGCCAAAGTCATGTGATTTCAGTAAACGAGGCTTCGTTACGTCAGAAGTGTTTAGAAATTTCAATGGTTCATGTGACTTTGGCAGTTTGGTACACGCTCCGATTCAAAACAAAAGATTCATAAAGCTTCATGAAGCAGTGTTTTGAAATAGCCCATCACTAGATATTGTTGAATAAAGTCGTTATTTTGTTTTTTTGGTGCACAAAAAGTATTCTCGTCACTTCATAACATTTAGGTTGAACCACTGTAGTCACATAAACTGTTTTAATTATGTCTTTAGTACCTTTCTGGGCCTTTGAAATTGTTAATTGTCTTGCTGTCAATGGAGGCCTCACTGAGCCATCGGATTTTAACAAAAACATCTTAATTTGTGTTCTGAAGATGAAAGAAGGTCTTACGGGTGTTGAACGACATGAGGGTGAATAATTAATGACAGAATTGTTTTTATTTTTGGGTGAACAAACCCTTTAATATAGAAAGGTCTAAACAGCAATCATCATTGACATCTTAGGAATCACCTATTGTCAAAATCAAGAAACCTCAAACTGTGGTAAAAAAGGGGAAAGTGACAGAGTGTGTGCTAAAATGAGAGTAAATATCAGCATGGCTTTTGAGCGGAGATCTGAAGGGTTTTTTTTGTTGTGCTGAACAGGTAATAGATTTCAGTGGCTCAAAGGTAGCTAGCTAACTTGCAATGTGGAATCTGATCTGACTTAGCAATTGTTAGATCTAAACATCAGTATTAAAAAAAAAAAAAAAACCCTCTGCAAAAACTAAGATGATGATAGAGAGGTTGCTCTGGGTTTGATTGTCAGTGAAATCAAATATCACTTGTTCCATGACAAATCATTATTGATAATGAAACTGCCTTGACACATCTTAATGAATCATATTTGAATGTAATAATGCAAGATTTGAGAGCTACAGCAGCGGGAAATATCACATGAAGCTATGACCTTAGATTTTTTTTTTTTCTTCAATTTCCTTTTTATGATACCTTTAGTCCTTTTTGTTGTGTTTGGAACTTGACAGAGTCTGTCCACATTAACTTCAAATTGTGAACATTCAGTATTTACTCTTATGTTGAATGGAAGAGAGGTATGGGTTTGGAACAACATGGTGGTAAATAAATGGCTTCTAACGTATGAATTTATAATAAATTAGACATAAAAACTATAATTTTTTTTTAGTTTAGGTACAAATGTGTATATTTCCACTGACTCTCTGGGGAACTAACTAAATATTATGAACATATTAAAGTTCACTCTTACTACCTACTCAGAAATAAAAATAGAAGAATCTCACTTCTCACCATCTCACTTTTTCTTCATCTGCTCTCTCTCACCTTTTCCAGTATCTGTGCAGCAATGTGATCAGATGAGAGAGGGGAGATATACAACCCAGTTCAAATTAATTAACACTCTTTTCTCATTTGAACAGATTAAAATTCCACAATTTCCATTTGATTATAATGCAAGTATGCACATCTTCACTGTAAAAAAAAAAGATAACCTCTATTGTGTGATATACTCACTATACTCAGTATGTTAATATCTAACATATAAAAACACTGTAAAAAAAAAAAAAAAAAAAAACAAAACAAAAAAAAAAAAACATCTGATCTCTATGGGAGGAAAACGCTTAGCCTACTATGTACAGACAAGAGCCTAGAAGATGAAGGCGACGCGCAAAGTTTCACGTTCAGGGCATTTCCTTTAAGACAGTGATATTAAAACTCAGTATAGCCTACACCTTATTGATCATGCATACAGGCAAGCAGATGAGCCCAGAATGCATTAATGCATTAAGACAGCGATATTGAAGGACAAACAAGAACATGAACTCAAAATGGGCAAAGTTTCACATTGTTTCCTCTGGGACATTCTAAATTGCTTAATATGAAAAAACGCATTACGAATAACGTGGTAAAAGACCAAACTCTGTAGGCACGCCTTATTAATAAAGCATAGGTTAGTATTCATGCAAAAAACAAAATAAATAAATAAATAAATAAAATAAATAAATAATAAATAAAAAACCAGATGAGCCCAGAATATAAATGCAGTTTATAATTACAGGTTAAGCGTTTTCCTAAATCAGTGATATTAAAAAAAAACAATTATGTACACAATTATGCCCTGAACGTGAAACTTTGCATGTCGCGTTCATCTTCTAAAGCTCTTGACTGTACATGTAGCTAAGTGTTTTCCTCCCAGAGCCTATTACAAAAGAAAATGCTTAACGTGGCTTAATGCAGTAATACGTTGATATTAAAACTCTGTATAGCCTAGGCCTACATCTTTTTGACCATGCAACCTGCTAGATTGCATGTTATGTTTTTATAATGGTTTTCTATGGGAGAAAAATGCCTAACCTCTCGTTAGGTTCATAACCTGATTTAAGCTGCTTGTACAAAGTATGCATTATTACTTTTAATGTTAGCCTACTGTCTTAATTTATTATATTAAGCATTTTCTTTATAACAAGGGAACATTTGATGTGAATATTTCTGCTTGTCTGTACAAGGTGCTATGTTTTATTAATAAGGTGTGTACTGAATTTGGTGCTTCAATATCACATGTTAAAGGTGCCATCGAATGTTTTTTTACAAGATGTAATATAAGTCTAAGGGGTCCCCTGAATGTGTCTGTGAAGTTTCAGCTCAAAATACCCCATAGATTCTTTTTTATTAATTTTTTTAACTGGCTATTTTGGGGCATAAGTAGAAATGCGCCGATTCAGGTTGCGATCCCTTTAAATCGCGCGCTCTCCGCCCCCGGAGCTCGTGCTTGCCTTAAACAGTGCATAAACAAAGTTTACACAGCTAATATAACCCTCAAAATGGATCTTTACAAAGTGTTCATCATGCATACTGCATGCATGCGTCGGATGATGAGAGTATTGTATACTATTATATTGTTTATATTTGATTCTGAATGAATTTGAGGCTGTGATCCGTGGCTAACGGCTAATGCTACACTGTTGGAGAGATTTATAAAATGAAGTTGTGTTTATGCATTATACAGACTGCAAGTGTTAATAATGAAAATAGCGATGGCTCTTGTCTCCGTGAATACAGTAAGAAACGATGGTAACTTTAACCACATTTAACAGTACATTAGCAACATGCTAACGAAACATTTAGAAAGACAGTTTACAAATATCACTAAAAATATCATGTTATCATGGATAATGTCAGTTATTATTGCTCCATCTGCCATTTTTCGCTGTTGTCCTTGCTTGCTTACCTAGTCTGATGATTCAGCTGTGCACATCCAGACGTCCTGCCCTTGTGTAATGCCTCATCATGGGCTGGCATATGCAAATATTGGGGGCATACACCCAGACTGTTACGTAACAGTCGGTGTTATGTTGAGATTCGCCTGTTCTTCGGAGGTCTTTTAAACCAATGAGATTTATATAAGAAGGAGGAAACAATGGAGTTTGAGACTCACTGTATGTCATTTCCATGTACTGAACTCTTGTTATTTGACTATGCCAAGATAAATTCAATTTTTAATTCTAGGGCACCTTTAAGTGTCTTATAATGGGACAGTCTTGATTATGGTGCTGTTGTCTGTTTTAGCAGGCTATACTGCCATCTAGTGGTAGCAGGTTTTCTTAGGGTGTACTCACACTAGGCGTTCTGAACCGTGCCTGAGCGTGTTTGACCCCCAAAGCCGGTTCGTTTGACTAGTGTGATCGCTCCGTACCATGCCCAGGCACGGTTTGTTTAGCCGCCCTTGGCTCGCTTGGAAGAGGTGGGCCAGAGCACGGTTCAATTGGGCTTGAATGCGGTACGCAGTAATGATGACAGCGCTAACATCATTATGACGGCAAAAATCTTTATTGCTACTTGGATAGTACACTTTTCAATGAATGTAATTAATTCAAGTGTATTTGTGTTTATAACGGGTCTGGATCTCACCTTATTGATGAACAGGAATTGTAGTTTGCGAGTAAAGCTGCAAATTCCTCCATTAACGTCAGCTGCCTTCGTAACATACGTGCAAGTGAAAATCGCTGCATGGCATAAATGATAAATACATCTAAGCAAAGTGTTTCTCTTCCTGTTTTCTTCCATACAAAAAGTTGCATCATATATGACGAAATCGTGCTTCGGCCTAATGTGAGTGCAGGCCAGCGGAGGAGTGGGGAGGGGGGACAATCTTGCTCGAGTCAATGAATGCACCCCTGTCACTGGTTCCACAAATACACATCTTACTCGTTGCACGCACAAATTCTGTTCTTCCTAGTTTAAAATAAGGTATTTTCACCAAATATTCTGTGTTGGAATTGATTTGTTGATAAAGTAATGTGATAAAATGTCAACTCTGTTGCCTGTGTTCTGTATTTTGATGCATTTATGTTTTTCATACATTTTTTTTTCTTTCTTTTGGGATAATGATAATGTCACAAACGCTGGTGAAGAGTCTACCGGAGGTCTCACTCACCTGAGTATTAGCATTCAGTTTGGACTACAATTCCCAAGAATCTACATTCCTGGACTGATTACTGCACACCTGTCCCACATCATTCAGACAATTTAAACCCTGTGTGTCTATTGACTCGCCGCAAAGTCTTGTTAGCTCTGGCTTCAATTTATGAGTGTTCTTCCCATGTTTGACTCTGCTTTGGATTACCTTATATGAGTTTTTACTGCCTGCCTACCACTCATGTTTGCCTGGACTACCTCTATTCCTTTCATTTAGTATTGAATTATGAAATGTAAATATTTTAATACTGCAATTACCTATAAATTGGACAGTGTGCGTTTGATTTTTATCATGCTTTAAAGGCTAAGCACTTTGAACCTCATATTTTTGCAATTATTACTGAACATGCCAAAAGGAGAATCATTGTGGCTGGGGTGAATACCAGTAATCTCTTTGCACTTGAATAATTCAATTTTGCGTGCTTTGTCAAAACATGGAGAATTATGGGGATGTGTACATTAAGTGTCCTTTCAAATTAAAGGGGATAAATCTGTTCAGTGTTTCTGATGATGTTTTTTTTTTTTTTTTTTTTTTTTTAAGTCACCATTAGCATTATTAGTGTTCCTTTTGGTTAGGATTCTTTAATTCAAACATTAACTATTCACTGCTAAGAAGTTTAGCATTTAGTAGACCCCAGAGATATGTATTGGTAGGAATTTGTTTCTTGCATTTAGAATAGTAGTTTATTCCACCCTTTATTTAGCTTACAAAAAAAAAATAACAATATAATAATAATAATTAAAAGTGAGGTATATGCGTTTATTTGAAGTGATAATTGGCTGCCGTGGCTGGAGAGTATGCATCTACGTCATCAGTTTCAGAGCTTTTCTCCACATTACTCATGAGGAAGAACTCTTTTAACCCAATCACTGTGCTTTATTATGCATGAGATCGCATTCAGATGTCACAAAAGACCATTTCAGCACTGTTGTTCACCTCTGCCTATTCAGCTTTGCGTTCTGACATGTGTCTTAAGTGTTTATTTCCTCAGGAAAGTAACACAAAAGTGTTGTTTCCATTTTTCCAAGAGCCAGAGTTTGATTACCAACAAATGGAAAGTATAACTAGGGTTGCCAACTTCTGGAAAGGAAAATAAGGGACAATCGTGGTTCTTTATAGGAAAATAAGGGACAGAATAAGCGACATTCAAAATATTTGTACTGTACCATACAGTGTATGTCATTTCAGTATCTGCAGGTAAGTATGTGTATAAAAGATGTATACAAGGTTCAGACATAAACACATTTGGGTAATTTCTTGTCAAAATCAACCAAATTTCAGAAACTTTCCCTGCTATATTTTTTATTTTCTTTCTTTTTTTCTGAAGAAAGACAAACATAAATGAAGAAGAAAGCCAAAATATTAAATTTTAAATGTATATTATTTACTGAGTAATCCACTATTTTGTAGAGGGGGGGGGGGGTGGGGGGGGGGGAGGATCACACTTGCATGAACACTGTTGACGTTAGCAATCTTTGTTGGCTTTGTGGCATTTTGTAACGACTTGGTGTGGCTGAATGTTCCTGAAATCAAAACGCCAACAGTGAAAGGGATTTGCCGTTGGCGCGAGACCCGCTCGCTGTGAAGCAGGAGTGACCAGCCGGCAGAAGGGTCTGCTTGGCCTTAAAGCCTTCCGCGAAGGGTTATGTTCGCAAATTTGTGTCAAAGTAATGATTAATTCTCAATTTAGAGCATATGCCTGAGAATACGGGACAAACTGTGTTCCATATGCCTTTCATAAGGAACGCTTCATTGATGCCTTAAATACGGGACGATTCTGAATTAATGGTTGGCAACCCTTAGTATGACTGTAACAATATTTAATATGTAACAACACACTGAGAACGCATAAGAGCATTTTATGCATGGAATGCTGCAATGAGTTAAACACTTGAATCATGGATGACAGTTCACCTGAGCAAGCATGTTTTAAGTTACAAGGGGCTGTGCGCTTATCGTGACTGTTGTTAGGTACAAAACACAGTTGAGTGTGTACAACCTCTTCAATCAATATTCACAATATCGCATAGTGTTCAGTGCCTCATTGTTTTTATAAAATGCATATAAACATATTAAAGGCACAATATGTAGGTTTTCACCACTAGAAGTCACCTATTCTGAACAAAGGCATAGCTTGACGATGACGAGATTGAGCAAAGAATCATGGGAGATGTCGTTTTCACCTCACAGCCAAGGGAAAAGAATCCTACGAGACTCTGGCAGAAATCATGTTCATGGATGAGATTAACGTTACTTCAGTATGAAGCAGTACGGAGCATGACATGCAGGAAAAAAATAGTGGGCTAAATCGTGCGCACGATTTACTAATTCGTTCCCTCGATTTATAAATCATGCACATGATTTATAAATCGAGGGAACAAAATAGTAAATTGTGCACGCGATTTAGTAAATCGAGGGAACAAATTAGTAAATCGCGCACACAATTTAATTTATTTTCTTGCATGCCATGTGTGGGGCTCCATAGCAGAGCAGGGCCGAGTGCTGTGGGAGCTGAATGAGGCCGCTGGATCGATTGTTAATGAGCGACGAGCGTGACAAATGACTTGAGAGCAGTGGAGCTTTTATTATGCCACAGTCGCCACTTCCGCTTCTTCCGGTCAAGCCTATGTGGGTTAATGCAGCACTGTTTTATCATATTAAATACAGTCAAACTAAAAATTATTCAGACATTTTTTTTTTGTATTTTTGATATATTTTTACTAGTTGGTGCAGGACACTATAATTCATTTATGTAAGTGAGGATAGCAAAATAAAGTAAACTGACATATTATACCCAAAAATTCTTCATACAGTGGACGACCAGTAAAATTGATAAAAATTTGGAACCAAAAATTATTCAGACACTTTGACCTGACCATGTTTTGCTTAAGTGTTATCTGACATAATTAAGATTATTTTTTTCTGACACAGTTTAACTCTGAGACTTTTTATAAAATACAGTGAATAAACTGTATGAAATGTTCAAGGTATCTGAATAAATTTTGGTTTGACTCTACATTTGTGTTGAAAATGATGTTATAACATTTCTCTGTGCATTCTGCTATGAGACATTTGTTGCATGCATAAGCTATATTAAACAATAATATAAACAAGAAAACAAGATTCAAACAATAAAACCAAACATGTTGAGCTATATAACAATGATTAGTTTTCTGTCTATAAATGTATCCAAAAAGTTGTTCCCTTGTCTAATAAAACACATAATATTTTAAAGCGTTGTTGGTGGTTCCATGGTTTTTTACAAAATAACCGGAAATCGAGGGTACCTTCGCCTATCAATGTCATTGCACAGACACGGTCCGTGTCCTGGATAAAACTGCTTATTTCTCTGGATTTAAACATTCTTGGAAATATATGGGATAATGTAAGTACATAAGTTGACAAAATATATAACACTGTTATAGTGGTTTTTGGATATTTTATTTTGGATATTGGAAATTCCTTTCTCTCACCAGACCCTGTGCACAGCTTTCTCCAATTGAATTTACATACAAGTGTTTATGTGATTGTCTGTGGCCCTCAAGAGTTTGACAGCAGGCTGGCCAATGCCTGCAAGAGCGGATATGAGACATGGCATATTGTGGCTTAATTTGAGCTATTATTGTATGTATTTTTACATACTTAGAATAATCACCTCACTCTAGACTTGTTTCTTTTCGAGGAAAGGAGTATCATTTGTGAGCTTGAGCCAAGAACAAGCAGATGGTTAACCCTTTCTCAGATTTTTCCTGCCATGTACGATTGATTTGGAGCTTGTGCTACATTTGGTTCATGTGATTGGTTGCTCATGACTGATATTGCTTGTCAGCTCCACCATATGCTGTTTCGGATGACAGCAATTTAGTCATGAATTTTTAGTAGTTGTGGCTTGCTTACACGAAAACTGTTATGTCATGATGAGGAAATGCGGTCTGCCCCCCTACCTCAGAAAGGCTGGGGTGCGTGACTTCATCCACAAGGTCACAGGTACAAAAGCTACCTTTTTTAAACCTTAAGTGTGCATACTAGTACCTAAATGGTATTAGTATCTTTTGAAAGGATACTGCCCCAGTGACAGCATTTGTACCTTTTTCTAAGAGTGCAACAGCACACTGGTGCGCACAAAGGTGCACTGACCTATAGTTTTTCAGGCCTTCGGCTCAGTAAAGCTGTCCATGACCTGTTAGTTCAAAAAGTTTGCCTTTCTCCTTGTTGCCCTCAGATATCTGTTATGTTAATTCCGGTGCGGCATGCACCACAGCAGATCCTTCGTATGCCCCATAAGACGCAGTGTACTCAGGTTTACCTCATGCTACAAGGCTTTTACAGTTCAGGAATCGTGCCTTGTGTCATCGCCCTTTTGCAGAGTTCTTCCTGTAGAACGGACTCCCCCTGCTACTCAGTCACTTTAGGGTACTGTGCAGGATGAAGAGTTTGGGGACCTATCATGTAGAGATTGGAAACACTGCAGACTCTCCACAGTACATTTGCAAGTGACCATGTTGCCTCGCATAGGCTGTTATGTCCATCACGACATGCGTCTCTGATGACCACAGACTGTTTGTATTTGCCATATGACTATGTACTTTTACAAGGCTTTTGAAGTTCAGAAGTTGTTCTGGGGATGTCACATTTTACAGACAATACTTTCTAACGCAGAAAATCGGGGTCTATGCCTATCTTGGATTGCATCGACTGAATCGCACTCTTCTGGAGTGTAGTTCAGTCGACAAGTAGAACACGAGCAGAAAGCACCCATGCCGGCATCGAGTGTGAGTCTAATACTACCCCTAGAAACACGGTCTGCTGCCTCTGCAGTAGAATACTCTTCCAGGGATCCATCCTCAAGCCCTGACCTCGCAAATGATCGAGAACAGATTCTCGACACTGACACTGACCAAATCCTTAGACTGCACAAAAGTCAGCTGGTCAAAAAGGAAGTTCAGTGCACAAATGTCCTGGAATCCATTGGAGCCAAAGCAAAATCCATTTACTTTGTAAATGCGTGAGGAGCTAAGCCTGGGCCGAAAGAAAGAACCTGAATTGGTAAGCTATGCCCCCAAAAGCAAACCTGAGAAACTTCCTGTGTCTATAAAAGATATGAATATGGAATAAACATCCATAAGATTTATGATCATTCAGCTACATCTGCTCCATGACATGCTTCTACGTCAGGCATGTGGTTCAACTTTGCCTCTAGCTCACTCCACTCAGGCACTTTCTTATAAAGCGCTGGTGACGTACTGCCTCAGAGGGCAGCACATCAGCAATACATTTCTGTAGGGAGCACTGTCTTGTTCCTTATTCAAGGAACCAAAGTTACATGCATAATCGAGACATTTCCCAAACACTTTCAGTCTGCCATTACTCAAAAAATGAGATAGTCCTGTCCACATCACACTATTGGTTGAAACAGAAGAACTCAAACAAAGAGCAATGTTTTGAAAGTGCAAAAGAGCCATAGCATTTGCTCTATGCAAGACAAAATATAAGTGACATACTAATATGTGCATATTAAACTGGAATATTTAATCTTTAATAATTTAGTTTGTATTTTAATGACATTATAAAGAGGAAAGATATACCAGCACACACACACTAATTATATGACAGTTACTCACACATTGAGGGGCTGCCAGGCTGGCCATTGGGCCTTCATCTTTATGACGGTCAAGACCTCGTCACCCTGTGTGATGAAAGAGAAAAGTAAATCAATATATAAATATATTACAGCTCTGATTTACCACTGTATTTAACTCCCTAAAATTACTGTGACACATAGTCTCAAGCAGTTTTCTTTATCAGCAATTTGTCTCTTTTCCAATAAAAGTATATAAATCCTTACAACAAGATACAGTTACCTGAGAAGCATTTTTTTTTTTCTAATACCATTGGCAACTAAAAAGTAAGCAAATTTTGAACAAAATGAAAGTCGATGGTTTAAACATGATGAATTCTCTAAAAAACAAGTCTTAATATCTTGAGCAATTTTGCTTTAAGTAAATATATTTTGCTTTTTTAACAAGAAAAAAAAAAAGAATCACAGTACTTTTTTTGCAGTGTTTCTGTCTTTCTCTCATCCCTTTGTTTGTCTTGACAGGAAGTAATGTATGAAGCTTCATATTCTTCCTGCTGCTGATGGAGTGATCACATCAGAGTCTTATAAAAGCTGTATAAATATTTCATCAATGGCTCACGGCATACAGGCCAGTAGTGTGTATAGCTCTCTCACACTCAAACCATATCAGGAGTTCATGGGAAGGACATCACTGACGACTGTCAAAAGAATGGTTTCACTTCTGGGTTAAAATACATCATTCTTTATCATGCAAATACACAACACTTGGTTTCATACTTTGAGCTTCCCATGCAGTATTGATCCAGCTTTCTTACACACTTTTCTATCCATTCAAAAGCAGAACACAGTTCTAGATTTGCATTCCCTAGAGCATCACTAGAAATTTCTTAAAGTATGAGGAAATTAAGCAGGGGCGCATTTCCTAAACACATTGTTAGCCAACTATAGCCACAAGTTCCATAGTTAGCAACACAGTTCAAAGATTCTGTTTCCGTTCTAGTTCCATTCACAAACACCATCAAAAACGTCTTGGTTACGTATGTAACCTTCGTTCCCTGAAGGAGAGAATGGAGACGTACGTCAGTAGTGACCGACAAATTGGGATATCGCCAGAGAGCGATGCTGTGAAACTAAACAAGCCAATGGAATTGGCATGCGATATTTGCATAACGCGCACCGCCCCCGCAAGGCGGATATAAATACGGAAACAGATGCAGTCACACTCTGTTTTTCGCTGGGGAGACAACCTGAGTCTGCACTACAGCAAAGGCACAGGAACTGTGGCGACGGGACGTACGTCTCCGTTCCCTACTTCAGGGAACGAGGGTTACATACATAACTGAGACGTTCCCTTTCAGTCGGTCACGTTCTACGTACGTCCGTAGTGACCGACGAATTGGGATCCCAAATAAAACGCCACACTTACTGACCTCTTCCAGTGCCCAGCGTAAGCTCCAGCCATCCGGCGCACCTTGGGGCGGAGAAGGGGGCAAGCTTACACCGAGAGAGTCTACTGCTGTTCTGCAAGACCCACTCGGTAAGACTCTGCTGAGACCATAACATACCCTGGAGGGGAGGAATTACATGGAAATATACATATGGACTGGCTGTGGGCAGTACGCATATGGAGTCCCTGGGATGGCTCCAGCCTAGAGGTAGGGGGAGACTCATCTCACAGGTGACAGCAGAGCTGACTCTGCTAAAGGAAAGACATGGGCTCACCGTAGGGAGTTTGACCATAGACAATACACATATGGGATCACTCACGTGGAGGGGTCACACCATATGGTACCCAGCCAAACATCAACGTCGGTGATGGACGTTTGGCCTAGCATCAGACACTCCGCAATGTCTGAGCTGCAAGGGGAGGCGGAGGAACTCAACAGGTTTCGCCAGGCAGGGAACTCACTGGAGCAAATGGATGCACGTATCTGGCCCAGGGGGCGGGAATGGCATAGCAAGCTGAAACTAGAATGGGTCCTTCACGTTACTGGCTACTGGAAGCAAATACACTGGAAGACACTGCTTCCACATGAAAGCTATAGAATCTAGCGAACGTGTTTAGCGAACGGGTTGTCGCCCAGCCTGCAGCTCTACAGATATCTGTCAGTGAGGCGCCGTTCGCCAGCGCCCAGGAAGAGGCAACTCCTCTAGTGGAGTGAGCTCTTAACCCGAGAGACAAGGCACGCCTTGGGACTGATAAGCCATGGTGATGAGATCCACTATCCAGTGGGCCATCCTCTGCTTGGAGACAGCCTTTCCCTTCTGCTGGCCTCCGTAACAGACAAAGAGCTGATCTGAGGTCCTAAAGCTTTGCATTCTATCCACGTACAGGTGCAGAGTGCGGACGGCACAGAACAAAGCTAGGGCTGGGTCTGCCTCCTCTGAAGGCAGCGCTTGCAGGTTCACTACCTGATCTCTGAAGGGAGTGGTAGGAACCTTGGGCACATATCCAGGCCGGGGTCTCAGGATAATGTGAGAGTCACTGGGCCCGAATTCCAGGCACGATTCATCGACCGAAAATGCGTCCAGGTCCCCTTACCTTCTTAACCGAGGCCAATGCAACCAGGAGTGCGGTCTTAAGAACAGTACTTTTAACTCCACTGACTGCAAAGGCTCAAAGGGATGATCCCGGAGAGATGTAAGTACCAGGGAGAGATCCCAAGAGGGTCTCCTCGCCCCCCTCAGGAACCTGACGATCAGGTCATGCTTCCCCAAAGACTTACCATCGACTGCAGGGTACCTTGAGGGTGGAAGGAGACAGCCTTCGCTCCAAGCCCTCTTGCAGGAAGGAAAGCACTGACCTGACCAAACATGATTGGGGGTCCTCTCGGTGAGAGGAACACCATTCGACGAACAGGTTCCACTTCAACGCATAGAGTTTCCGCGTAGAAGAAGCTCTAGCGGAAGTGATGGTGTCTACGACCGACTGGGGTAGATCACTTAGAACCTCTGCGTCCCGTCCAGGGACCAGACATGGAGCTTCCAGAGGTCTGGACGCGGATACAATAGGGTGCCCCGTCTCTGAGTCAGAAGGTCCTTCCTCAGAGTAATGGGCCAAGGAGGTGCGGTCGCGAGGAGCGTCAGTTCCCGAAAACCAGGTCCGAGTGGGCCAATACAGAGCCACTGGCAAGACCTGCTCCTCGTCCTCCCTGACTTTGCACAGGAGCTGTGCAAGTAGGCTCACTGGGGGAAACTCATATTTATAGGCCCCGGGGCCAGCTGTGTGCCAGAGCATCCGTGCCAAGAGTGCCCTTGGTCAGGGAAAAACAACTGGCAATGGGCTGTGTCCAGAGAGGCAAACAGATCTATCTGTGTGGCTCCGAAACACTGCCAGATCAGCTGGACCACCTGGGGATGGATTCTCCATTCGTCCGGAAGCGGAGGCTGCCATGAGAGCTCATCGGCTGCACGGTTGAGCAGGCCTGGGACGTGAATGACACAAAGCGACCTCAGATACTTATCGGTCTCCCTCATGTCCACCAAGGTCAGCCACAGGTGGTGTTGCTGGACCACAAGCATAGCCATCGCTTGAGCAACGGAGCGAGCATCACCTTATGGCTAGTTTCCACTGAGCGGTACGGTTCGGTTCGGTACGGTACGGTACGCAATTTTTGCCATTTCCATTGTCAAAAGTTGTGAATGGTACCCTAATTCCGAACCGTACCGTACCACTTTTTTGGGACCCTTTCGTTGGGGTACCAAGCACAACAGTACCGTACCAAAAGGGTGGAGCTACACTCTGCAGAACATTGATTGGTTGACAGAGAATTGTCACCTGCACGTGCTACAAGGGGAATGATAACACAAATGTGGTTCAGGCAACGCGTGCATTGATTATCTTCACTTCATGTAGGCTATATAACAAAACAAAATATAAAACACAACCCTGCCTCTTTTCGTTTTTATTTAAAAAAAAAAAAAAATGAAACCTATTAATGTGTGGTTCAGGCAATATGTGCATATGTACTC
This sequence comes from Culter alburnus, assembly GCA_028476615.1. NCBI lineage: Eukaryota > Metazoa > Chordata > Actinopteri > Cypriniformes > Xenocyprididae > Culter > Culter alburnus. The sequence goes on from JAOTNS010001074.1 coordinate 120,352, forward strand.
TGATTATATTCACTGTACATAGCCTATAATAAAATGAAATAAGACAAAACAACCTTCTCTTTTTGTTAAAAGTCAGTTTTAATTATCAATAATAACCATTATAAAAGTATAAGTATAAAATATGACAAGCTATATAATAAGAAATAAAGACAAGCAAACAATTCAGTCAAACGTACAGCGCACTACAACGGTAAAGTTAAATAAATATATAAAGTTATAAAACTTCGCTTTGCCCTCAGCAAAAATGATTTGCCCAGGAACAAATTATAAATTCATGAGACCAAAGATTGCCCGTTATGCACAAGATGAATGATATATGTTTTTAACCACTAAAGAGACATCTGAGCCAGCGGCGAATATCAGAAGGACTAGCCGAGGTACAGCTGCTCTCGGCAGGGTACATTAGCACCAAGTGCCCGGTGATCGCCTGGATCTCACAACTCCGACAACGTCAGATCAAATTTTCAAATAGGCGCTATCTTTATAAATAAACCACAGATTTGAGGTTTAAACAACTACATTCTCACCTGAAAAACTTTTAAAACTACATTTCATGACTACCGACGTACGTTGAACGTGACCGACTGAAAGGGAACTTGTTTGACTGGACCTTCAGCTCTCAACCTGTGGTTAGAAGTATAGTTTCTTCTTATCATGACATGTTTGCTCTTGGGCATAATAAGTAAGTTAACATGCAGTACATTCTATCTCATGTAATGTGTAAGCATTTCATTTAGTCTGTCATGACACAAGAAGGCGACGCCCCTTCCACACAGTGTACATGTGTGAGACACCTGTATGCGACTAAAGAATATCATGCATAAATAAAGTTGGAAAGTGTTCTTATATCCACATCTACTTTCATCCCAATAGACGGCTCTATGAATATGCATGTGAGAGTGAGTATAACGGAGATACATTAAAATGGTGACAATGATTTAAAAGCAATCTCGGCGTGTGTTTCTAAAGATTGGGAATGCCTGCACGTCAATGAGTGAGTACACACAGCCGACCTAAAAAGCCATAGCTATGCAACTCGTAATGACTCATGCATCAATCCAGCCGTTTTATACTGAAACGGATCCCAGTTCATTAGGAACTCAATGGAATAAGTGGATGCAGCATTTCAAAAATTTTCTTGTTTGAATATTACCAGTGATGCCAGGCAGAGAGCGCTATTACTGCACCTCGCTGGCGAACACGTGCATGACATCTACAACACGTTTACATCAGATGATGACGGCTATGCAAAAACGAAAACAAAACTAAATGGCTACTTCGCTCCCAAAAAGAGCACACAGTAACTTATTTACCAATTCATAAAAGCTGTACAACAAACTGATGAGAACCTGGACATGTATCAAACTAGACTCAGAATGCTTGCAAAAGACTGTGAGTTTTTCAATGTTGATCGTGAGATAAAGGCGCAGTTGATACAAAGCTGCACTTCATCCAGGCTGTGCAGAAAAGCACTCAGAGAACCAGAGACCTGACTGTAGAGGCTCTGCTAGATCATGGCAGAACACTAGAAATCTCTGAACAACAATGATGTCTTCTCTATATTCGGAATTCCCAGTGTGCTTAAAACTGATAACGGACCCCTTTCAACAGCAGTATGTTCTCAGTTTGCTGAGTATCTTGGATTCCGTCACAGCCACACTTTGGCCACAAGCGTATGCCACAGCTGAGTGGTTTATGCACACCTTAGGGAAAGCCATTTGAATTACACACATGCAAGGCATTCCATGGCGGCAACAGTTGAATGTCTTGCTTCGTGAGTGCAGATCCACACCTCACAGCACCACAGGGACTTCACCAGCTGAGATTTTCAAAGGAAGGTGCATACAAAGATTCCCCTTGCTAGTCCAAACACCACTGAGGCTGATGCTGACATCCGCAAAAGAGACAAAAAGGACAAAATGAAAACCTCATTAGACACCAGAAGACATGCCATACACTTTACAATCAAACCTGGTGACACAGTGTTGTGTCAGCAACAAGAGCAGAACAAGCTAACAACGCCATACAATGAAAAGCCACCCACAGTCACCAATGTTAAAGACACAATGGTAACTGCAGAAGGAAGTGGACATACCATGAAAACTGTTCATTCTTTAAAAGACTCAACCAGGAGACACAAGATCATTTGTTGGAATTAGAAGAAAAAAAACGCACATTCCCCCAGAGGTTTCTAGGCATAACCGCAGGCCTCCTGCATACCTCTCTGAGTATGTCTAAATTAATTGTGTAGTGTAGCTAAACACCCAGATAGACTTTTTAAAGTTGCTGCTTCAGACAGTTTATAAAACAAGGACTGTTCAAACTCGATGACGTAAAGTATTCATGTCGATAATGAAGTTTGTCAGTACATTCCCTAAAGTTCTCTAGGGTTAAGTATACTAATATTTTGTTATCAGAACAGAGTAAAGTCCCCACTCTGTATTACAGAGCACTGATTTTTTTAAAGTTATAATAAGATACAATAGCGTTTGTTAATTTAAAAAAAAGGAATGATGTAATTTATAAGCATTTTATTTACTCTGTCATGACGCAAGAAAGCGACACCCCACCCATACAGTGTACATGTGCGAGTCACCTGTATGCGACTAGAGCATATCATGCATAAAAAAAGTTGGAAAGTGTTCTTATATCCACATCTACTGGCATCCTTTTAGACGGCTCTATAAACATGCATGTGAGAGCGAGTATTACAGGGAGAGTCATTACATCTCCTTCATTCCATTTAAACATATATACATTTCAATTTATATATCTTAGTGTGTCAACAATCAGTGCCGTTTTTGAAGAGTGCGTATGCATAAATGCATAAGGGAACCCTGGAGTATAACATAAGAGGGAACCCATGATGAATCAAACATCAAGCAAAATGACAGGGAACAAAAATAGTAAAGTATAGTCCATGAATGAACCACATATATAAAGAAATATAATGTATGCCAATTACACACTGCATGTTAACATGAAAATAAGGCACTAATTACGATCTCAAATCAATTAATTAGCATAAGGTATCCCCACCATCTGTGTGTGTTCATCTGCATGTGACTTCATTTCCATAAAATTGTGTAGACTGTATACTCTCTTGAGGCTACAAAGACAAAGTGTACTTGACAGCTCTGAAAGGTCCTTAGCAGCTCCTAAAGTTCTTGGCAGCTATAATCACAACTGTCTGTTGCATAAAATCAACCGCATTAGCATGAAGCTTTGCCTCTTTGTGTTCCTTGTTATCAACATGCCTTGATTTGCATACAAACCAAGGACTTATGTGAGGATCCAGTTTGTGGACTTCAAATCGACCTTCAACACCATCATCCCAGCACTCCTACAGACTACGTTAACCCAGCTCTCTGTTCCTAGCTCTGTTTGTCAGTGGATCACCAGATTTCTGACAGATAGGCAACATCAAGTGAGAATGGGGAAATTCACATCCAATATCTGCACAATCAGCACTGGCTGGGAATGTGTTCTTTCCCCACTGCTCTTCTCCCTGTATACCAATGACTGCACTGCCAAAAACCCTTCTGTCACACTTCTAAAGTTTGCAGATGACACTACCATCATTGGCCTCATACATAATGTTTATAAGTCTGCATATAGGTTTAACAGCTGGCTGTCTGGTGCAGTCTTAAGGCATATGTCTGAGGCATGTGTAACAACTTAGCCAATCATGGCTGACGCAGTGATGACGTCGCAGGGTGCTCCCAACTATTGCACCCTAGCACCCTCCTCAGAGGGGGAGACTATTTCCCCTTAAAACAATCCATTTGGCCTGCACTCGGTGAGGAATGAACTCTCGCACGCGCCTCTCTAAACCTGTTCACTACCATCTCAATGGCAGCGCAGAACAGTCCAGAGGGCGAGACAGGGGTGTCCAAGAGTATAGCTTTGTCATACTCCTTGATGCCTGAAAAATTAAGCCCATAGAGGAGGATGTCCTCGGTGAAAGATAATTCACTAAATTTATCTCCACCCGTGGCATCCTCCCATAACACAACTCACTTAGCCCAGCTACGGTAGAATAATTCAAAGCAGAATGAGGGAATGGATGTTCCCATGAACCTGACACCTCAGTGTGCAGGTCTAGGAGAAATGGAAGGCTCACTGGAGCAGTGCACTTATGACTGTGCAGTTATCACTCATCCAGGTGGCTTTTTTATATGCTGGGAGCACCCTGCGACATCATCACTGCGTCGGCCATGATTGGCTAAGTTGTGCCTCAGACACTGGGGTCCTGTGGGACGCATCCAAATTTTGCGTCAGTAAAAAGTAGCAGTAGCAGTTTATTTAATTTGCATCTTTCTTTTACTGTAATTGTCCTTGTTATTTTCTATGCTGTAGTTATTGCATTCTGCAATAAAAAAAAAAAAAAAAAAAAAAAACACACACACACATGATTCAAGGAAAACAATGCAAAATTAAAGCTGCAAGCAGTGATGAAAGGGCCCTCGGACCCGGGCTTAGGAAACCAGTTAACAGTGGGTGACATGCATGTATGGGAGTAAATACGGGAGAATTACGGCAAAGTCATTTCAAAGTGCCACACTTCCTGCTGCCAACAGGTGGCGCTTTGCCTGTACCTGAATATTGTCATGTAGGTGTCTTCAGGCCAGGACTATTATCAAACGTGAAGTTTGGAGCAGATTGGACATTGTATGCCTGAGTTACAACAACATCCTCTTTCATGGCATTAATCGCATACATTACCACTTACCCAAGTGTTGCATGATATAACGTGTTTCTAATATGCTTGGTAGTTTGTGGCATATTGAAATGTGTTTCTGGGAGTGAATTACAGCATAAAGCAGGGGTGTCCAAACTACAGCCCGCGGACCAAATGCGGCCCGTGGATGAATTTCAAATGGCCCGCAGCTTGTCTATTAAAATATATTATATGTGGCCCGCCATGCATAATTTACAAATCGTGCAGTTTCACAATGTCAACACAAGGTGGCAGTACTAGATTTTAGGACAGGGAAACAATGCAAAACGAAACATCGCTACTTTTGCACACTGCACAGCGCGCAACTCACAAATGTGTTTACTTGTCTCGATCACACGACCACTAAACAGCCAGTGAGAAGTGTTCAAGTTCAGAGTAGAGGTCTCAGGTACAAGCTGCAAATCTCTCTGTGATTTAATTTAGTTTAACCCTTTGATGCATAACATGGGTCAAAAATGACCCGGCTGAGTTTTTATTTTCTATATCTTTGCAAGAAATTAATTTCATCATTCAGTATTCCAGGTATTCCTCAATTAACTTGTTTTTGATCATAACAAATCCTCATTTAAATTTTTTCTTTCTTACTTTTTTAATAAAAATCATTTTTGTATCACTACCCTTCTAATGCGCAACATGGGTCAAAAATGACCCGTATTAATTTCCTATGTAATTTCAATAACGGTTGAGTGTTTCTTTGCTGAATCTTTAAAAGAAATGTATTTTATCATTTATTTATTCCAGGTATTCCTTAAATATCTTGTTTTTGATTGTAAAAAATCATTATGTTCATTTTTTCTTTCTTACTTTATAAACAAACACAGTTTTTGTTTGTCTACATCCTTTTATACACATGGGTCAAAATGACCCGTATTCATTTCCTATGGTATTTCAGTCAAGACTGAGTGTTTATTTGCTGAATCTTTGAAAGAAATTTATTTTGTCATTTATTTATTCCAGGTATTCCTTAAATATCTTGTTTTTGATTTTCTACAAATAATTATGTTTATTTTTTCTTTCTTACTTTATAAACAAACACAGTTTCTACATCAATTTTACACACATGGGTCAAAAATGACCCATATAGAAATCTTTAATATTTGCAAATTTTTGCAAGTATTTACTGCAGACAACTGTTCATCTGCCACACATTTCACATCTTAACAGGCTACTTTTTGTATATTTGATGGATGTAAGTCTTATTATATTTAATATATTAGGCTATATATTTCATAATTTTAATTTTTTGTCATAAATCAATGCAATTGGTCACCCTTTAAGTCTGTCAGTGTTCCTGAAAAGTAACAGTTTTGGACTATACAACATGGGTCTAAAGTGACCTGAATGAGTTATTACTTTCTATATCGCATATATTACAATAAATTAATTTTCCATCCATCCATCCATCCATTTTCTTCCGCTTTATCCGGGGCCGGGTCGCGGGGGCAGCATTCTAAGCAGAGACGCCCAGACTTCCTCTCCCCAGACACTTCCTCCAGCTCTTCCGGGGGAATCCCGAGGCGTTCCCAGGCCAGCCGAGAGACATAGTCCCTCCAGCGTGTCCTAGGTCTTCCCCGGGGCCTCCTCCCGGTGGGACATGCCCGGAACACCTCCCCAGGGAGGCGTCCAGGAGGCATCCGGAACAGATGCCCGAGCCACCTCAGCTGGCTCCTCTCGATGTGGAGGAGCAGCGGCTCTACTCCGAGCTCCTCCCGAGTGACAGAGCTCCTCGCCCTATCTCTAAGGGAGCGCCCAGCCACCCTACGGAGGAAGCTCATTTCGACCGCCTGTATCCGGGATCTCATTCTTTCGGTCATGACCCAAAGCTCATGACCATAGGTGAGTTGGAACGTAGATTGACCGGTAAATCGAGAGCTTCGCCTCACGGCTCAGCTCCTTCTTTACCACGACGGACCGGTACATCGACCGCATTACTGCAGAAGCTGCACCGATCCGCCTGTCAATCTCCCGCTCCGTCCTTCCCTCACTCGTGAACAAGACCCCAAGATACTTAAACTCCTCCACTTGAGGCAGGACTACTCCACCAACCTGAAGGGGGCAAGCCACCCTTTTCCGGCTGAGAACCATGGCCTCGGACTTGGAGGTGCTGATTCTCATCCCAGCCAGTTCACACTCGGCTGCAAACCGTCCCAGTGTGCGCTGAAGGTCCTGGTTTGATGGAGCCAACAGGACAACATCATCTGCAAAAAGCAGTGACGAAATCCTATGGTCCCCAAACCGGACTCCCTCCGGCCCCTGGCTGCGCCTAGAAATCCTGTCCATAAAAACAATGAACAGGACCGGTGACAAAGGGCAGCCCTGCCGGAGTCCAACACGCACCGGGAACAGGTCTGACTTACTGCCGGCAATGCGAACCAAGCTCCTGCTCTGGTCGTACAGGGACCGGACAGCCCTTAGCAAGGGGCCCCGGACCCCATACTCCCAGAGCCCCCCCACAGAGTGCCACGAGGGACACGGTCGAATGCCTTCTCCATATCCACAAAGCACATGTGGACTGGTTGGGCAAACTCCCATGAACCCTCCAACACCCTGAAGAGGGTATAGAGCTGGTCCAGTGTTCCACGACCGGGACGAAAACCGCATTGTTCCTCCTGGATCCGATGTTCGACTATCGGCCGAATTCTCCTCTCCAGTACCCTGGCATAGACTTTTCCAGGGAGCTGAGGAGTGTGATCCCCCTGTAGTTGGAACACACCCTCCGATCCCCCTTCTTATAAAGAGGGATTACCACCCCGGTCCGCCAGTCCATGGGCACTGTCCCCAACCGCCACGCGATGTTGCAGAGGCGTGTCAACCAAGACAGCCCTGCAACATCCAGAGACTTAAGGTACTCAGGGCGGATCTCATCCACCCCGGCTTGCCACGAGAAGCTTCTGAACTACCTCGGTGACTTCAGCTTGGGTGATGACGGGTCCACCTCTGAGCCCTCGGCCTCTGCTTCCTCAGAGGAAGACGTGTCGCTGGGGTTGAGGAGATCCTCGAAGTATTCCTTCCACCGTCCGACGATATCCCCAGTTGAGGTCAACAGCTGCCCACTTCCACTGTAAACAGTGTTTGGCAGGGCACTGCTTCCCTTCCTGAGGCGCCGGATGGTTGCCAGAATCTCCTCAAGGCCGACCGATAGTCTTTCTCCATGGCCTCACCAAACTCCTCCCAGACCCGAGTTTTTGCCTCCACAACCGTCCGGGCTGCAGTCCGCTTGGCCTGCCGGTACCCGTCAGCTGCCTCAGGAGTCCCACAAGCCAGCCAGGCTCGATAGGACTCCTTCTTCAGCTTGACGGCATCCCTTACTTCCGGTGTCCACCACCGGGTTCGGGGATTGCCGCCACGACAGGCCCCGGAGACCTTACGGCCACAGCTCCGAATGGCCGCGTCTACAATGGAGGCTGAGAACATTGTCCACTCGGACTCCATGTCTCCAACCTCCCTCGGGATCCGATCGAAGCTCTGCCGGAGGTGGGAGTTGAAGACCTCTCTGACAGGGGGCTCGGCCAAACGTTCCCAGCAGACCCTCACAACACGTTTGGGTCTGCCGAGTCTGTCCAGCCTCCTCCCTCGCCATCGGATCCAACTCACCACCAGGTGGTGATCAGTTGACAGCTCCGCCCCTCTCTTCACCCGAGTGTCCAAGACATACGGCCGGAGGTCCGATGAAACAACCACAAAGTCGATCATCGATCTCCAGCCTAGGGTGTCCTGGTGCCATGTGCACTGATGGACACCCTTATGCTTGAACATGGTGTTCGTTATGGACAAGCCATGACTAGCACAGAAGTCCAATAACAGAACACCACTCGAGTTCAGATCAGGGGGGCCATTCCTCCCAATCACTCCCCTCCATGTGTCACTGTCATTGCCCACGTGAGCGTTGAAATCCCCCAGTAGAACGACGGAGTCCCCAGTCGGAGCACTTTCTAGCACCCCTCCCAGAGACTCCAAGAAGGCCGGGTACTCTGCACTGTAATTCGGCCCATAGGCACAAATTACAATGAGAGACCTATCCTTGGCCCGAAGGCGCAGGGAAGCGACCCTCTCGTTCACCGGGGTAAACTCCAACACATTTCGGCTAAGCTGGGGGGGCTATGAGCAAGCCCACACCAGCCCGCCGCCTCTCACTGCGGGCAACTCCAGAGTAGTGGAGAGTCCAGCCTCTCTCGAGGAGTTGGGTTCCAGAGCACAAACTGTGCGTGGAGGTGAGCCCAACTATCTCTAGTCGGTACCTCTCAGCCTCCCGCACAAGCTCAGGCTCCTTCCCCCCCAGCGAGGTGACATTCCATGTCCCTAGCACAAGATTCCGTGTCCGGGGATTGGGTCGCCGAGGCCCCCGCCTTCGACTGCTGCCCAATCCACAATGCACCGGCCCCTTACGATCCCTCCCGCAGGTGGTGGGCCCACGGGAGGTCGACCCCACGTCGCTGCTTCGGGCTGAGCCCGACCGGGCCCCGTGGGGTAAGACCCGGCCACCAGGCGCTCGCATGCGAGCCCCAACCCCGGGCCTGGCTCCAGGGTGGGGCCCCGGTTGCGCCATACCGGGCGACGTAACTGATCTTGGTGGAAATCTTTTCATAAGGGGCTTTTTTGAACCATTCTTAGTCTGACCTGTCACCTAGGACCTGTTTGCCTTGGGTGACCCTACCAGGGGCATATAGCCCCCGACAACATAGCTCCTAGGATCATTCGGGCACTCAAACCCCTCCACCACGTTAAGGTGACGGTTCGAGGAGGGGTAAATTAATTTTATCATTCATTATTCCATCTATTACTCAATAAACAAATCCTTATTTTAATTTTTCCTTTCTTTTTTTTTGTGTCATTACCATTCTAAAGGCCAAAGTATACTTCACTTTTGTATGCGTATGTGAGAATCAGCATACAGATTTTTGTAACTTTTTATAATTTCCGCCGGATTTCTGTAACTGTGTATGTGCAACCTGCACATACACATTTAAATTGCGTTTGTGCGCAAAGTATACTTTCAGCTTTTTTTACAGTGATGTCATCATCCACCTCAGTTCTGTTGAGGACCAGCCGCTAACACTCTAGATGACTTATTATATATTTTCTTATTATTCACTTATTATATATTTTCACTGTTGGACAGAAACCTTGTTCAAAACTGTTACTTTTCAGGAACACTGATAGATGTAAAAAGTGACCAGTAGCATTGGTTTATGACAAAAAATACAAATTATGAAATATAATATATAGCCTATTATATGAAATATAATATGACTTTCATCCATCAAATATACAAAAGCAGCCATGTTGAGAGGTGAAATGTGTGGTGGATGAATAGTTGTCTGCAGTAAATATGTTCCTACTTGTGTAAATTTGCAAAGGTTTCTATACGGGTCATTTTTGACCCATGTGTGTAAAATTGATGTAGAAATACAAAAGCTGTGTTTGTTTATAAAAAAAGAAAGAAAAAATAAAAACAATGATTTGTTAAAATCAAAAACAAGATATTTAAGGAATACCTGGAATAAATAAATGATAAAATACATTTCTTTCAAAGATTCAGCGAAGAAACACTCAGTCATGACTGAAATACCATAGAAAATGAATACGGGTCATTTTTGACCCATGTGTGTAAATTGATGTAGACAAACAAAACTGTGTTGTTTATAAGTAAGAAAGAAAAAATGAACTAATGATTTTTGTCAATCAAAAACAAGATATTTAAGGAATACCTGGAATAATGAATGATAAAATACATTTTCTTTTAAAGATTCAGCAAAGAAACACTCAACCGTTATTGAAATTATATAGGAAATGAATACGGGTCATTTTTGACCCATGTTATGCATTAGAAGGGGTTTTCATAGCTTGTGCATCAAAGGGTTAAAGCCAGTTGAAAGATCGCTGACTTAATCACAACACCAACGTGCAAATCAGGAGAAACACTGAGCCGATCCAGTTAGAATACTGTTCAACCAACAATTCAACAACATTTATCATGGCTTTACCGTGGTAACACTAACTGTAACCGTGGTATTTTGTCAGAAATATAGGTTAATATCTAATTGTATTTTCATTTTTAATGTAGACATGTATTAAATGAGTAATACAGGCCAAATTACAGATTATTTCTTGTCATAAACTTGCAGTTTTGTGCATTCGTATTGTAGTGAACAGCAGGCGTGATGGCACCAGAGCTTCACAACAGACATCCTTTTGTCCCACTTTGATTAATACAAAAGAGTGTGATAGGACCCTCAACGACAACTAAATGACTATTGTAATCAGGACTGCCAAAGGTGGAGGACAGGAAAGATGACATCAACGGCCCATTGATCATAGGCTAATCTCATCACGAGTTGCCTTTGTTCACCTCAGCCCTCCATGCCTGAGTCCAGGGTGTGAATGACCATGGACTCCTAAGGCTGCCAAACCGGTTCTGGCTAGAGCAAAGCAAGAACAAAGAAATGCTCCAAAAGAAAGAATTTCTATACGTATTGGCTTGAAACCACAAAAATGGCCAGGAATACTTTAAGAAACATGTCCTATACATCTTTTTACTCATCCAGGAAACTGTGCACACACAGTGGAAACCGCACCTGGAATAAAAGCCAATGTAATCACACCAACTGAGACAGAAATGAGATACTCCAACCAATTCACATCAAGTCTGGACTCTACGAGTTCAGAACACTGCCACAAGGATTTTGAGATAGGTTTGAAAAAGAAATAAAACATTCCATAAGTCCTAAAGACATTGTTTTATTTAACTGTGTATTTTGAGACAATACAAAGTTTCACAGGATGAAAGGTGGGCATGTTAAGGGACGGACACCTGGAATGCTGTGACCCAATCACATCACCACATCAGGAAAGGTGGGGATTTGTAATCCCCTCCCCAATAGGAAGAAATAAAAGCTTTCCCAAGTGACCTTACGGGGGAAGAACAATAGCACGACCAAGGTGATACGCTTGCGAGTAAACCTTTCACCACACTGACCTTCAAGCAAGCCTAACTGCTTCTGCAGAGGACTTTGTCTCCTGACCTGCATAACTCAAGTACCTTAAGACAGATGACTCGAAGTCCCCACACACAACAACTCTCAAGAAACAGCTAGGATTATCCAATCGTCAAGGTAGTTGAGGATGCGAATGCCCACTTCTCTTTATAGGGCAAGGGCAGCCTCTGTGACTTTCATGAAGATATGGGACAGGGTCCCAAAAGGGAGGACCTTGTACTGATATGCCCATCCTTCTAAGGCAAATTGTCCCACCATTGAGGGTAGTGAGGGCAGAGGAGCCTCAAGTACTTCAGGGAAGAAAGGAACCGGGGCAGAAGAAAGGAACCAATCAATCAACCATGAGCATTCGTGGCAGGGCAGAGGAGTCCACTCAAGCCTGATGTTCGCAGCCATCCGGGCAAGCATTGCTGCCAACTTTGAGAGGGCAGAAACTTTCCCATTATAACCCTGAGATCGCCCTCAGTGCTCACTGCCAATGTCCCAAACCCGGAAGTAGAAGAACCAGGATGGGAAGAGGTGACTCTCAGCCTTTTAACCCTCTGGGGCATGAGGTGTTTTCTGGGCCCTGGGGGTGTTTTGACATGCCCTGACATTTGTGCTTATTTCTGTTTATGTTCATGCAGAAAGATTACACTATATTCAGCACAAACTCTGCTACAATAATATGTGAGCAGCATGTATGTGAAAGTTTGTAGTTTCTAGAAAATGACGTTTATGTGTGGTTTGTGAAAAAAAAATAAAATAAAATAAATAAGTCACTGAAATAAGGCCATACTGAATATTTGTTCACAACACTTTTGAAAAATGTGTGTTGTAGCCTAGAACTTTTGCTTCAAAACAATGTGAAAATAATCCTGCCCACTCATTCACATAAATAATATATAGATTTAAATTTTGTAAGATACGTTTTGTGTCAGAAGACTGTATGCGGGGGCGTGAACAAAGACCCTCCCTAATGGCCCTGTCAGCTGAATGGGAGTGTGAGGGAACTAGGACAAAGAATGTGAGGAGATTTAAAAGAATAGCTTTTTGATTGATTGTATTTTATTTACAACACAACATAATCCAAATATACATAACGGAGGACAAAAAGGGACATTATTGAGCACACTGACCTAAAGACAGAGACTTAAACAGTCACACACCTTTGTGCCATTCCTGAAACAGTTCCTGTTCAACATATCTGTCATTTTTTTTTTTTTTTTTTTTTTTCTTCTTTCCATTTTACCATGTTCATGTAGTGGCTTGCTGATGTTGCTACAGCGCTCGCTGAGAAAAACAGTTTTAGCACGACTCATCAGTGGCATCTGGTTCCTGTAAAAACAACAACAACAACAAAACAACTGTGAACATGCTGATATCAGAAGCAACTAGGGTTAATTATGATTTTTCTGGTTAAAATTGTGATTTAAAATTCACAAAAAATATAAAGAACACCAGGTTTGTTGTGCCTACCTGTAGGGCTGCATATAATAATAATAATAATAATAATTTTACTTTACAGAAAACTTTTATTTTGGAAGTGACTCAAACTCACAGTGCTTACAGAGACCATTTACTCTACAAAACATTATTGTTTACTTAGTAGAGCAGATATTCACAAACACAGTATTTCACAGTAAACACTGTCTAAACATTCTAACATGTTACAATTTATATAACAATAACACGTTAAATAATGTAAGTGGGAATAAATGACTTACCTCTGCTGGATATCAATCACGTTCTTCTTCTTCTGAGGTATATTCAAAGTAAACTCACAGCGCGTCTTCCAAACTCGATTAAAAGCAGAGGAATGATGAAGCTGATGCTTTTTTTTTTTTTTTTTTTGAAGTAATGGGGGCGTTTACAGGTTACAGTGCCACGCACATTGATGATTTGCGTGGCAAAGGCTGCGCTGCGCATGGTCATGGTCACATTACAGATAATGAAGCCAGACAGGGAAGATTGTACCTCTCATTGGTTTCATACAGATGAAATACACATACACAAACAGAAAATATTTGTTTTCAATATGACTTACTTCATTTAAAAGTGGACACTACAAGCTTTCTAAAGACATATCTCTCATGTCTATTTGATAAGTATTTGCTGAGTTTCAATTCATTATTCAGACGTCAGGGCTCAAAATGAACTTTTTTACTTGGTAGCACTGGTGCTCCCAACTTCAGAAAGTTAGGAGCACCTGCAAAAATATATACAGTACAGTCCAAAAGTTTGGAACCACTAAGATTTTTAATGTTTTTAAAAGAAGTTTCGTCTGCTCACCAAGGCTACATTTATTTAATTAAAAATACAGTAAAAAACAGTAATATTGTGAAATATTATTACAATTTAAAATAACTGTGTACTATTTAAATATATTTGACAAAGTAATTTATTCCTGTGATGCAAAGCTGAATTTTCAGCAACGTTACTCCAGTCTTCAGTGTCACATGATCCTTCAGAAATCATTCTAATATGCTGATCTGCTGCTCAAGAAACATTTAATGTGTACAATTGTACAAAATATTTGTGTACAATATTTTTTTTTTCAGGATTATTTGATGAATAGAAAGTTCAAAAGAACAGTGTTTATCTGAAATCTAATCTTTTGTAACATTATAAATGTCTTTACTGCCACTTTTGATTGATTTAATGCATCCTTGCTGAATAAAAGTATTCATTTCTTTAATTTCTTTTCAAAAAATAAAATAAAATTCTTACTGACCCCAAACTTTTGAACGGTAGTGTATAATGCTACAGAAGCTTTGTATTTCAGATAAATGCTGTTCTTTTGAACTTTCTATTCATCAAGGAATCCTGAAAAAAAAAGTACACAACTGTTTTCAACATTGAAAATAATCATAAATGTTTATTGAGCAGCAAATCAGCATATTAGAATGATTTCTGAAGGATCATGTGACACTGAAGACTGGAGTAACGATGCTGAAAATTCAGCTTTGCATCACATGAATAAATTACTTTGTCAAATATATTTAAATAGTACACAGTTATTTTAAATTGTAATAATATTTCACAATATTACTGTTTTTTACTGTATTTTTAATTAAATAAATGTAGCCTTGGTGAGCAGACGAAAACTTCTTTTAAAAACATTAAAAATCTTAGTGGTTCCAAAATTTTGGACTGTACTGTATATAATAGTTGTGGTGCTCCTAAATTTTTGCAGGTGCTCCTAACTTTTTGGGCTCGACATTAAGTCTTGTCATTTACTTGCCCAGAAAAAAAAAAAAAAAAAAAAATGGATCAGCTTTGACATATTTAAATCTGCATATTTGTGATATTTACCCCGAGGGCATTTTTATTTTTTTTACCTTTATAAAGGGCTTTTTATCTTATTAAATGTATGCTTCATCTTTCATTTTAAATTCCTAAATTTGATCAGTAAATTCTAGAATAATAAGAGACACTATGGGCCTGTTACCAATTAAATTAAATCATTTACACTGAAAAAATAAAACTGCATTAAATTATGTTATATCGGCATCCAAACATGGCTTACCGTAATTTGTATATAGACAGAGATTACAATCGAGCTGCTATTAGCTCGATTAGCTGCCATTTCAAAAATGGCGGTCACAAGTTTCTTGTTGGTCACGGTAACCCCGCCCCCAGCCCCTGATGCAAGCCATAATTACTTCTAGCCCAGCAATGTTTTGGTGCTACTTACAAACCACTTTTCCTGGTTCAGAGCTGGTGCTTTGGGTGTTGAAAAACAAAGAACTGATTTGAAACTAGGCTCTGACTCCGAACCAGCACTCAAGCTGCCTTGGTGGAAAAAGGGTATCACTGATGCACCCAGGGAACTCCCTGAACTCATCTTTGCACACTGAGAGAAAATGCTGAAATGTTCTCATGGATCCAGCAGCATAGGGAGATGAATGGAAAATCACTTCTCTTTTTACCATAAGAGACATTGTGCTTTGGCTCCGAAGATCAAAGCTAAATGAGTGGAGCTGGCATGCAAATTCCACTCGCCAATTCTTCTTGGTCTTTTCTGAATACATCAGAGGTGTTTGGGGCTCCCAAGAGAGACTCCTAGTGTCAGTCTTGACACAATGTCAAAGTGACTGAGAAATAGGAAGCCAAGTTAAGTTAAATTGATTTGTACTAAGTCAAGAGTAAATCTAAAGTAAATTATCAAGTACTCTACACAGGTTTTTTTTTTTTTAGTTATTTGAACTCTTGTGTAAGTATAACCCTTTTAAACCGGGTGTGTCATCGACGCATCCAACCAAGCTGTAACTCTTCAACTGTTTGCACTATCAAAATAATTCAAATAGCTCCTGATAGTAGACAACATGTGCTTTTTGGCAATATACATTTATTACGGTAATTCCATACAATCCATCAGCAAATGTCAGAAGCTTTCGGGGAGAATGTGAAGGAAGGATTTGAACAGAGAGATAAGGAGCATGGCAGGTTAAAGTGATTTGGAATGCGTAAAATAATAAAAGAAGGAGGAGGATGAGGAAGAGGAGAAGAACAAAAACAGACAGTAAAAAACAGAAAAGTCCATGGGGGAGTGGAGGGAGGGAGGAGCCAAGGGGGAGCCAGGAGCAGGAGGAGCCAGATGTTGGTCCAGAGACCAACCATGACAAGGCCCCAGGGTGGAGTCACAGGTGGGAGGAGCCGTGGTTGTGTTGACTTGGTAGCAGACAACACCCAAGGGGACGACCAACGGAGATGTAACTGAAGATGGAGACCCAGATGTAGCCGATGAGCCCAAGAGCCCACGCGCAGCCAATGGTACGGGAGACCGAGGTGGAGCCATGGCGACGAGCATTGGAGGTGAAGACGGACGTCCAGAGGGCAGAGGCTGAGCCGGTGGGACCAAGGATGGAGGTGGAGCTGGAGGGAATGCAGAGTCAGACGGAGCCGTAGGTGCAGGCAGGTTGACGGCTGACCAAGGCGGAGCCAGAGAGACGAGGGAGCCCAGAGAAGCCGTATGGTTGATGGTGTCCGGTGGAGCTGAGGGAGGGAGGAGCCACGGTGGAACCGAAGTGTCGACGGGCCGAGGTGGAGCAGGGGGCACAGACGCTGGAGGTGGAGACAGGGGACCCTCTGTGTGAGATCGAGCTGGTGGCCTGAAGACACTTGGCATCTGGCATGTGGAAGATGTAGACGGGCTGAAGGACAGCAGCGATGGTGGGGATGAGGAACGAGGAGGCGGGAGAGGGAGGTTGGGTGGGAACTCAGAAAATACAAGGGACATTGGCAATATCGGCGTTGGAGATACAGGCGACTCTAGAGACAAAGGGGGCTCTGGAGATACAGGGGAGTTGGGAATCACCTCTCCAGAAAAGTTAATTAAATCAGCCTCAAGTCTTTCAGTTCATCAAAATAATGGCCAGAGTTCAACAAACTCACTTCAACAGCGGTGGTGTCATGGGCGGGGCTTTCCTCCCAGCCCTCGAGCTCCACAATCACTCCCTCAACAACAAACGGTGTTGTCGGCTCGCGCACCTGGTCAGACTCTGTCAGTGGTTTGGGCTTCGAGGCGAAGAAACACTCCGTCCTGATCCTCGATACGGGTTCATCTCTCGCGGGTGGCCGGTCTCCACAGTCTGCGGTGGGCTCAAAAACAACATCTCCATCACGTTGTGCGTTGGAGGTGGTTGGTTGGTCTCTGGCAGTGGAGTGGGGCTGGTGGTGAAGTCCTCCTCTGCGGGGCCGATGGTGAATGGTGAGCTGTTACTCACCAGCACCCACTTCATGAATGCGGCGAAATCCTTCCGAGTACTGCTCCCTAAGAGGCGTGCCCGAGACCGCTCGCTTAGGCTGGAGAAGTAAAACATGCAGAGCGAGTGGTTGGGAAAGTGTGTTAGGCACGCCAACTCCAAAAAATCCCTGTTGTGTGATTCCAGGGAGCCGTCCCTCTGCTCCAGGCATAGTAGGGCTACTGCAGGGTCCATAGTGACAGAGGAAGGAAAAAACAAAAAGAAACAAAAACGCCACAAAAAAACGTTTTAGGTCCGTTCTTCTGTTACGTGACGTGAGTGTATAAAAGAACAAGGATGAAAGAGAATACGAAGAGCAATATTTAATCACAAAACAGGGCAGGAACTCACTAAACACAGTATAACATAAACGAGAACGGACAAGGAATGAAGGCGAACACAGGGCATATAAACACGTGATAAACAAAGGGAACTTAAGATAATTAACTGGTCACAGGTGAATTAAATGACTAATTAAACAGAATGGGGAAAACTAGGTCATGTGTGGACATATATTAAATAACCAGATTTGGCACTCCTGTTTACAAACCATGCATTTCATGCAGCATCACTGTGACTGGCCATTGCATACAAGCACTTTGCTTACGCTGCATTATAAGCATTCATTTAGGATAAAGAAAGATTAAAGAAAAAGACATTAACTGAAGCTTAGTGTGGAATCTGGCTCTGAAATGCCCCACGCAGGGTTGCTGAGGCCAGAGGTTCTTCTTTCTAATTCTCTTCCAATTTGTCTTGCCTGGACACCAAGCAGAAATGGAATCTTACCTTCACAAAACTAAGCACTACAATGCACTTTGAACTGTTAACGTCTTTTGAGAACTTCTGTGGTCCCGGCCCAGTCATTTAAAAAGCCATTTGATTTAATTTAGGTAACACGTGATTCATCTCTGCACAGGAAAGAAAGAGAGTCTCAGAAGAAGAAGAAGAAGAAAAAAGAATTAGAAATCCTTTTTATGGGGTTTTTATTTGTTCAATAAAAACCAATATTTTGTGTGACCACTCTTTGCCTTAAAACAGCTTTTTTTGTTCCCCATTGCAATTGCACATGGTTTTAGGTTGATTGCAGATATAGCTAGATCATAAAGAAGTGTATGTTGCATACCAGAATAGAGCCAGATTCTTGGTTGGCAAGGGTTGAAAAAATAAGATAGATTTGTGATATTAGCAGAAAAGGAACGTTGTTTCAGAGGTTATTACTTTTGGATAAAATATTAGAAGCAGAAACTGGTCCCACTTTATATAAGGTGGCCTTAACTACTATGTACTTACATCAAACAAATAAGTACAATGTACTTATTGTGTTCATATTGTATTGCAAAACACTTTTGCTGCTATTGAGGTGGTATACTGTAAGGTTAGGGACAGGTTTAGTGGTATGGGTAGGTTTAAGGGTGGGTTAAGGTGTAAAGGAAGGGTCAACAGTGTAATTATAGATGTAATTACAGAAATTAATTACAGATGTAATTACATGCAGGTATTTTTTTTTTTTTAATATATGTACAATGTAAAAACATGTATGTACACAATAGTGTATTGTATCTAATGATTAATTTAAATGTAAGTACATAGCAGTTAAGGCACCTAATATAAAGTGGGACCCAGAAACATATTTTATTTTGAAAAATGTATACTGATGTAGAAATTATACACAAAGTCATGCACAAATGCAAAAAAGTTCTTATGTTACACAATCAGGGTTTCAATCATGCAACACAAGCAGAATTTCTGAGTTAAACATGTAAAACCATTCCTGTGTGCACTGCCACAATGAATTGAATGTAACAATTGACAAACGAATGGTTTGAATCCATTAAATCATGAATCATCTGTCTTCTCTTTGCCTCCACTCTTAAGAGATACTGTAGCAAGAAACTAGAACATTGCTGTAGGGACTCACTTTCATTCAGCCTCATGAGCATTGCTGGGGGTAGTTACTGATGTTGGATGATGTGACCCCAGTCTAAGGTGTATGTTTGCGTTAAGGTCAGGGCTGTGTAGTTCCTATATCTCAGCAAACCTTTTCTGCCTAGACTTTGCTTTGTCATGCTGCATTGCGAATAGGCCATACCTGAACTTTCCTGAACAGCCATTACTGCATGAACCTCACACAGAAGTGACAAAACAAGGTTAGGCCACAAAGTTCATCACTTCTCAGATTATTCTGAAGGAAGCTGTGGTAGTATGAAGAAGTTAGTTAGGTAGAATATCTGACTGTTATTTATCTGACTATTATCAGTTTGTAGCAGTAAATGAAAAGGTGTCATATCGAAGACAAGTTCAGTATGGAGTACTGCAAGGTTCAGTACTGGGACCATTGCTTTTCACCCTGTACATGCTACCCTTGAAAGATATCATTAATAATCATGTTCATGAGTTTTCACTGTTACACTGACATTATTCAGCTCTATATTTCTTTGAGGCCCGACGAAACATACCAATTCACAAAACTGATGGAATGCATGGGAAAAAAAAAAACAAAACAAAAAAAACCCCTCAGAACTGGACTAAAAACCTCAACATCTAATAACTTAGAATACAGTCTAACTCTTGATGGGAAGCTCTGTAAAATCTCTGTAAAGTTAAAAACCTGGATGAGATATTTGATAGCTGCCATTTGATATCCGTCATTTGAAAGCCACATATCCAGCAAAATTCTGGAAAGCTGATAATACCTAGAATAACAAAATTGACTGCAGGAAGTAGATCCTTTTCTCAAATCTGTTAGGGGATTGTTAGGCTGCGTTAATTAGTTCAATCACAACTGGGAAGTCTCCCCATAGCACCCAACGTACTTGTTAAATTGAAAGAAAAATGGCATCTACGCTTTAATTAGTCTGTCTGACTCATCCTTATCACGAGGTTACCATAGTCAGCCAGATCTGGTCCGTATCCAGAATAGATGGTGGGCCTGCACCAGGGATGACAAAAACTTAGCCCTTAAATGTTAGACCATGAGAATTAAACACTTAATATTTGTGATACTGCATTATAGATTTGACTGCACTGACACTATTGGATGAGAATGAAAACTTCTGTCTTCTGCAGAGTTACTTTACAGCTAAACAGACTTCATTTCATAATAAATTTTGCAACTGAAATGAATCAACACTGAACTGACTTGAGCTGAATAACAAAACTATTGTCTTCTGTTGAGCTGCTTATAGCTGAATTGAACTCCTTGAATTTCATAATTGTTATTGAACTTAATTGAATCAACACTGAACTGACTTAAGCTATATAATGACACTATTGTCTTCTGTAGAGCTGCTTTAGAGAAGAATTTGAATTTGTCTCAAATTTGATGTTTACATTATTATGTTATTTTCTTGTTTATTCATGTGAAACTGCTTTGAAACAAAACTGTATTGTATAAAGTGCTATATAAATAAAGATATTAATGATGATGAGATACAAAGTGTCCTGTTCCCTACTCAAGAAAACAAGGAATACATATGTAAGCTAGATGTTTCGTTTCAAAGGTTCACTCGACACTGTGTCAGTAGCTGACATTATAGGAACACTATACCACAGTGCCATACTACAGAGTAACTTCAATTTATCAGCCTGTTTGCATAGCCTGATTGAAAAATATGAACCGACATGTTCAAACAGATACAGTAAAACCTGGGACTCAGGAGTCAAGTCAATGTCAAGATGATAAAATCTGTGTCCAGAGAGGCTCAGCCTGCCGCCGCACAAAATATCCTCCACAGACGCATCTTTAGTTAATGCCGAGAATATGCAACACCACTAATACAGTGATCTTGAATGTCAAGAGCATAAGCAAGAGCAAAAAATAAATAAATAAAATCCTTCACTCAATGCAGCATCCTTTGTTGTAGCAGTAAAACATTTATTGTCACAACCAAAACAAACAGCTGTTTCTTAAGAGATGTCAAGGCCTGCAACAAAACCATCTTAAAGGATTAGTTCACTTTCAAATGAAAATTACCCCGAGCTTTACTCACCCTCAAGTCATCGTAGGTGTTCCTTCTTTCTAATGAACACAATCAGAAATATATTAATAAATATTCCTGATGCATCCGAGCTTTATAATTGCAGTGAACAGGATCAACAATTATGAGCTGAAGAAAGTGCCTCCATCCACATCCATCCATCATTAACGTACTCCACATGGCTCCATATGTGCTGCCGACCAAGTATTGAGTGCACAAATGAACATACTTTAAAGAACTTGAACTTTTCTGTTTTGCAAATCCATTTTTTGAGTGATCTTAGGAAATATTCTAATATTTTAAGATACTGGATTTTGGACTTTAATGAGCTGTACACTCTAATCATCAAAATTTAAAAAACAAACTTTTGAAATGTTTTACTTTACATGTAGGGAATCTAGAATATATGAAAGTTTCATGTTTAAAAATAATTTACAATAAAAAATGAACTTTTTGATGATATTCTAATTATATGACCAGCACCTGTATTCTCCAGACTAAAACTCTCACAGTTCAAAAAGCTTACACTATGTCCTACGCCTTCACTATTCAACTTACGGAAAAAGCTTAACTGACGCAACGCCAGTTCTGTTCTTTTTGTAAGCTGAAATGTGTTTTTTTTTTCTTTTTTTTTTTTTAACACAAATGCATCGATTCGCTTCAGAAGGCCCTTGTTAACACCCCAGAGCCGTGTGGAGTACATTTAGATGGTGGATGGGGATGGAGCCACTTTCTTCAGCAATACTAGTGACCCCTGTTCACTGCCATTATAAAGCTTGGATGTGTCAGGATATTTATTAATATATATCAGATTGTGTTCATCAGAAAGAAGAAGTCAATATCAGAAAGAAGAGTCATATACACCTATGATGGCTTGAGGGTGAGTAAAGCTTGGGGTAATTTTCATATAAAAGTGAACTAGTCCTTTAAGAGTCAGAATTCTCTTAGAAACAACTCCAAATGTTCAAAAGAAGGCCCTGTTAAATCTTCTCAGATTATAGATAAGTTCAAAAAGGGAACACAAATAGGACAGAAAAGTCTCAGCTGTTCAGTGCATGAAAGAAACACCTTCAATTGGTGCAATCACCACTACATACACCTTAAGTGTAGTTAGGGCCACACTAGTCTCGCATAGCCAGCCCTTCAGACTGATGGCAGAAGGTCTGGACTCTATCACAGCTTCATTGGCCAAGAGGATGTTTGACTGACATGTAACGCAACCAATCACAGTTCGTTTTGTTCCGCCTCATGTTTAGGGCCGTGAAAATGTAATAAATTCAATGTCTCTGCAATAACAGACCGGCATGCATCTATAAATGATTAATTCAAGAGCGTTGTGCAGGTTTACTGCAACAATGGAGCCACAAACTTCACATACTTTTGAAAATCCAGCATTTAGTTGATCCTGGTAAGCGCTTGTAAAACACAACAGTGTTTCTTCCACGAGCGGGTTTGGCGTCACAGGCATTGTTTCGAGGCAGAATGTGACACGGTCTCCCGGACATCCTGTATAATTCACCACTAGATGACGACTTCGAAACTCCTGAAGTGTTTCCAGTTAAGTGTGTCAAATGCATCAGACGTTCAGGCTGAGACTAGGGTCACGCTTACAGAAAAACATCCTGACAGAATGCCAGCACTGAACCAACAATGAACTGGATCCAGAATGTGCTCCGTGCACTGACACAAATAGCTGCCACTTAAATGCAAAGCCTTCTATTAGAGTTGGCTCTAAATTCAAAATGGTCTCCACAATCTCTGACATAAGAACTAATTAGAGAGCCCCACTAGCAGAAGACTCACTCAGTCTTCCAGATTCTCATAAGAATTACTGGAAGCAGACCTATTGGCAGGAAGGCCAACAACCACACATGAACCAGAGATGGAGGAGAAATTAGAACCAGAGGGGTCAATGAGCTGTGTTC
This sequence comes from Culter alburnus, assembly GCA_028476615.1. Classification (NCBI taxonomy): domain Eukaryota; kingdom Metazoa; phylum Chordata; class Actinopteri; order Cypriniformes; family Xenocyprididae; genus Culter; species Culter alburnus. The sequence goes on from JAOTNS010001074.1 coordinate 143,716, forward strand.
CTCAAAAGCAAACTGATCTACCTCTGCTCTACAGATCTGGGATATGTACCACCCTTAGTGACAGAAACTTTTGTACAGAAAATTTGCTATGCTAAACCTCCACATGGAGTGTATCACATTCCTCAGAGATGTTCTATGTATGAGACTACAGACATGTGTCCCATCCTGAGACCGCATGATAGTATTGACTGTCCAAAAGGAACTAGCTCAATGCTAGAAAAAAAATCACCATAATTTTCAGCCAATTTATGTGCCGTGTGAGATGACTGCCCTTCCTGTGACCACAATGTTTTAAGTATGTGAAACGCGCACACCTTTATGTCTCCAAACATGGCACGCGGCATGCCGGGACCAGAATCAGCCATGGAAGTAGACAAAAGACAGAAAAATATCAACCAAAAGAGAATGCATTGCCAGCTTCCATACTTGAACACAACTCCGCACTTGTAAACTCCATGAAGAAACACATGTACATAGTTGAGGGAGAACAAAAGGGAGAAATCTACCTCCAGATGATAACTTTCTGTTGATAATATAAGTGCATGCTGCAGATATGTTTGCTGCTTTAATATGGTTTATAATAAACAGCCAATATTTAATATGCTAATAAGCAACTAGTTAATATGAGAATTGGACCTAAACTAAAGTGGTAACACTTTATTTCGGGTCTTTAACTAGTGTTATTAGCATGCAAATTACTAGAATTGGCTGTTTATAAGTAATTATTAAACACATATTAATGCCTTATTCTGAATGACATTTCTACTTTCTTAATCCTACCCAATACCTAAACTTAACAACTAGCTTACTAACTATTAATAAGCAGTACATGGAGTTTATTGAGGGAAAAGGTAGTTAATGGTGAATAGTTCCCATATACAGTGTTACCACTAAAGGGTTTAATGATATATAGTATTAATATATAGTTATAGTAGGCATTATATTCCAAGTCTTCTGAAGCCACACAATAGCTTGTATGAGGAACAGTCAGAAATTTAAGTTATTCAATGATAATCTCAGTTATGTTATTTCCATAACATAATCAACCTAATTCTGATTTGTAATCCACACAAAGATATTATATGCAATTCTATATTTTTATATGAAATGTAGAGCACATGTTTACTTTACTATGTTTTTGGTTCTTTGGAGCTTGGCAAATGTGTAATGACATAAGGGTGAGTAAATAATTACAGAATTAATTTTTTTTTTGGGTGAACTATAGCTCTAAAGGTCACTGAACATACTGCATTAACAGCCCTGCACTGCGTATATGATGTCTTCACCCATGTTCTCAAGTGTGAATGATATATCCTTTAATTGTATGAGGGGGTGAACATGTCTCTTAGGAAACAGCTTTGACAGTCAGCTCATTTTAATCCAATGAAACTTTGAGAGGAGCCCAAATTAAACCCTAGCTCTAATTGGAAGCTCCTTGCGGGAAGTTTTAGAATAACTGCATATGCATTTACTCACTCAATAGCACCAAAATTAAGACATAAAATTCTAGAACATGCAGGTTGCTGAGTTTTTAGAATTTATTAGAAGAATGGAATTTTGCTTCAGTATCCCATGGCATCAATACCATTACAGTGCTGAGCACAGAACTCAAAGTCGTCTTCCTTGCAGGGTTATTTGTTGTAGAGGGGGTAAGGGTGAACCTTTCCTAATGTCAGCTGTGTGATCATCCAGGTTATTGGCCAGCATTACTGCATTACTGAAAACATATTAAATCGATTCGCCTAGGACAAGAGCATTAAATTCCCCATCCCTTGGCAGGGGGCAATGGAAAAGTGCCATATCAGACCTTTGCAATATGGTTTTGAAAAATCAATAATCAAGTGGCATGAAGACAATCAATGTACAGAGAAGATAAAAAGGAAAATAAGAAATGGCGGGACACGGGAGGATAAGTTCTAAATCTCCTGTCTGAGAGGTAAAAATAGAAACACTTCTCATGTTGAGCTTTCATTTTTACATGTTAACCAGTCGGCAAAATAATGCATGTTATACATGTGCTGTTATACAACATGACTGTCAAGAAATCTAATTTACATGAGAAGGGGGGGGGGGGGTACATCTAAATGATAATTAATCTACACAGAACAAATAAAAAGACTCTCATAGCTTTTTTGTTTGTTGTGTTTCAAACAATTCTCTCCTATATTTATTTGGCTTCATAATGCCATATTGCTGTCACGAATATGGCCGCCGGAGGGAGCCATCACCTGAAAATATGATCTCTTCAGGACATACGTTACCCATAGGCCCTCATTCCTGGGACTGATGCACACCACACTGCTACCACCTGCATCACATCATAGGATCAGTACACCACACACTATAACATCCCAAAGTTGATTGCCTTGGGTGATCTATTTTTCTTTCAGCAGCCGAATTCCCGCCCCGTGGACTGTTTACCCAGTTTATCACGGATTGTGTTTATCTCCGTGAACCGTGCGCAGTCCTGATTATGTCCCTGCCCTGTACTGGACCCTGGCTTATTGTTTCCCTTTGCCGCATGCCCGGACCGAATTGTTTGTCTGCGCCCTGCCACGACCCTCCGGTTTCAGTCTATCCCGTTCTTCCATGCCCCTCATCGCTTGGAATGTATTTCTAACAAAGCCCCGCAACCTGGATCACTTCTGTGATTCATCAATACAGGTAAGACTGTGCCCCACAGCCGCTCAGAGCCATCATACAGGATCTCTCGTAATCTAACTTTTCTGCCCCAGGTTCACGAGCCCACCCCGGCTGTATCATATCACTAACTAAACCCACTAACTCCTTATGTCCAGCCACGTTACGCTCGGTGTAGAACAACGCTGAAGGGTCCTCAAGGTCACCTGCTGAAGCCGCAATCGCCAGCTGCCCCGATGGCATACCCACCTAATACAGGCATTATGCCCCCCCTCGATGCCTCCCACTGATAGTCAACCAATTGCCTTAGCCTGCCCAGAAAGTTCGATGACTCCCGCCTTACGGAGTACCAGGGGTTCTTCTCAATGTTCCCTGTTTACGCACAGCGCAACCCCGGGGGGTGCGGTGGTTTTTACTCTGTATCCAAGCTAAACCCGGGGATTATCAGTCGGATACGTTGTGTAGTTTCTTCTCTTACTCATGGCCAATATTCCCGCACTAGATGGGCTCACAGCCCGGTTCCCTGTTGGAGCAGATGGCCTTGCCTCCGGGTTTCCACACTGCCGAAACTATAAAGAGTTTAGAAAACCTATCGAAGGAAGGCAAGAGCGCGCGGCGATCAGTCTACTTTCCCTAGCAAGTCTAAAACAAACATGCCAGACCTCCCCCCGAGTTACGCCGTGAACTTCACCCAACTCTGGTTTTTCCCGACAAACGAACTGGGTGAGGAGAATGAAGCTGCTTGGTTTCTAGTAGCGCGGTCCATTACCGCACTTGGAGCTATAAAGCGACGGTCCGCGCTCCATGCGGGGATGAGGGAAGCTCACTCATAACGCTTTCATTTTCCCTCGAACTAGCCATTCCCAATGTAAACTCTCCTACGATCCCGTGTCGCCCTATCCCACTACCACTCTTAGTAAGTCTCGACTAGAACCATTCGCAGTCCGGCTATACTCCACTTTCTACCAGAGCGAGAGAGACGAGGTTTGTTTTGAGACGGATTCGAGGACGCCCGAGTATTCGAGACGAGTATTTTTGATTGACTTTTTATTCGGAGATTGAAGACAGACGACCATTCACTATTTAACACTTGTGCCTCTCTACTGCACCCGGGTCAGGTGTCATGTCAAATTCAACTCTGCCCTCGGTTTTACGAGAACTCAATTCTCCTTCCAAATTGCTTGTTTTGTGAGGTTCCACAATAATCAATCACCCCTCCAAACTGCTTAAAAAATTTCCCACCGGTGACACCGTTGATGGTCCACAGTATCCTTCCACTCCCGCTAACTGATTCGGGAGACGCTCCGGGAATTGCATGTCCCAGACACAGTCATTCAAGATTATAACATCTCCCTATATCAGTAAACTGTACTCCCAGTGCAAATGTATTTGTGTGTGTTATTTCCCGGCGCTAGAGGGAACGCCAAACCTAGGAGGACCCTTGTTGCAGAGTGTGCCATCACATTCCCCGCGAACTCGCTTATCATTTTATGTAGGAGCCCACCTCAACCTAGGATTTCACGTCCATGTTTGCACAGTTCATTCTTCACTTCTACCCCACCACCCCTGTGGATTGCTATGGTCTGCCTATGGTCTATGTACCACGTTTACGAAACTGATCTCATTCCTAGGAAGATGGCCAGCATTGTATCAATGGGTATGTCTACCCAGGCCATAAAAGCTGACCTGAAAACATCCTCATCCCCTGCCAGGTTCAATTGCTGTTGCACTATCTATATTTTCAATAGGACACTGAAAAAATGAAAATCACCGAAGATATAGTGCCCTTGACTTTTTTTTTTTTTTTCCCCCCGCTGGAGCCCCCCCGGCATATCCAGTAACCCACAACCATACCCATCCAATTTTTTATCGAGAGCTTACGCTCTTTACTCGTCCCAGGTGATCGTGCCATTTGACCCTGTCTTTGACTGGCACCACGATTCTCCCAAAGGCAGAATTTTCCCCTTTGTAACAGACCAGACCGTTCTTTTTTCTGCTTATGCCAATGATACGCTATCCAGCGACCGGAGGAACAGCCTAAAGGATTTATCCACCCCCCGCCACATCTACACACAGCTATCAGGGTATTCCTTTGTCATAGAAAAGAAAAAGTAGGGGAGCTTAAGACCTCTTTTTTGTTCCCTCATCACCCGTTGGCACCTGCATATGATTCACACGTCAAGTCCCCTCCCCCCTTTTGGATCCACTGCCTTTGGTCCTTCAGCCTTGTTAAAACCCAGAACAATTTTGACGCCTTCCATTACTCCAAGCGGCCCTCCGCTTGCGAAGACAATCTAGTTCTCCACCGACGTTTTTCGGGGCCGCAATGGAAGACAGTTTTCTTCCAAGCATTTTCTGTTACATCCTGCTACTCTAGTTCATGCCGTTCGGGCTGTCCAACATTTCCCTCTGTCCTTCCGTTCTTTTTCCATTAAATGACGTCCCTTCCTTATGACATCTTGATCGGGGCATTTCTAATTCTATTCACCTCCTCACTCTTCCAACTCCTTCGCAGGAACCGTTCAACCTGGCCTAGCTTCATTTATTACCTAGACTGACCTAGTTACCCATAATACTTTATTATTTTCATTTAAACTATATTATATATTGTAGTCCCATCCCCCCCCCATTTTATTCCCTTCAACCTGTCAGTGTTTGTTACGTCATCATTCTTGTGCGTTTGTTGTCCGCTTATTTATTTGATGGCTTTGCGCGGGCGATG
>JAOTNS010001075.1:0-271602 GCA_028476615.1 Culter alburnus
AACCCCAGACGAAAAGAAAAATCAAGCCAATTTTTTTGTTTTTTTGGCGTTTTCATTTTAAAAATGAAAAACGAAAAAATGTGCGGTTTTCTCATTTTTCTGATTTCAATCTAAAATCAAAACATGCATGAACGGAAGATACCCTGATTGACCGTCGTGTCATGTGTGTAGCTATGTTTGATACGAACACAGCCACCTGATTCGCCAGAGGTGTCGTTAGGATTCGCTAAACGAGCCAATAGCGTTTAAGTAGCCTATTTCTGTATTACCCTTGAGTCTTTTAGCATATATATTTTTTTTGAAAGTTTGCCAAAATGTATGGTAGCATAATAATATTAATTGTAAACTCCTGTGTAAGGAGCAGTGAACTTTTCTATTGCAGAAGCACTCTAATCTGGGTAGACTTGAATTTTCTATATGAAGTATGTTTCAAAATTGCACACATGCTAGAAAACATTTATGTACTTTAATATTTAGTTTATTTAATTATCCAATACCAGCATGAATTACGCATGTGAATATATATATCTATAGCCAATATTCTTTCATTCCCAAATATACTTTGCTAATAAAATATCCCTGTACACCACAAAGCAGACACTTTTATTTTTCACTTTGTTTTGAACATGACAGTGTATTAAAAATTTTAATAATACATGTTTTGTATAATGATATTTTATTATATATTTCAGATTGAATGTGTCAGTAGCAAAGGCTGGTATCACTGGGATCACATATCAGACCAAACTTTCATCTGTCTGGGATCACAAGACCCTGTGTAAAGTGTGTTTAAATACAAATGTTTTTGCTAATTAAATATGTCATATGTCACGACTTCTCATTTGTGAATAAAATTTCAACAGAATCAGTTGCTCTTTTTTATTCAAATGAAACTACTCTCATTATTTACTTTCATCTTAGATATTACAGATATGCAAATTACTACATGGTCTATTATTTTATCGCAAATAAACATAATTAAAATGTAATTGTTATGGAAAGCTTGTAGAATATAACTAAAACATTTCATTGTGAATACTGCAGTTTGATCATTTAGTTCCATAGTTTTCATATCAATGTTAAACTGATCCTGATTCACAGTGCTTCAATGTTTTTTCCACATTAAAAATTTTTTTTGTCAATGAAATGCATCATTTTGTGGAAAAAAGATTGAGAATGTTTCCTTATAATGAAAAAAATAACACTTAACTTTAGGATTTAATAAGTCTCTTTAAAAATATTTACCACTGAGCAAGCATTAAGAAATGACAGAACATCACAGTAGTACATATATATGTCTGATTATCCACATAACAATATAGTTCCTCTACTTTTGCCAATTGTCTTCTCCATATAGCCTAAATTTTTTTAAATAAACCTGCATTAGTAACTTTTAGTTTTGTAGCTGATCATTTAACCACTTGTAATTCAGTTTTAAACTTTTAATTGTTGTGGAAAGCGCATTAAAATAAAACCTTGTGACAGTGCTGCAGGGAAGCTAATATCACTGTCCTCATCATGTTTCTATTCCTATAGAGAGCATTGTGTGTTTGCAGAAAAGGATAAAGAAGTTTACATTAATTAATGCATGTCAAAACATAAACGGAACTAAATCTCCTCAATGGTTTTTCAAAATAATAAAGTCTGGTTAAGTTATGCAGGCTATCTGAGAAAGCAATAGGAATGACCACAATCACAACTGAAACTTTTATTATGCAACCACAGATACATTTATACAAGTCTTCTCAAACGAACTAAAATAAAATCAAAACAGTAGTAGCCTACTAACAAACAACTCGATGTTGCTCATTTCCTAACGATAGACCACCAGTGGCTGTAATCACTACTAACAGTATATCTCACGACACAATGTAACCTACAAACAATTGAGCATACATAAACGTTATTAATAAAAAAAGAATCATAAATTCATTCGACGCGGAAACACAATCACGTTACAGAAAACAGTTCTGTGATCCAAGGACAATCCACTAACATTTTCTGTGGCGCTTTAACTCAACAGGAAACTCGTTAATATTCATGTAAGCTCTGCCCCGTGTCACCGAAAATCTCACGTGCGTGCCAAACGGGATATCTCGCCCTCCGAAGGGCACTTCGGAGTGAAATAATCATGGCCGCCATGTTGAAGGTCGTTCCAAACCGAATGCTCAAAACTGGCCACTTCAAAGGGCCCTTCGAATGAAGGATTTCGAAGGGTACAACTGATGGACACTTCGGGCACCTATGATCCTTTGTACAGGGAAGTTCTTTGACGTCACAGAATGGGTATGGAGGTTATAGGAGTTCGATTTTACCTATAAATGTATATATAGTATTTTCTATACTACTGTAATATTTACGGTTAGATTTGGTACTTCTTATGGTCAAAACGACTTGTACTTAAAAAATACTTTACAGCTCCCTTTATCATCCATTCAAATGTTTAAAATACATAGACACAATAAGCCTACATGCGTAAACCTAAAATAAATAATAATAAACTAACGCTAAACAAATGGCGCAGCTTGCACAATCTACTCTCTTTGATTGTCTCGTTAAGATACGCAGAATGCGTTCCAAAAGAAAGTTTTTTTTGACCCCTACACCCTTCATCCCTTCGAAGCTCTCACTCCGGAGGGTAAGCCCTTTGAAGGGATTAGGGCATAGGGATGAGCCCTTCCGAATGGAACGCAGGGCTCGACACCGAATATTTCATAACACCGGTCATTACACGCCCCTTTCAGCCGATTGGTCAATCAAATCTGAGCCAGTGACGTCATCTTCAGTTCGTTCAACAAAATAATAGTCCTCTGCTGCTATATCAGTAGATGTCATAAATCGGCTTTCTTCTGTGCAACCTAACGCATATTTCACAGAAATATGTATGCACAGATAAAAAAAATGTTTAAAAAAACCTACAGTAAATTTAATTAAGTTTTCATATTTTTTACAAATTTTCATATTTTCAGTGTTATTCATGCACAGCAATACTAATGCGCTGTGAAGTCATCGATAAACAATTAAGAGCAGCTTCAAAATAGTTGTTGTTGTGTGTGTGTTACATTTGTTTTCACGATCTGTAGCCTAACCACTACATAGCTATTTTAGTTTTGACAAAAATAATATATAAAAGTTAAGCCAAAACGAATTAATTTAAAGTGAACAGAAACAGAACTGAAACAGAAACTGGCGTTATAATCTAGGCTACCTCTCTAATTTGGCACAAATCCAAATGTTTCCATATTCACAATTTGGAGGCTAAACTTATTATTTAAACAATTTGGAGGCTAAATTTATTATGTAAACGCTTTTATTGTACACAGACTACTTAAAATGAGCAGTATAACTTTTTTATATATTTGGTTGAATGTATGTTATTTTGACAGTTAACAGGCTGCGATGTCAAGTTTCTAAAACTGATGTTGTGCGCGTGAGGCGCCGGCGCGTTCACTTGAATTTTCTTATAAAAGCGGAAACAACTTCAGACATTTATGGTCAAATATATGTAACACCATTCAAATCTGTGAAGGGTTAAATAGGCCTATTATTTTTGTACACTCACAATAAAAACAAAACATTGTTTGTAAAATAAACAATGAAATTTCTGCCGTCTCGGTTTCCTTTCTGTGAACTTCTCAAAAATGAACCAAAAAATGATATTGTCACATTTTTTCCCCTTTCATTTTGGTAATATGTTAATTATTTAAGTGAAATAAATTTCACGCATAGATATAGGCTATTTATTCCTTTTATATAATTGAATCCTTTTTTCTCCGTTCACAGAAGCGCGGCAGGTGCGTGATGATGATGATGAATCCTCATGTTCTGTTGTTTATTCTGCTATTTGTTCATGTAGGCTAAAACTAAACCCCTGGGATTTTTTTTAATGATTCACAGACATTTATCAATTCTAATTTTGTTTAATTCTAATTTAATATAATCTTGTCGGTTAATGAACGATGATCGCGTCAGTTGAAAGTCAGGGGGAAAAAAACAGAAATTATATTGACAAGGCAACAATAATTTTCATTTAGTTTAAGTTTTTCAAAACATCCACAGTAAATTTTCCCGCTTTTTAAGCCATGAATATTTACAAAGATAATAAAATAATTACAAAGATAATAAAAGTTCTATGTTTAATATACGAGAGTTTTTGTTTTGCTGTTGTCCACTGAAGCATCTGACGCAGAATCTCCAATTGCCGTTAAATCAAAATTGAAAAAAATTTCAGCTAAATGTTTATAGCTAATTCATTCAAAAGCGAAGAAAGACAGAAAAAAGAGGATAGCAAGTAAACTGTGACATATAATAATGTTCACTGTGTTCATAAAAGTTCTAGGGCTGTGTTTAATTTAAGAGATAAAATATGCATGGCCATTTATAAGCTAAGGAAAACTAAAAAGCCCCCCGACGTTGATACCATTAGGTGTTGTCACATGTCAAATAGGAATAACAGTTTTATTAGCCTATATTTATTATATTTCATATTTGTCTTTTTGTCCATAGGCTACATATCGTGAAAACAAATGTAACACACACACACCACCAACAACAACTATTTTGTGTTAAGAAGCTGCTCTTAATTGTTTATCGATGACTTCACAGTGCATTAGTATTGCTGTGCACAAATAACACTGAAAATATGAAAATAGTTACTGCGGGGCAAAGGATCGCCATCGCCTTTCGACGAAACCATAGACTGTAAAAAAGATGAAACCCAGCATGGAGGTTATCGTAGCCATGGTGATAGTTGTCCCTGTGCGCCACCTAATGGATAGCCTATTTTCTAATATGACTGCATAGCCTACTATATACTGCAAGGAATGCGTCTTCTAATGATTGAATTTAAATTTATAAAATGTAACAAACATTAAAATAAAAAAAATGAGTGCAGTAGCCACTGATCTATATAGAGAATAGCCTATCATTAGCTAATATAGCCTATAGATCGTAGTAGCCCAAATGATTCATGCACTTTGTAACAGATGTAAGGCATTTACATTTTAACGTTTTAAAAACACATGACAGCTTAAAAACAGACTTAATAAATTTATTGTAGTTTTTTTAAACATTTTTTTTTTTTTATCTGTGCGAAATATTTTGTAAATATCTTAGGTTGCACAGAAGAAAGCCGATTTATGACATCTACTGATATAGCAGCGAGGACTATTATTTTGTTGAACGACTGAAGATGAGTCACTGGCTCAGATTTGATTGACCATCGGCTGAAGGGGCGTGTATGACCGCCAACATGTGGAAAACGAGTTTTGAAGTCGTGTTTCCCGTTTTTTATTCGTGACCCGAAAAAACGAAAATCGAGTCAAACGTACTCGGTTTACTAACGTAACCTCGTTCCCCCTGAGATACTTCACTCGTACTGCGTATGGGAAAGGTTTCCTTTTTCCCCGTTACTGAAGCCTTTTTCATAACGCAGTAACTCACTATCGTCATTGGTTCACTCATAGACAATTGTTGAACCAATGACGGCGCGGCATAGCGCGCGGCCTAGGCGACAAAGCCCGCGAATATTCCCGCCGAAATGTCAGGGTAGCTTATATAGCAGGCGCGTCGCCATAGGATTTCAGGTCATTCGACTGAACGACGACACTGAGCCGCAGCCTCGTGGCACGTCCTGTACGCAGTACTCGTTCCGTATCTCAGGGAACCGAGGTTACGTTTAACCGAGTACGTTCCCTTTCGATACTTCACTCGTACTGCGTATAGGGGAACTAATTCAACCGCGCCGTGCCCACGGCAGGGAACGCCGGACTTGTCTTGGACACCGCGAGGGAACCAGAGACAGTGAGAAGGCTGGAGCCGTCGACCCTTGTTTACACTACCAAAGGGGATTAACCTCCCAGAGTGGAATGAAGCGGAGCTCAATAGAGGCTTCTGGCTCATACCGAGCTGACCGACTTGTAAGGTCGGACATCCAAATGATAAAACTGACAAAGTGGGCGCGAGGACCCAGCCGGCTGCCTCACAGAATGTCTTTGAATCAAAACTCCACTAGACAGGCCCAAGAGGAGCCATTCCTCTATGGAGTGGGCTCTAACTCCTATGGGGCGTTGAAGCCCATAGAGGAGTAACAAAGAGTAATAGCAGCTATCCGACACGCAAAACTTGCTTTGAGACCGAAGCCCCTTTGGTTGCGCCCACCAAAGCAGATAAGAGAGCTGATCGGATTGCCGGAAAGGCCGCGTGATCGCTCAACGTAGGTCCTTTAATGCCCTGACGGAGCGAGCAAGTCCGCTCGTCGCTTGTCCGACGAGGAGGAAGCACTGAGAGGAAATGACCCTGCTCTGATGGAGTCAAGAGCACCTTAGGGATGTACCTAGGTTTCAAAAAACCTTGGAGTTGTTTTGGCCCCCAAACTCAGGCATGCAGGGCTCACGAGAGGACCTGCCATCGCCAACACACTTACCGATGCTAGTGCAGTAGCAGAGCGGTTTGAGCGTCAGGGGCCTGAGTCAGCTGAACACAGTGGCTCAAAGGGAGGCCCTTTGAGAGCTCTGAGGACCAAAGAGAGATCCCAGGTGGGAACGTGAGAGGATGAGTGATTCAATCGCCTAGAACCTCTCAAGAAAAACGCACCACAAGGTTTCGTCCCACTGACTGGCCAGCGATAGGAGCGTGAAACCTGCGATGGCTGCTACGTAACTTTGACGTTGAAGGGGTGCGACCCAGTTCTAAACCTCCTGGAGAAAAGACAGTATCGGAGATACATCCCACTCCACTGGGTTTATGTTGCGTACAGAACCCAGCTATCAAAGACTGACCATTTCATGGGCGTAAAAGCGTCTCGTGGACGGAGCTCTCGCCTGAGAGATGGTATTCAGCATGTCCCCGGGAGGTTAGCAGGCTCCCATCGAGAGACCAGAGGCAAGCCCAGAGTTCTGGCTGGGGATGCCAAATCGTCCTGTTCGCCTGAGCTTTCGTGGAAAGCCTTAACAGCTCTGAGGACCAAACTTGCTCCTCTAGAGCAGGCCACCAGAGGAGTCTGTGCTTGTCTTCCCTGATTCATCTGATGATCTGCGGATCAGAGCAATCGGGGGAAAGCGTAAAGGGGTGCTGGGCCAGACGTGAGCCAGCGCAATTCCTCCTTTGAGAAATAATTGGGCAGTGAGAGTTGTCTTCTGAGGAAGAGGTCTACCTCTGCTTCCCACACTAACAGATCGTGAGAACCATCTGGGGTGGAGCATCCACTCGTCTGAGGGGACCTTGCTCCGGATAGCATATCTGCTCCCATTTGTTCTCCCGTTGTGTAGTCACTCTGAGCGACTGAAACCTCGGTAATGCCCATTCCATAAGACACTTCGCCAGAGCGCCTAAGCGGCTGACGAAAGACTACCCTGGTGATTTATGTATGACACCATTGTCATGCTGTCCGACTGGACCTTAACGGTTGCGTCCCGTCAGGTGTGTCTAAAAGGCGCGAAGGGCTCGAATCACTGCCAAATCGAGCAGTTGATGTGCAGATGGCTTCTTCGTGAGACCACGAGCTGAAGGCCGGTCTGCCCTTGCAAAGGCACCCCAACCTGTGTTGGGTGCATCTGTTGAGATTACCATTCTTCTGAACACCGCCTATAGGGGTACACCTTAACTGAACCATACGGGTCATCCAGGGTTTCAGAGCTGTCAAACAGGCCTGATTGACCCCGAGACGCAGGCGCCATGCCGCCAGGCGTGAGGAGGGTACCGGACTTCAACCAGTATTGCAGAGGCCGCATCCGAAGAAGGCCAAGCTGCAGAACCGGGAAGGCGGAAGCCATCAGCCCTAGCATCCTCTGGAGTACTCAGAGAGATCAGGATCTGTTCCTGACCAATGCCCGCGAGCCTGTCTGAATGGCCAAAGCGCGCTCTGGCGATAACAAGCCGTCATACGGGCTGAGTCGAAGACCTGCACCCAGGAACATTATACGTTAGCTGGGAGCAGTGAGCTCTTGGCAAAGTTGACCCTGAGACCCAGACACTCCTGTGGCTGAGTAGCACGATCTGTGATGCTCCAGCTCAGCTCGTTCTGGGCTAGGATGAGCCAGTCGTCGAGAAATTGAGAACCCGATTCCCAACTGTCTCAGTGGGGAAAGCGCCACGTTCATGCACTTGGTAAAAGTGCGAGGAGCTAGGGACAGCCCGAATGGAAGGACCATATATTGGCAAGCCCGCCTTCGAATGCGATCTCAAATCGCCTGATGGGGGCTATCTGGAGTGAAAGTATGCATTTTTCAGGTCCAGCAAGCAGAACCAGTCCCCGGGGCAAACCTGCGCGAGGATCAGCTTCAGCGTTAACATCTTGAACTTCCATCTCATGAGGGAAAGGTTCAGGAGTCTGAGGTCTAAGATGGGTCTAAGACCGCCATCACTCTAGGGAATGAGGAAGCAATGGCTGTAAATCGCTCTCTGAGGGAGACCATTTCTATAGGCTCCTTCTCGAACAGAGACATCACTTCGGCTCGGAGGACGTGAGCGTCGTCCGTGTTTACTGAAGTGGGAAGCACCCCGCAAAAACGTAGGGGTCTGCGAGCAAACTGGAGCGAGTAGCCTTAAGATATTATCCCCAGAACCCACTTGATACTCCGGGGATGGCCTGCCAGGCCCGCGTGACAAGGGGTTGAATGGCGCCGGTTGGCGGGCCTGCACACCGGCTAGTTTTTAGAAATGCTCACACATCCTCATGAACGTGGCTTGCGGGGTGAAACCGGCAAACGACACGCTGAGAAACTCCGTAAACAGATATATGCTTCTTGGAAAAATATACATGTGTCCCACCTGAGTCAGGGGAGAGCATCAAGATATATTCCACAGAGCGGTGTCGGAAGTGAGACCGCTCTACCTCAATGAACATGGCTTGCAGGGCAGAGCCAGCAAGTCACATGAACAGAGGTCCAGCATAATGAGCATGTTAGTTCCACCGAGCACAAGTGAGCATTGAGCTCGCTTTCAGTGAGCGCATACATCCTCATGAACGTGGCTTGCAGGGGCAGGGCCGGCAAACGACACGCAGAGAGACTGGAATAAATATGCTACATCAACTGATATGCTGAATATAAATACATAGGCTCACCTAAGACAGTGAGAGTGTCATTATATTTCTCAAAGGACGCTTGCAGGGCAGAACCGGCAAGCAACGCGCTGAGAAATTCAGCAAACTCGGCAGAAATGCGCTGTATCAACTGAAATTTATACATATATATACATATGTCTCACCCGAGACAGGGGAGAGCGACATGTTATATTTCTCAATGAATGCGGCTTGCGGGCGGAACCGCAAGCAACGCATAGAAAACTCAGCGCAAACAGCAGAATCAGCTCCATTAACACGTATAAAACATGTTTCTCGCCCGAGTCGGGGAGAACGTCACGTTATATTTCTCAATCGACGCGGCTTGCGGGGCGGAACCGGCAAGCAACGCATAGAGAAACTCAGCGCAAACAGCAAATCAGCTCCATTAATACAGTATAAAAACATGTTTCTCGCCCGAGTCGGGGGAGAAGGTCACGTTATGTTTCTCAATCGACGGCTTGCGGGCGGGGAACCGGCGGCGACGCGCATTGAGAAGGAAAAATACACACACAAATAGAAAATGTATCATGAGTCTCGCCTAAGTCAAGAGCATCATGTCAAATTCAGCTGAGAGATTCAGTTAACTTCTGCAAAAATCTGCTATATAAACTGAATTTATAACATGGGTGTCACCCAAGAGGGGGAGAGCGACATTATATTTCTCAATAAACGCGGCTCGTGGGCAGAACCGGCGAACAACGCATAGAGAAGACTCAGTGTAAACAGCAGAAAGATGCTCCATTAAATTAAGCATATAACATGTTTCTCACCCAAGCTAGGGAAGAAAGACATGTCATATCTGAATTAACGCGGCTCGCGGGGGAGGGACCGGCGAACGACGCACATAGAGATAAGGAGAAATAAACTCACTCAGATAGAAAATGTATCATGAGTCTCGCCTAAGTCAGGGGAGAGCATCATGTCAAATTCAGCTGAGAGAGCGAGAGCTTGCATCCTCAACGAGCGCGGTTTGCGGGGGAGGACCCGGCAAATAACGCGTTCGGAGACGGCATTTGAAGCAAACGCCAAAAGTAGAAAAATAAGCTCTGTACTCACCTGACGGAAGACAGCAGGGAATGAGCTGAATGCTCTCAGATGCTGAAGGCGGCACGAGGGCGGCGCGGTGAACAGCTGCTAGAGAGCGAAGATCCGCGGAGCGAGGCTCTGTATGTGCCACAGTTGTGGCACGGCATTGAGGCAACGTGAAAACGGCCGTGAAAACGGCGATTGTAGCTCTTTTAGAAAGCGGCGTTAAGCCGTGGGAAAAGCTCTTTGAACGGCGCCGGATGGCGGCAGGAGACGCGCTGAGAGGCGGCCGGAAGCGGGAAACCGGCGGCTCGAGAGCGGCGCTCGAAGCGGCAGTCTGCGAGGGCGCCGGCGCTGTCTTCGTTCGGCGGTCTCAGCTCAGTCCGCTGCGGGACCCTCTTCGACGGCGGCGAGAACTTCTCCCAGGCGAGCTTCTTCCAGGCGGCGAAGGCTTCAGCCGGAGATCGGTGAAGAGCGATATGAAGTCGTCGCTGAAGGAGAGAGAACTGAAATCCTATGGCGACGCGCCTGCTTATATAGCTATCTCGCCCATTTCGGCGGGAATATTCGCGGGCTTTGTCGCCATAGGCCGCGCAGCTATGCCGCGCCATCATTGGTTCAACAACTTGTCTATGAGTGAACCAATGACGATGCAGTTACACTGCGTTATTGAAAAAGGCTTCAGTAACGGGGAAAAAGGAGACCTTTCCCATACGCAGTACGAGTGAAGTATCGAAAGGGAATCTCGTTTTTCCGTTTTTTTTTTTACAAACGAAAACAACCTGGTCTCATGACGAAAACGTACCCGTGGGCACGTTTTCGCGAGTCGCGAAATACGTACCAGTGAGTACATATCGCTGCAGTTTCGCTCTGAAATGTCCACTGAGCGGCGCCAAAAGCGTTTTTTTTTTTTTGGTTTTTTGCCGGAGCAGATAATAGGGTGAATGCGGTACGTTTTTATGACCTTGCTTTTTAGACGAATCGCCGCGGTTCTCGATTTGACATTTGCGCTCCGTTGCGTTTTAAAATAACTTCCCACCGACGCTACGCCTAAACCTACCCGATAGTGTTAACAAAAGCAAACGTGACGTAAGAAGCGTCCGTTTTTCAGCTCGTTTAGATCTCTCTTTGAGCTCTTTTTTTTTTTTTTTTTTTTGCCGTCAGTCGCCTTTCACGGGATTCGTACCCAGGCAGGGGAGTCGACTCCTCGCCGTAAGTCCAACTCCGTATCGGCCGAGCTACCGAGCAAGCTTGGTCAAGGCCAAAAAAAGCGAAACGAGTCTTTACGAATCCATAATCCGACCCCGGCCGGCGTCGAAACCGTGCGTGAAAACGAGCAAAAGCGCTTATCGACGTTTTACCGGCCTCTAGCGTTCGTTTCTGTCGGAAACTGCAGCGAGACGTACTCGTCGGTACGTAATTTTGTGTCTCGCGAAAACGTGCCCACTGGTACGTCTCTCCTATGAGACCAGGTTGCACGAAAAAATGGGAAATGACCGTTTTCTCGTTTCTGCGTATTTCATTTCAAATTGGAAAACAAACTATCAAAACGTACACGGTCCAGAGAGAAACAGCAGCTACGACACGGTCCTGAAAAAGAAGAAAACAGAATTAGAACACATAAATCAGCAGTTGTGTTAAGAAAAATAACAGATTTTGAGAGAAGAAATGTGAATTGATCATCGTCAGTCGATTATCACGGTTGATGCTAGCGCAAAGGAGAGAGAAACTTCCGGAGGTTGGAGTTTTGCCTGTCTGGAAACTTCATAACTAGAAAAGTAGAATTCTCTTGGTGAGTAAAGTGATTAAATCCTCAATTACAGAGGTAGTTTTGTATAAATGTTCTGTAAATGGTGTTTAACCATCAAATGCGGTTGTATTATGTGCAGTAATATAAAAGATGTATAAAAGCTAATCCTCTGTTTAAAATGGGAGAAATATCGAGTGAATGTGTTAAATAACTAATGTTCTGATTTAAAAGTTACTTTAAGCAGTTTATAAGTGTTATTTTAATGGGTTTTTGTGTATTCGAGCTAAATGGCTGATCGTGACGCACATGCGATACGGGCAGATGAGGCCTAAGCGCGTCATTTGAAAAAAATGCTCTTTGCATGTTTATGCAAATTTCAATGTGTTAATGTTAAATGAACATGGAGTTAAATATGTTGAAATGTTGTTTATTCGCAGATTAACTGCTGTAATGATGTATATCTTGAACGGAATGTCTAATTGTATTTTTGGCCTTGTCTTTTGCAAGGTTGGGTTTTTTTTTTTCTTTCCCATCTCTGTCCTTCTTTTGCCTATCTTCTGCTTTCCATCATCTCTTGAGTCGGGTGCAGCATATTTTCTGGAATCGGACGATCGTCGAAGAAGACTTTGAACTTGAACTGTCCCTGCATTGCACTAGAAAGAGCCTGCGAGCAGGAACTGGCGAGCCATGCTCATATAAGGATCGAGCTACGTGAATCAAGAAAGTGGTAGGATTATGCACACGCTTTTCCTTCGTTTTTCCTGACTGAACTGTGTTGCTCAGAAATAAATTGCGGAAGACGGATCTCGTGTAAGCAGCACTGAACTGAGCTAAAGTTTGGTGAAACCCTAATCCACATTGGGACTGTTATTGTGAACATTAAGGTTGATCTATTGTAATTCCTTTTCTTTCTTTCTTTTCCTTCCTGGTTTTCTGCTCTCAAATTCCACTGTCAAATTATTTGGTTTTATTTTTATTTTTATTTTTGTTGTTGTTATTTTTCTGAAGAACAAGAGTGAAAAAGGTATTTCAAAGTGTCATTTGGAAGAATTGTATTCAGTCAAGTTCAAAGTTATCTATATTAAATAAGCCAATTAGAAACAAATTGAATAAATAGGTGAAATATATATTCTATATTATTCTATATATCTATATTTCATATTATTAACTTTATTAGGTTGAATCTAAATAGGTCAAAAAGAAATAGACAAACAATTAATAAAAAAAATAAATAGAAACAATAGAAAATTTAAATAAGGGTTATAAGAAGAATACATTTACTTATTTTACTCTTTTCATTTATTTCATCCTCTATTACCCCTTTTTGGTCGCTATATCCATTTTTTTTTGTTTGTTTGTTTATTGGTTTTGATGATGTATTGAAACTCTGACTTATTATTTTTATTATTATTAATTCTTTTTTTTTTTTTTTTTTTTTTTATTATTGCATAATTGACATTACCTTTAATACACCTTACCTGTTTCTGATGCAGCCAGTGTTGTCGTCATTTTCTTCTACCCCTGTTGCTGACACAGTCTCTTGAGCGAGTCTGATCTTCTGGTCGCTGGTCCAAATTTAGAACTGGTGTATTCCTTTTCCGCTCATTTCCGTTATTTACTGTTTGAGAGGGAGGGGTCGCACTTGCGCCGCGACGCGCGCGTTACACTACATCATGTGTTCAGAGCTTTTATAAGCGCTAAGTTCCCGTACAAACTGAAAAGAACATCAGCGCAAATGAAGCCTTGTTTATTTAATGCATTAGTGCGCGAATCAAAAGCGAAACATACTAGGCTGCTACTCTGAATTAAGCTCCAAAAGTTTGATAAGATTTCCACGAGCCATCCCGACACTGATGATAAAATGTGCGATCCATTTGAATTCTATTGAGAGTTAAACACTTTGAAACGCTATAGAGAAAGTCAAACGTGATCTAGACTGATGGACAAAATGAACAAAATACTGAAAAGAGGACAAACATCATCTTGCGCCAACAATTATTAGGGAGATTTTTAAACTATTCATGACCCACCCTTACTAGAATTTATATAGTTTTATTATAGTAATTATGGTAAATTTGGTAGAGAATTTATAACCTATTAAGGGAATTCAGATTCAGACTAAATTTATATTACACCTGTGACATCTTCTGTTGTTTCTATAGGCTATGTGTAGGTTGCTATTTTTCATAACAAATGCTTTGATAATGGAAAATGATATAGTTTGACTTCTTATAACACAATGAAGTAGAAAATTCTGTCAAATTGATAAGCTTACATAGTTGTACATAATATAAAACTGAGTTGACAGAGGTTACCGGGGAAACAGCTCTATTTCTGCTGCTCCATAAGCGCCACCTACTGACAGAGAGTGGTTTAAATTTTCATTCAGCTTGACTACTGTTTTTGTTTGTTTGTGACCACATTTTTATAATGTTAATAAATTGGATTTCGAATAATTGGCTTTTTTTAACACCCTTTTGAATAAAATGAATAGTAATAGTATACAACTTATTTTTTTAGGACTACACCACTGTACACAACATATTATTCAAGATGAAGAGACTATTCGTTCCGGTGAAATAACAAAATGCACACAGACGTCCACTTGTTCGAGATGAATTGGCGCTGTGCAGACTTATCCTTTTTTTACAGTCTATCAAAGTATGCAATCCCAGTGATACCAGCCTTTGCTACTGACACATTCAATCTAAAAATATATAATGAAATGACATTACAACAAACCTGTATTATTAAAATTCTTAATACACTGTCATGTTCAAAACAAAGTGACTTGTCTGCTTTGTGTGGTGTAGGCCTACTAGGATATTTATTGGCAAAAGTCATCATCTTTGGGAACGAATCAAGGTTATATTAGTTATCACATGCATAATTCATCATGGCCTATTTGGATAATCATTATATTTAAAGTACATTAACATGTTTTCATGCATGTGTGCAATTTTGGAAACATAACATAAAAAATTCAAGTCTACCCAGATTAGAAGTGCTTCTGCAAACTAGGAAAGTTTACTGCTGCTTTCACCACAGGAGTTTACAATTAATATTATTATGCTACCATACATTTCGGCAAACCTCACATGCTTTAAAGACTCGAGGTAAAACAGAAACAACAAAAATGGCTACTTAAAACGCTATTGGCTCGTTTAGAGAATGTAACGACACCTGGCGAATCATTGGCTGTGTTTATATCAAACATAGACACATGACACGACATAACACAAATATACTGTTTAGCATATATAAAATATTGTGCATCAATAACAGTTATAACCTAAGAATAACCTTGACTTCGTTTAACGCTGAAACATAGGCTAATTACCTTTAATATAAGCCAAAGAGCATGCACTAACATTTTCAGAATCGCTTTAACACAAAACAGGAAAAATTTGTGAATATTCATGTCAGCTCCACCCAGTGACACCGAATATTTCAGAACACCTGTCTCTCCAAACGCTCTCGCATTACTTTGATGTCATACGCCGATTGGTCTGCGCAGCGCCAATGCATCTCGAACCTACTGGCTGCGTTTGGAACCGCATACTTCCCAATATAGTACGCAAAAAGCAGTAGGCGAACGAATAAGTATGTCCGAATCCTTAGTATTCATAAAAGAGTAGGCGAGTTCTAATTCTTGCGAGGTTCGGTGCGTATACTTAGGGTGCTTCAGTTCTTATTTATGCATTCTCGTTTCCTTTCCCCGCCGCTTCCTTTCCTCGCGTCCTAGCTCCACCCCTTCAGGATGCGAGGGAACGATCACAAGGAAAAGAAGCGACGACAGAGAAATTCGCTGCGTCCGAAACCGCCTACTCAATGAGCAGGTACTTAATTTCAATAAGTAGGCTACTCACTTAACGAGCGCTAAAAGAGTAGGTACTTAATAGCCAAATCTCGTTGAGTATGAATGAGATCCGAAAATCCGCCATGTTAACGTTATCACAAGCGCAACAAGATATGAATGACAAGTTTAATTCATCCATCTACTTGATATTGATCAAACTTGCTTATTTTGTGGTCTTGTAGAAGAATCAGCTGCAGTAATTTTGTAATTATAGTAGGCTACAACCAGGGCTTGACATTAACACCCGCCAACCAACCAAATGCGGGTAGATTTCAGACAGCCACTCCCACTAGCCACTTTGGACTTGGGTAAAGTTGGTTTTATATTCGCACATTCGGACTTCTGATAAATCCCGACTTTACAATAAATGTGCAATAAATTAATGTTTGCAAATTTTAAGCAGCGACATGATATTGACAACCAACGATTGTCAACTTACAACATTTTTCACAGTCGATCAAAATAGGCAAGTATTGTTTTAAAGGCATATTTACTTGTGAATGTCCACTGAATGTCCAATGTAGTGTGATTAACAAGGCTATTGAATACGGATGGCCGAATGTGTGAATATAAAACCAACTTTACCCCAAGTCCACTTTGGCGGGCTGAATATAATTTCAGCCTACAGCCAAATGAAAGGTAGCCAAGCTCATTGTATGACAAAATTAAAATTCAGGCCCCGTCCACACGGAGACGCATTTCTCCAAGTATAGGTCTCTGCGGAACAAAAGAGGGGCGTCTGCCAATTTTGGGGTGTTTTCTAACTGGGAGAGGTGTTCTTAACTGTTGTGAATTCTTTATATTATGTTTTTTTCTGTATTATCTGCTGCTGTATTCTGAATCAGTTAAGGGTTTGTAGTAATTATTCTGAATATGAAAATGACGTATTACGCAAGTCGTAGTGAATACAGTTTTGGCGTAAGTGACGCATACTCCGTTGCGCAGACGGAGCCGTCAGTATATGACGCATTTTCCACCCGTGCATCATCTTTGATTGCAGGACAAAGAACGAGCTGTAACTCATGATGCCGAACATTCATTCCAGCCGCAGCAGCTGATTGCGTCAGCACCTGCCTATCAACATCCTACAGCACCTCATGGCTATCTTGCAAAACCACATTCGCAGATGCAGCAGGTGAATGAACCTACCTCATTCAGTTGTGTCCCTCCTTATCAAACGATGATGTCATCAGCATTATCATCTCAAAACGTGATACCTGGGTTTGTCCCTTCAGTGAACACTGCAGCAGTTCTCGCTCCTCCACAGCTGATAGCAGATCAGACTGTAGCTCCACCGGGTGGCAGTATACCGCAACGGACATTGTATAGCCCCCCTAAACCTAAAATTCCAGACTTCACAAGTGACAGTGAGAAGGAATTTGCTAATATGAAGCTGGCATTGGACAACTTGCTTGAGCCTTACCCACCCAGAGTTATCAGAGAAATATAAATACCATGTACTGTTGGAACATCTGAAACTGCCTGAAGCTCAGATGATAGGGCAGTCATGCCGGCATCATCCCTATCCGTATTCAGCAGCTATGCAAGCACTTCAACTGCAGTATGGTCAGCCACATCAACTGGCTCAAAGTGAGATAGCTGCCATCCTCACATCACCAGATGTCAAGCCCAATGATAGCCACAGCTTTCAGAGCTTTGCTTTGCGTGTCCATCTCCTAGTCAGTATGCTGCTGTCCCTAGAGGGACCCAGAGGGATGGAGCTTAATTGCTGCTCACATGTAGACCGCCTACTTAGCAAGCTGCCAAAGTCTGCGGGGATGGCTTCATTGAGTTCCTTCAACAGCAGGGAAAACTCAACTCCATAAATCTTAACCCCTATAATCTGCAGGACTTCGCTGGGTGGCTGCAAGTCAAAGCACAACAGCAGAGACTGTCTATTCGATTAGTACAGCGCTACCAGCACGAGAAACTTCCAGGTGTAGTAAAGAGAAATCCTCAGCTAAACCAAAGGGACCAAGTCTGGTTGTTTATCATGGTGCATCCCCTGCGGAAACTGTGCTTGCTACTCGTCCCAAAGAACCCAAGCAAAAGAAACCATTCAAGGTACACTGCCTCTTTGCAACAGTAAAGAGCACTATATTACCCGCTGTGATAACCTCAAAGAGCAGTCGGTTGCTGACCTGCAGAAGTGGATATCTGATGGAAAAAGATGCTGGCGATGTGCACGATTGCATGTACCAGAGATGTGCAACCTCAAAAAGTCATGCAGTGACTGTGGTGGAATACATCTTCAAGTGCTTCACCGTATAGCACGCGATGATCCAGCGAACAGCTCAAGTACATCAGAGAGTCGCATTTACCTCACACCAGCTAGTGCGACATGCAGAGTGCTTCTCAAAGTGGTACCAGTGCTGTTACACAGTAAGTTCAATTCTGTGGAGACTTATGCTGTACTAGACGATGGAGCACAGCGCACCATGATCTTACCGATAGCTGTCCAAAGGCTACAGTTGGAGGGTGAACCAGAAACACTAGCTCTACGCACAGTACGATCTGACATCACTCACCTTTCTGGGTCCAAGATTAACCTGGAAATCTCCAAAGAGTGAACCAAAGAGGCGCTTCCAGATACTTGGGGCCTTCACAGCTTCGGGTCTGGACTTAGTAGAGCAATCATATCCCGTGCAGAGACTTTAGAAATGGTATGCTCACCTCAGAGGGCTTCCTTTACAGTCCTTCCACAATGTGCGTCCACTGGTACTGATAGGATCAGACCATGTCCATCTTATCACAGCAGATAAACCAGTCCGTCAAGGAACTAAAGGTGGTCCAGCTGCAGTGCACACAGCCCTTGGGTGGGCCCTACAGGGGGCTGAGGAGAGCACACCAAGTCTTATCGGAATGAAAAACTGGTGGTTCGATCCAGGGAAGATCAAGAAGCAATTAAACTTCTCAAACAGAACGCAAAGGGTTATGGTAGAAGGGGTTCAACGTTATGCCACACCCCTCTTGCGTAAACCTGGTGCTGCAAAACTCATCAGCCCGATTCAATCAGTCATGCCCAGTCTGAGGAGTACAGAGAGGAAACTTAAGGGAGACCCAGAGAAAGCTTCCATCTACTCTGGTGAGATCAATAAACTCATCAAGGCAGGTTATGTTACTAAGCTCCAACCTGAAGAAGTCACAGAGTCAGAGCAGGCCTGGTACATTCCCCACCACCTGGTGTGCCACAATGATAAACCAAGACTGGTCTTCAATTGCTCATTCAGGTATCAAGGTCTGTCTCTGAATGATCAGCTTCTGCCAGGGCCTGCCCTTGGCCCATCATTGTTGGGCGTCCTCTTAAGATTCAGACAACATCAAGTGGCTGTAAGTGCGGATATTCGTGGAATGTTCCATCAGGTCCGCTTGTTGCCTGAGGACAGACCTCTGCTCCGCTTCATCTGGCGAGATTTGCACTATGAGAACTGTCCAGAAGTTTACGAATGGCAAGTTTTGCCGTTTGGCACAACCAGCAGCCCATGTTGTGCCATTTTTTCTGTGCAACAGCATGCTCGCAATAACCAAGACAGTAACCCAGGTGCTCTGAAAACAGTGCAGCAGAGTTTTTATGTGGACAATTATCTGGAAAGCTTTCCAACCATATCAGAGGCCAAACTGACAGTTGATCACCTGCGCAATCTGCTGGCATCCGGTGGATTTGACCTCAGACAATGGGCTTGCAACCAGCCATCAGTAATATCACATCTACCTACGGAAGCAAGGTCCTTGGCTGCAGAACAGTGGCTTGGGCAGAACAGGACTGATCCAATGGAGCCAACTCTGGGCCTTAGGTGGAATTGTGCTGCTGATACACTAGGATACCACTATCGTCCCATTGAACATGCCGCACTAACAATGAGAACGGCCTATCAGGTGTTAGCAACACAGTATGATCCCTTGGGCTTCATCGTGCCGTTTACCATGCGAGCAAAGGTGCTCATTCAACAACTATGGTCTAAAAAGAGAGACTGGGATGACCCAAACTTGCCGCCCGACCTTCGTGCTGCTTGGAATACATGGGAAAGTGAGCTGCAGTGTCTCAGCACCATAACGATTCCTCGCTGTTACTCATCAGTTCCTAATGATGCACAATGGAAGTACGACCTTCATGTGTTTTGTGACGCATCTGAACGAGCATATGGGGCTGTGGCTTATTTAGTAGAGTATACAGGAGATGTCGTTCATACATCCTTTGTGATGGCCAGATCACGAGTGGCACCCAGGAGGCAACAGTCCATGCCTCGCTTGGAACTCTGCGCAGCATTAGCGGGAGCACAGCTAGCAAAGCTTTTGAGAGATGAGATAACTCTCACTATCCAACAGACCATTCTGTGGACAGATTCTACCAACTGTGCTGGAGTGGCTTCAGTCCAACTCCTGTAGATTCAAGGTCTTTGTTGGAACACGAGTCTCCGAAATACAGGAGTTGACAGAGCACAGTATCTGGCGTTATGTAGACACGCAGCAAAACCCGGCAGACGATATCACGAGGTAAACCACTCTCAAGTTTCACTGTGCCTGGCCGCTGGAGTGAGGGACCATCATTTCTAAAACTGAGTTCTGCCCACTGGCCGAAGAGACCTAATCAGCCACAGTCAGAAGAGTTACCTGAACTGAAAAGTCTTACTATCTGCTGCCTAACCACTGTGGAATCAGATCATAACTGTCCTGATGCCACTCAGTTTAGTACATGAAAAGAGTTAGTGGAGGCAACCCGACGACTATGTCAAAAGGTAATGGATGATTCAGCAGACACCCATCGTGAAGCAGAATTGGTACTGCTGAGAGAGTGTCAAGCTCAGAGCTTTCCTGAGGAGATAGCGGCCCTCAAAACACAAAAACCTATACCACATCACAGTCGGCTTGTGTGTCTTGCTCCAGAGTGGGATCCAGTGACTAATGTACTCAGAGTTGGAGGACGATTACGGAGACTGGAGAGCCCAAACGTTGAACAGATTCACCCCATAGTGCTAGATCCACGGCATCCAGCAACGAAGCTTCTCATTAAAGACTTTGATGAACGCTTGTTGCACCCAGGTACAGAACGGCTGTATGCAGAAATACGGAGGCAATACTGGGTCTTGCGAGGACGCCAAGCTGTTAAACACCATCAGCTTAACTGCTCATCCTGTCAACGATGGAGAGCTCAGCCTAAGGTACCACAGATGGCAGACTTGCCACCAGAGCGGCTCAGGCTTCTCTCTCCACCATTTTATTCAACAGGAGTAGACTGTTTCGGCCCTTATCATGTCAAGATAGGCAGAAGGATCGAGAAACGTTGGGGTGTAATTTTCAAATGCCTCACCACAAGAGCTGTCCACATAGAGCTTCTCAACTCCATGGATGTGGAGCTTTCATGCCAAAGGGGAAACAAACTTTCGTGGTGCTGAACGAGAACTGCGAGAAGCCTTTGCAGCCATGGAATCCCAATTAAAAGAACGGTTAGCTGATTACCAGATCCTCTTCAAGTTCAATCCGCCTAATGCTCCCCAATTTGGTGGGGTTTGGGAGCGAGAGGTCCGCTCTATTAAAGCCGCTCTCCAGGTGGCAATTGGAAGTCAGTCTGTTTCTGAAGATGTCCTATCTACAGTCTTGGTAGAGGTAGAGGGCATTTTGAATTCAAAACCCCTTGGATACGTCTCCGCAGACGTTGCAGATCTTGACGCCATTACACCAAATCTTCTCCTCATGGGGCGGCGGGATGCATCGCTTCCACAGGTGGCATATGCCTCAGAAGAAATGGGGCGGCGTAGATGGCGTCATTGTCAAAATCTGGTGGACCAATTTTGGACTCAATTTACAAGGAACTACTTACCCACACTTCAGACACGCCAGAAATGGCACAAACCATCGGATACTCTGACAGTAGGCTCAGTGGTCTTGATAATTGATCCACAACTTCCTAGGGCTCAGTGGCCTATTGGTAAAGTTACTAAGACTGTGGTCAGTAATGATGGATGTGTGAGAACAGCAGATGTCATCGTTAAAGGCAAAGTGTACACCCGGCCAGTTGTTCGCCTTATTCCATTGCCTGCTCTTAAGGATATCAATGAAGACTCTTAAAGAATTCTCTTAACTTGCACATTTGCTGCTCAAATGTGGGGGCGGCTGTTGTGAATTCTTTATATTATGTTTTTTTCTGTATTATCTGCTGTTGTATCTGAATCAGTTAAGGGTTTGTAGTAATTATTCTACATATGAAAATGACGTATTACGCAAGTCGTAGTGAATACAGTTTTGGCGTAAGTGACGCATACTCGTTGCGCAGACGGAGCCGTCAGTATATGACGCATTTTCCACCCGTGCATCATCTTTGATTGCAGGACAAAGTTATTGACGAAAAACTACCTCCAATGCATAATGTGTGTATATGGTGAAACCCTGCACAAAATAAAAGGTGGAAAAGATATGATGACTCCTACTCCCTGATCAGAGTGCTGAAGTGGTTAAGACCATTAAAGAACCGGCATTCAGTGGGGCAATCCCCAACATTAACAATCCAACCAAAAAAGTACGGAAGCCAGGATAGGCGTTTTTTTTTAAAGTACGGAAGCCTGAATGGCCATTCATTATTATTTTATTTTTTTCTTGTTTTCTCATGATCACAACTACTTTTTTAATGTTTAGATCACTTAGCTTGACTTCCGTAACAGGGAAACGTGCGTTTTTCCGAGTGCCTGCCTAACATTTTTATGGAAGCCCATTTCCGCCACTAAAAAAAAAAAAAACTAAGAATTGCGAGTTATAAAGTCAGAATTCAGAGATATAAAGTCGCAATTGCGTGATATAAAGTGAGAATTCTGAGATATAAAGTCGCAATTGCGTGATATAAAGTCAGAATTCTGAGATATAAAGTCGAAATTGCAAGTTATAAAGTCAGAATTCTGAGATATAAAGTCGCAATTGCATGATAAAAAGTCATAATTATGATCTCGCAATTGCGACTTTATATCTCAGAATTCTGACTTTTTCTCACTACTGTGTGAAACGTTATTTCTCACAGTTCTTACTTTGTTTGCGTTTCCTTTTATTGCGACTGACCATCAGGATTGCTGCTTTGTTATTATTATACATTAAATAGACCATCAGGACTGCTGCTTTGTTATTATTATATATAAAATAGAGGACATCATAAAGGATTATTTTTAGCGCCGATTTACCAATAAAGAAATATTGATTTTACTGGAGGAGACACATAAAGATTAGTCTCCGGACATATGCATTATGCATTATTATTTTTTTTTTTCCATTATAAACTACAAATTATAATGACACGGGATGTAATTTTGTCACAATATGGCTACTGTAGTCTATATTTTACATAGTCTACACATTTCGTCATTTGTCTGAACTTATCCAATCGGCGTCATTTGAGGTTGGACATGGCCCAGGTAAAAAAAAAAATACTACAGTAATTGATAGTAAATAATGTTTTTGAACCATACTATAGTAAATTGTAGTATACTGTATATATTATAGTATTTACAACACTTTGTTAATAAATGCTACAGCATAGGCTGTTTGGTTTTTACTACAGTAAACTGTGTGTATTGTAGTATAATATAGTTTAAAGAAAACTTAGTAGAGTATTGGGTAACGTAATTTGTTTATATTATAATTGTTATTACAAAGCAATAGCCTATAGAATTACCACAGCAAATTAATTCAAGTACTTTAGTATGGTTCAAAACACTACAGTATTTACTATAAATTACTACAGTATTTTTTCACCTGGAGGGCAAATAGTTTCTTAAGGCAAGATAATTTGCCTTTATGTGCTACAAGTCTTGTATAATTTTGCTCTTCAATATGAATAACGCAGAAGAACACAACCACAATGACACGCGATAAACAGCCTATTTTATTTAAATCTCTTGCATGCCAAATTTAACGTGAAAGTGTAAACCTTTGTCATAAAAGATATTAAAGTGACATTAACTACTGCACTATAGTCAACAGACGAGCAGAGAGAATGCGTAGGCTAGACAGTGCTTGCGATTTATAATTAACTTTAATTTTAAGTGTAATTGTTTTTTTATAGGCTAGCAACCACACAGAAACACATGACTGTCTCAGCGTATATTGTAAGTATGAGCTTTATATGCATTAATGAGACTATTTACTTGTGTAAGCATTAAGCATTAAAATAAAGAAAATGTGATGAAATGATGAAGAAGACTTTAAACTTTATAATCATTTTATTGACCACAGACACTGTAGCCTCAACCTGATGGTAAAAAAAAAAAACAATCAAGTGACCAGCAGATTCATCAAATAGAATAGCGAATGTTTAATAGTATCGCTAGAAGTGAGTGGAAGTAGATTGTTTGGAGCTTTTTACAATGGGCTAGCAAGCTTATTCACGCTAAATAAATGTTAAACAACTTAAACAATACACTTACATTCATATACAAGACATATCTCTTATTGTTTTTCCGGAAATCTCCCACTCGATTTGAGCAAATCAGGGGCACGTTCAAGCACGTTCACGTTCAAGCCCCTTTTTGTTCTGCAGAGACCTCCTTCTCCATTTCTGTGAATACGCACAAATTTTTTATCGGATAGGCGTTTCGTCCACACGGATCCGGCGTTTTCGAAAGGTGAAACTGCTATTTTTTGAAACCGGGTCCCAGAGTGGATAAATTTGAAAACGCCATCTTTGCGTTTTCGTGTGGACGGGACAGGGCAATCCATATATTTTCTGAAACGATGTCATCATCCCACGTGTCGACCCTAGTCAGACGGCGCTAACACCACAAAACAGCACCAATAACAGCAATAGACTCTAGATGCTTGTATTCATGCTGCAGACGATACTGAACCAAAATAAAGCGTTATTTCTAAGCTTCAACTATAGTTTGTATTCAGCACGCAAGGTTTATGCGCATGTTCCAAGTCTTCTTCGCTGCTTTAAGTGCATTTCTGTGACAGAATTACAGCGCCAGGGAAGCGATCAGCTACAGGGCAGGAGGCGGTTGATGACACTGGACTGTGACTGGAGCATTGATGGAAGGAAGTGACGGTAGTACCGGAAGTGATCCGGACATGGAGGAGGAATGTAGGAGTTCAGGAGTAAATGATTGGAATGAAATTGTTAATCGTAAAAGAAAGAAAACTTGTAGACCAGAATCGGGGAACTGACAGTGAAAAAGACAGTATGCTGGTACGAACAAGCAAGGAGGATTTCAAGGTACTGATGAAGTTTGCAGATGATTTTGTGATCAATCCAGTAAAACTGACCAAAGCTATAAAGAAAGCAGTAGGAGATGTAGAGAGTGCCAAGACTTTGAGAAATGGGAATATCATAATTTTCTGTAAAAATGAAAAACAACAGAAAGTGGCACTGGGCATAAAATCAATGCTAGGTCAATCGGTGAGTTGTACAATACCAAGTAAGAGAGTTTGGTTAAAGGGAGTGATCTATGGAATTCCAATTGATGTATCTACCAATACAATAAAGAGCAACATAAAAGGGGTCAAGGTGACTGAAGTGAAGAGACTGAAATGTGTACGCAATAAAGAGAAAGTAGATAGTCTTTCTGTAATGCTTCAGTTTGATGAAGAAAAAATGCCAGAGAGAGTATATATCGGATATGTCAGCTATGCGGTAAGAGCATATGTACCACCTCCAATCAGATGTTTCAAATGTCAAAAATATGGGCATGTAGCGGCAGTCTGTAAGGGAAAACAGCGATGTGCTAGATGTAGTGGTAACCATGAGTACGGAAAGTGTGAACAAGGAGCACATTTAAAGTGCTGTAATTGTGGAGGCAAGCACAGTGCTGGCCTCCGGGGATGTGAGGTGCACAGGAATGCTGTAAAAATTCAGAACGCCAGGATGCAAGAAGGAATATCGTATGCAGAGGCTATTAAAAAAGTGAAACAACAGAAGTTGGTCAAGGAAATGGAACAACAGTCCTATTGAGCAAGAAGAGTAGGCCATTATTGCAAAACAAATCAAATGATGGCTTTCTAAAAGTTGGAAAAGTTGAGTTCATGACTTTTTTAGCTGAGGTAATAAACTGTGCTGCACAAACTGAGAGCAGAACTGAGAGGATAAAAATCATAATCAAGGCAGCTGAAAAACATCTTCAGATTGAGGGAATTACTCTGGAACAAGTAAATGAAAATCTTAAGGGTCAAATAGTAGATACACAGGCTTCATATGGAGGTACTTAATGGTAATATCTGTTTTACAGTGGAATGCAAGGAAAAAGGTGATAGATGATAAAAAATCCAAACCTCATGTCATATGCATTCAAGAGACATGGTTGAAACCTCATTTAGATTTTGTAATACAAGGTTATATAACTATTAGGAAAGATAGACAGACAGGCAATGGTGGAGGGGTGGCAATATTTGTTAAGAATGAAATATCACATAGGATTATAGAAGTAAGTGTTGAACATGAATCAATCATAGTAGAGGTGTTTTTAAGAGGACAGAGTATCACGGTGATTAATTTTTATAATCCTTGCAATAGACTAAGTGTGGAAGTGTTAGAAAGTATCTTGGGAATGGGTAATCAGAAAGCATATGGTGTGGGGATTTTAATGTGCACAATACTCTTTGGGGAAGTGATTACACTGATCATAATGGTAAGATAATAGAAGAAATTATGGATTTGAAGGGTTTAGTGTGTTTGAATGATGGGAGAGCTACTAGAATTGATTTGGCATGGGGTAGATGTTCCTATATTGATCTAACTATGGTGTCAGAATGTATAGCAGGGGTATGTACATGGGATGTTTGGGAGGACTCCTTGATAGGAAGTGATCACTATGTTATTTGTTGTAAAATAGGCTTAGATGTTAATGAAGATTTAGAGGATATGATAGGTAGATGGAAATTTAAATCAGCAAATTGGGAAGCATATAAATATATTACTGAAGTTAAGTTTCAGGAGTTGAGTATGGAAGCCCGTTTCCACCACAGTTGAGTAAAAAAATATAATTCTGTAAGTCATAATAATGAGAAACTTTCTCATAATTATGACTTAGTATCTCATTATATTGAGAAAGTTTCTCATAATAATGACTTAGTATGTCAGAATAATGAGAAAATGTCTCGTAATTATGACTTATTTTCTCGTAATAATGACTTAGTATCTCATAATAACGAGAAAGTTTCTTGTAATAATGAGTTAGTATCTCATAATAACGAGAAAGTTTCTCGTAATTATGACTTAGTTTCTCATAATAACGAGAAACTTTCTCGTAATAATGAGAAACTTCTACACATGCGCAGAGCAGCGGAGCAGTGACACGCTAGCGACATCCGCTGGTCAAATGCGAGAACTCCGCAACCATGGCACGTTCTGCAAAAGTGTAATCTAATATCATTAAATAAATAACATTATTGATAAATTATCAGTAGCCTATACGGGATAGTCTTCATTTGTAACATTCATTTGTATGTTTGTGTACGAACAAGCAGAAACACACCCAGCTAACAAAAAAAGGTCCCCAGAACGTCCCCTGAATGGCCTCTGCGAACGTCCCCCGCACGTCCATGTGTAGGGTCCTCTAGCTGTCACGGGGACGTTCACAGGACGTTCAGCGGCCATTCGGGACATTTAGGGGACTTTCGATTAAGTCCTCTTGTTGTTTTTTATTTTACTTCTAGGTTAACAAAAGAAAACAAACACGTTGTAAGGAGCAAAATACGTGTATTTATTTATAAATTAACAGTTTTATAATTGTTGTGCTCTTTCCGTGTGTGTGTTATTAGGCAAACATGCAGTTGTGTGTGCACGCGCGTCTCTCGTTGTCAGCTGTGGTAGTCTGATGGCAGTTTTTTCGTTGGCTTCTAACCTAAAACGACAAAATGAACACATTCAATCATGTATCAGGTATCGTTTGTCTATTAAAAACATTAGTTACTGTCAATTTGGGTTTAGTTAGACCAAGATTAGCGCACATTTGAAGATAGGCCGTAACGGTCAGCCGCGACGGACAACAACTTCAGCAAACATTTGTAAATGTAATCTTGTCATATAATTTAAAATTTACAAGATAAACAGTTTTTAAGGTAGCTAATGTCTACTAAACTAAAATTTAAAATACCTTTTCGGCCGAAGAAAGAGAAAACTCGTCTGAGAAAATCACCAGCAGGACAGTTAACTCTCTACGCAGCTGAGCGTTGCCATGGATATATGCGCGTACCCTAAAGAATGACGTCACTCGATCGTCACTCGCTTGTATCTCCCAGTGTGGCTATATTACACTTTTTGCCACATGCTATACCTGTCTTAAGTGTAAAAATTAAAGTATTTTTTTTCCTAAAATAATTTTTCTTTAATAAAACAATGTTTGACAGGTATTTATTGGTATAGGAATTGTCTTACCTGTGTAATTTTCCAATTTCTTTGCCAGCAAAGTGCTTTTCCATTCTTCATCTTTTCTTTGCTGCATTCATCAGTTGAAGTCAATAACATTATTTTAGAGCTCCACGGGATTAAATGTTCTTTAAGCATGGGAATACATAATAAATTGTATAGGGTGAGTTCAGGGTGATTGGGACACTTTTTACTATTGAGATGACTTGGATAAAATGTCCCATTCAGTCTGCATTCACCCTATCTTAAATAAAAAGCCTACTATTGAGGGGTAGGCCTATCATGATTTTGATGTTTAAAATGATAACTGCTGAAGGTACACATGATCTGATGACATCTTTATTAGTTTGTAGGTTGAAGTACTCCAGTATTTTTCCCATTAGGCTAACATGAAAGTTGTTCATTTTTAATATTTACTTCATTTTACAATGAATGGTCATTGTACAGAAACGTCCACTTTTCTGTCCCTAGACTTTACAGAAATATTACACCTGAAAACACTTCAGGATTAAATTTTTTTAAATATATATTTTAATATGAAACAATGTTATTTGAACAATTAAACCTTCTTGAGCCATCAACGTGGCAATATTCATTTTTTAATTGTAAAAATTCCAAACACCACAGAAGTGCTCGTCCCCACAGTCATGTACAGAGGGAAAGTGCTTTATTTTGAGCTCAGAAACAGTTTTTCTACCATTTCAAATATAATGTATGCATAACTATCAAATATATTATGTAAACTACATTAAAAAAAAAAAAAAACGAAACAAACAAAAAAAACAAACAAATGCTGAATAAATATTATAAAATATATAATGAACCTTTACATTATATAATGAATATATAATGAATTTTTAAAAATTAGAATACAAATGGATTAAACGACTTAATTTAGTGAATATATCATGATTAACAACATGTGGATTGATACCTTGCAGCAGCCATTTTGTAAAATACATTTTTCATGAAAAATGTCACTGGTGTTACCCATATAGATAAACTTTATTCAAAGCGATTCATTAAAGGTGCCCTCGAATGAAAAATTGAATTTATCTTGGCATTGTTAAATAACAAGAGTAGTACATGGAAATGACATACAGTGAGTTTCAAACTCCATTGTTTCCCCCTTCTTATGTAAATCTCATTTGTTTAAAAGACTTCCGGAAAACACTTGATCTCAACATAACACCGACTGTTACGTAACAGTCGGGGGCTCCGCCCCCCATATTTGCATTATGCCAGCCCATGTTCGAGCATTAGACAAGGAAGGGCAGTATTAACGGCTGGATCTGTGCACAGACAAGGTAAGCAAGCAAGAACAACAGCGAAAAATGGCAGATGGAGCAATAATAACTGACATGATCCATGATATCATGATATTTTTAGTGATATTTGTAAATTGTCTTTCTAAATGTTTCATTAGCATGTTGCTAATATACTGTTAAATGTGGTTAAAGTTACCATCGTTTCTTACTGTATTCACGGAGACGAGAGTCGTTGCTATTTTCATTTTTAAACACGTACAGTCTGTATAATGCATAAACACAACTTCATTCTTTATAAATCTCTCCAACAGTGTGTAATGTTAGCTTTAGCCACAGAGCATAGCCTCAAACTCACACAAAATCAAACGTAACCATCTAAATAAATACTTTACTCACATAATTCGAAGCATGCATACAGCATGCATGACGAACATCTTGTAAAGATCCATTTGAGGGTTATATTAGCTGTGTAAACTTTGTTTATGCGATGTATATATAGTCGAGAGCTCGTGGGGCAGAGGGAACGCATCTCTTAAAGGGGCCGTGCTGAAAAAATCAGTGCATAGTTAATGATGCCCCAAAATAGGCAGCTAAAAAAATTAATAAAAAAAAATCTATGGGGTATTTTGAGCTGAAACTTCACAGACACATTCAGGGGACACCTAGGACTTATATTACATCTTGTAAAAAAACAATCTAGGGCACCTTTAAGTTCTTTTGCATAAAATAGCACTAAGAGTACATGATTATAACTCTTCTTTCTCATTGTTAATCCTCATTTGGTAAGATATGGCTAAATTAAAGGTATATGGCTAAATTGAGCACAGCTGAGAAGCAGCGACTATACAGACAGCATATTTTACAGACATTTTTTAAATGTTTATGATCCTCTGACTGCTTCCACTAATGTCAATGATAAGTCTTTGATTGTATACCAAATGTAATAATTTAGTCCCATCTACTTAATTCTAGTTGACGAATAAGGATCTTTGGTCTTACACATACGTCACTGGTGATTCATTGTGTCACTGGTGTTACTGTTTTTGTCTGTCACATTAAATAAAATGTGTCATATGTGACATGATA
The DNA here is from genome assembly GCA_028476615.1 of Culter alburnus. NCBI lineage: Eukaryota > Metazoa > Chordata > Actinopteri > Cypriniformes > Xenocyprididae > Culter > Culter alburnus. The sequence continues at coordinate 30,394 of JAOTNS010001075.1, forward strand.
ATAATTTTACATCCATTGAATTCTGCTACACTCAAGAATTAAGATGTAAAGAATTGCATCATTACTTGTTTATAACACATATTTTCATTGTTATAGCAAATACATGGTTGTGAATTTGAATTAACATCATTCAATCACACTTTTAACTAACCTGATTAAAATAAAAAAACACAATCTCCTTATTTTTTGCATTATCATTATTTTTTCTGTAACTCTGACTGCATGTTCTGAAAAAAAAAGAGAAATAATATTTCATAAAAACGTTTAAAAATGCCAGAGAAGTACATGCTGTCTTTAAATGCATGCAAAAAATAAAAAACAAAAATAAAAATCATAAAGCTGTCATTTGTATTTATAAAGTCAATGTGTAATATAATGTGGTGTACGTTTAAACGTTAGAAAAAGAAGTACATTTTAAGACATTTTAGAATGACCCGAATTCAAATAGACCTACTATTTTTAAAACCACAATATCAACCTGCACAAAAACAAAAAAACAAACAAACATGGTTTCTGTAAAATCCATTATCATATTAAAAGTGATTTTTTAAGGAACACGACCTCTTTTAAATCCAAGGTTTAGTTTAATTTGTCCTTTGTCTGAGTGTCAGGTCTGTTGGTAAAAGGCAACGCATGGGCGACTGGTTTTTGCAAGTGTTGTTATGGAAATATCAGATGAGGGGACGTCAGTATTTTCGCAAACTGGCAAGGACTTGAATGTCCCCCGAACGTCCGTCAGCGGACGTTACAAAGCGGACCAAATGCGGACGTCCTCCGAACGTCCGTCAGCGAACGTTACAAAGCGGACCAAATGCGGACGTCCTCCGAACGTCCGCCAGCGAACGTTACAATGCGGACCTACTGCGGACCTTAACGAACGTTCACAACGTCCGGGGGACGTCCCTTGTTTGTAGGGAGAGTGGTGATCCATGGATTTCAAACAGATAGAGGAATGATAGGCTAACAGCACACACCTACATATCCAACTCTGTTAAAGAACGCTGGAAAGCTGTCTTTTGCATACATTCTAATGCGTCATAAACATCTTAAAAGGAGTTTTCTGTAGGAATATCACTGGAATGAAGGTTTGTGACTGGCCAAGTGCTTTAGGACCCGGTTTATAAGCTTTCCAGTGCCTATGTCTAGGCAAACCTGCACATGAAATAGCCTAGACTCATCCGCGAAATACGTGTTAAAGTTAACACATAAACCCACACATTTTATGAAGACGTTGCACTTAAACTTAACGAATAAATGTCATATTCCTTCATTAATCTGATAATTAATTTTGAAAGCCTTCGCGTTCATGCAGCAGTTTCCACCGTTACCACGGAAACCACTTTGCGTTCGTGCGCATGGAAAAGTATTGAAGATATACTGATAATTTATAACTAAATGTTATTTAATGATAATATAGACTGCACTTTGTAGTTTGTAGATTATTACACTGACTTTAACGAAAACAGAAGCGCACGAATGCAGATTGTGCCATGTTTGCTGTTCTCGCATTTACGAGACTTTGACCAGCGGATGTCGCTAGCGTGCCACGCCCTTCTGCTCCGCTGCTCTGCGCATGCGTAGAAGTTTCTCATTATTATGAGATACTAAGTCACAATTACGAGAAACTTTCTCGTTATTATTCTCGTTATTATGAGATGTTAAGTCATAATACGAGAAAGTTTCTCATTATTATGAGAGGTTAAGTCATTATTACGAGAAAGTTTCTCATTATAATGAGAAACTAAGTCATTATTATGAGAAAATAAGTCATAATTACCAGAAAGTTTCTCATTATTCTGACATACTAAGTCATTATTATGACTTACAGAATTATATTTTTTTACTCAACTGTGGCGGAAACGGGCTTCCATAGTTGAGCATAAATGAAGAAATAGAGGATGTAGAAAAAATAATGAGAAATTTTTGTTAAGTATTATATAGTTCAGCTGAAATGGGGAAAAGTAATGGGAAAAAAAGAAAGAAATCAGTTCCTTGGTGGACAGAATGATGTAATAAAGCAATAAAAGATAGAAATAAGGCTTTTAAAAAGGTTAAGAGGACATTTATATTTGATGACTTAATTTTATATAAAAAAAGCACAGGCAAATGTAAGGAGGGTAATTAGAGATGCTAAAAAGAATTACTGGAGAAATTATTGTAATTCTATAGGGGATGAGGTTGATATTAGTGAAGTTTGGGGTATGATTAGAAAGATGGGTGGTTTTAAGAGAAATTTTGAAATTCCTGTTTTAAATGATGGGGAAAGAATAGCTGTGACTAATGCGGATAAGGCAGAAATGTTAGCAGAGGTGTTTGTTAAAGTACATAGTAATAATAATATATCAGAAGAAATGAAAATAAATGGAGAACAAGGTATAAAGGAACATCCAAATAATAGGATAGAGAAAAGGCCTTCTAATGAACATCTTGATGTGGAATTTTCTTTAAATGAATTAAAGAGAGCTGTTGGAAGAGTTAAAAAAAACTTCACCAGGAAAGGATGAGATATGTTATATGATGTTCAAAAATTTATCAGATTTTTCTCTGAATTTTTTTATTGTGCCTTTTTAATAAAATTTGGAGATCAGGGAGACTTCCTTCTTCATGGAAACATGGGGTTATTATTCCTGTTTTAAAACCAGCCAAGAACAAGCATAATGCTGCCAGTTATAGACCTATAGCACTAACGTCTAATTTGTGTAAATTAATGGAACGTATGATTGTGTGTAGATTGAACTATATATTACAAAGGAAAGAGATTACTTCACCATATCAGAGTGGATTCCGTAAAGGAAGAAGTACATTAGAAGCTGTTATTAGTTTAGAAACAGATATAAGAAAAGCTCAATTTAATAAAGAGGTGGTAGTAGCCATCTTTTTTGACATTGAAAAAGCATACGACATGCTTTGGAAGGAGGGGCTGTTAATAAAGTTTGAACAGATAGGAATTGAAGGCAGATTGTTTAATTGGATTAAAGATATTTTATTTAATAGAACTGTTCAGGGTTGGGGCTTCATATTCTAGAATATATAAAATAGATAATGGTACTCCGCAAGGGAGTGTATGTAGTCCAGTGTTGTTTAATATCATGATAAATGATGTTTTCAAAAATGTAAAAATAGATATAGGAAGATCTCTCTATGCTGACGATGGAGTGATATGGAAAAGGGGTTGTAATGTTTCTCATGTGACAAGAGTCATTCAATCAGCGGTTAATGAAGTGGAAAGATGGGCTAACAAATGGAGTTTTCGATTATCAGTGACTAAAACTCAATTACTCTGTTTTGCGAAGAGAATTCATAATCCTGAAATAAAAGTGAAGTTATATGGACAAGTTCTTGAACAAGTTAAAGATATAAGATATCTAGGAATATGGATGGGTTCCAGGTTGACTTTTAAGATGCATATACAGAAGTTGGTAGATAAGTGCAAAAAGAGTAATAATATTCTACGATGTTTAACAGGAATGGAATGGGGGAGCTAGTAGGATATCTTTACAAAGAATATATAGTGCACTGATTAGGTCAGCAATTGACTACGGGTGTATAATTTATGGATCTGCATCAATATCCTTGATTAAAAAAGTAGAAACCATTCAGGCTCAATCTTTAAGAATAAGTAGTGGAGCATTCAGATCTTCCCCAATATCAGCCATGCAAGTGGAGGTAGGAGAAATGCCTGTAAGTTTACGAAAATTGAAATTATCAATGAATTATTGGGTAAATGTAAAAGGGCTTTCTGAGTTACATCCAGTAAAGAACATATTGAAGGACTGCTGGGAATATGGGAATAATAAAATTAAAAGTTTTGGTTGGACGGCAAATAGAGAAGCTACGTTTTTGGGTATTTCAGAAATCTCAGTTAGTCCCTCAGTTGTTATACCGAATATTCCTCCTTGGTTGCTTCCTATGCCTCAAGTAGATTTTAATCTACAAAAGATGATCAAGAATGAGAAAACTATATCTAAAGAGGTTATTGTTCAACAATACCTAGATCAAACTTACTCTTCTATGCTCCATATCTTCACAGATGGGTCTAAAGATCCATCCATCAGGAAATTCAGCTGCAGCTGTATATATCCAAAGTTTACAGATCAACATTCAGAAAAGGTTAACTAATTATGTTTCTGTCTTTACAACAGAGATAATAGCAATTTTATTCAATGCTATTCAATGGGTGGAGGAAGTTAAACCTTCAAGGGTAGTCATCTGTTCTGATTCTTTATCAGCTTTAAATAGTTTAATAAGTGAACAATCAACATCAAGGAAGGATTTAATATATGAGGTACTTATTAATATGCATAGGATTCAAGAAATGGGTATAGTCCTGAGGTTCATATGGGTACCTGCACATGTAGGAGTACAAGGTAATGAAATAGTTGATAAACTGGCCAAACAAGCAATAAAAAGTATGAATATTGAGGTACATCTTGCACTAAGTAAAGCAGAAATAAAAGGAAAAATGAAAGAACTCTTGAATATAAAGTGGCAGGAAATGTGGGACAAGGACTTAAAGACACTTATACAGTATCCAAAAACAAGTTGGTAAAGGGAGAATATGTTTTAACAATAGAAAAGAAGACATAATTATTACTCGACTACGAATTGGACATTCTGGTTTAAATCATTCTTTATTCATAATAGGGAAACATCAGTCAGGATTATGTGATACATGCAATGAAGCAGAGACTATTGAGCATGTACTTCTATATTGTGCAGTGTATACAAAAGAAAGAGACGAGTTATTTAAAAAACTGAGAAACATTGGATTATTTAATTTCACTATATCAAATCTTTTAAGCTGTGCTCAGTTTTCCTTGCGCCTGAATACACGCACACACAGATGTCAAAATGCATCGTGTGGAGTATCTCGCATGAATACAGTCGGCTATGGCTTAAGTGGACGTAAACAGGTGGGTAAAAACTGGATATGTGTATGACGTCCATGCATTCAGCAGCCCCCAAATAAATACCTTTATGTAAATCAAACATCAAAAAATGTTAAATAAATGTATACATGCTAAATAAACACATCTATCTGAAAAAATATATTTTTTTTAAATTACTATTTGTAATTTTGCTTCTTTGTTCTTTTTATATAACCTAACAAAAATAAGTGTAGCCTACATGCCAGCTGATAAATGCAATGTATAGTCTTGATTTGGGTGGTCAATCTGCATTTGTAAGTTTGAAAGGGTTTTAAATCTTGTAAATCAAGTAAAATGACTCAAAATCAAGTAATTTAAGCATGCCAAAGTCAACTTTAATCATATAAAATGTAATTTCCCAACAGCAAAATTGTGGCCAGTGAAAATGCTGAATGGTTAGTAACTTTGGAAAACCACTAGCCACAGTGGCTGGTAAGCAAAAAAGTTAATGTCAAGCCCTGAGTACAACTTTTGGGTTAATGAGTATATTTTGGGTTAATTTAAAGTTCTTATATTTTTAACTACTAATGTGAGTTTTTTTTTTGTTACGAAAACCCAAATTCGCGTGAATATGTTGTTAATTTTTTTTATTTTATATGCAAAAATGTTCACCCACAAGCAAAAGTGGCATAAATCTCATTTGTTTTCCTCTTTTTCTTGTTGAATTAGCTCTAGTTTCATCCCTCAGGCTTATAAATAATAAACAAATAAGTAAATAAATAAATTACTTTTATGCATTATGATGTATTCAAAATATTTAAAGGTGCCCTAGAATTAAAAATTGAATTTACCTTGGCATAGTTAAATAACAAGAGTTCAGTACATGGAAATGACATACAGTGAGTCTCAAACACCATTGTTTCCTCCTTCTATATAATCTCATTTGTTTAAAAGACCTCCGAAGAACAGGCGAATCTCAACATAACACCGACTGTTACGTAACAGTCGGGATCATTAATATGTATGCCCCATGTACGCATTTTGCATATGCCAGCTCATGTTCAAGGCATTACACAAGGGCAGGACATCTGGATGTGCACAGCTGAATCATCAGACTAGGTAAGCAAGCAAGGACAATAGCGAAAAATGGCAGATGGAGCAATAATAACTGACATGATCCATGATATCATGATATTTTTAGTGATATTTGTAAATTGTCTTTCTAAATGTTTCGTTAGCATGTTGCTAATGTACTGTTAAATGTGGTTAAAGTTACCATCATTTCTTACTGTATTCACGGAGACAAGACTGTCGTTATTTTCATTTTTTAAACACTTGCAGTCTGTATAATTCATAAACACAACTTCATTCTTTATAAATCTCTCTAACAGTGTGTAATGTTAGCTTTAGCCACAGAGCATGAACTCATTCAGAATCAAATGTAAACATCCAAATAAATACCATACTTACACTATTAGACATGCTGCATGACAAACACTTTGTAAAGAATCCATTTTGAGGGTTATATTAGCTGTGTGGACTTTGTTTATGCTGTTTAAGGCAAGCGCGAGCTCCGGGGGCGGGGAGCACGAGAATTTAAAGGGGCCACAGCCTGAATCGGCGCATATTTAATGATGCCCCAAAATAGGCAGTTAAAAAAATGAATTAAAAAAAATCTATGGGGTATTTTGAGCTGAAACTTCACAGACACATTCAGGGGACACCTTAATGCTGATTTATACTTCTGCGTCGGACCTACGCCGTAGCCTCTACGCCGTAGGCTACGTGTCAGTTTTCATTTATACTTCTGCATTGTTGAGCTTAGCTACTTTGCTAGTATACCAAAAAAATATCATTCATTGGTTTTTACCAAACATACATTTTGCTTTAAACCAAGCGCTTGGGTACTCTGATAATACAAAAGATCATTCAATAGTCTTTACCAAACACACGTTCAAGGCAAATAAAAAAAATAGCATGTTAGCTATATTTACCTCGTTTTTGTCGTTTGTCTTTGTAATAAGCTGAAGAGGTGTCGTACAGATGTACATATTTTCAGACTTCCTCGGCCAGTCTCTCCTCAACTTGGTTCATCTTTGCTTTCAATGTTGTTCTGTCACAAGCGGAAATGCCGCGCTATCTCAATTTTTTTTTTTTCCTGAAAGGGTGGGGTTGTAGCAGACCAATCACAGCGCTTGTGGTCCGCGTAGAATTGACGCGTTGTAACATTTTTGGAGAGGTGCACGTCAGGCTACGCCGTAGGCTATGCGTGCTACGCACAACCTACGACATAGCTACGGCGTAGGTCCGACGCAGAAGTATAAATCAGCCTTTAGACTTATATTACATCTTTTGAAAACACGTTCTACGGCACCTTTAACCTTGTCATCATGCTTTATGTCTGTGTATATAATCTCAAACTATTATGTATACAAACCCATATTTGTTTGTTTTTTGTCATAATTATTGTTCATTGTTAAAGATACAACCATGGTATTTTCCCTGATCTTGTATGTAATTATAGGTCCTGCAATAAAAATAAAGATATGAGCAACAGGTGCACCTCACAGCACCAGTAACTCCACAACCCAACCTAGTGCGGTTTTTCTCAGTGTTAGGAATGTCTGCACAAAGGAGACGTCGGACAGCTGCTTGAAGATCTCGCCTTTGGAGAAGACTGATTTCATACTCAAAAAAATAAAAGTATAAACTACTTAAAATTAAGATTACTCCAGAATGAATTGCTTTGCTAGCTCTCCATCCTCAGTGCTCACACCCGTCTGAGGACATTTCACATCCTACAATAATGCACAAATATAATACAAAAGCAGTCATTTTAACAGCACAGTGTCATTTGATTTCTGTATTAGAAGTAATAAAATTATCTTATTTCATATTTTTGTTTCGAGTTTTCCTTTTTTTTTTTTCTCTCTGACAAGCGCTGCCATCACCTTTCCTTGCAGGTCCTGCTCCAGCAGCAAATGCACAGAAATCAAGATTCAGAAAAGTGCTAACTTTGTTTAAATTACAATAATTTAAAAAAAAACTAGACTTTAGATTTAAATAGACTTTGTATTCATTTCTGTAGTATACTCACTCAAAGCCTTGGATGGCATCATTCCTCCACCGGTGTGTGTAGAACTTTTGATTGCCTGATGGGACACACTTACAGTCTTACAAAAAATGAAAGAAAATGCAGAACATATACTGTTACATTGTAGGAAATATAGGGAAGAGAGGAATAGATTAAAGCAAAAGATAATTCAGATTGGAAGGAAATGGAACCTTGAAGGTGTTTTGGGAACAACAGGAGAAGGGGTTAAAAAAAAACGCAGAATGCTGTTGTGGAATATTTAAAGGATACAGGGTTGTATTATAGGATTTAGATTTTTTTTTTTTTTTTTTTTTTGTAAAGTAGATTCATATCTATGTAATCTTTCTGTGATTTTACATTCTTTTACATTCTATACATTCATCTGATTTACATTTACCTAACAAAAAAACAATGTTTTATTTAACCCTGTATGGTCAAACCTCAGTCTGGTTAAAACAGACTCCTCCCTTCTTTTCCTTCCATTAATACCCTGTGCATTAATACATTTCTGTATACTATAATATTTTCTTCCACTATTATCCATGTCCCATGTGTCCTGCCATTTCTTCATTATTTCTTTTTTAATTATTGCTTTAGCTTCTCATTTGCCAAATGGAATATTTATAATATTGTTTATCCTGGTTGATTTCTTTGCTATTTTGTCTGCTTCCTCATTCCCTTTTATATTTACATGAGCAGGTACCCAGCAGAATCTCACATTTATCTGAAGCCTCCGCAATCTAAATAAACTTTGGTGGATTTCTAGCATTAAATCTTCTCTATTAGATCTCATATTTTGAATACTGTAAAGGGCTGCTACAGAGTCAACACAACATACCACTCTATCTGGTTTTACTTCTTCCACCCACTGTAACCCTACAATAATTGCCATCATCTCTGCCGTATAAACTGACAGCTGGTCAGGTAATCGTTTCCCAATACTTACATTAAATGTTGGTATGTATATTCCTATACTTACCCTGTTTTCTTCATCTTTGGATCCATCTGTATAAATATCTAAATAACTGTAAAATTTGCTTTTTATGTATTGACTTGCCATATGTCCTTTCTCACTCTCTTCCCATTTATCCTTTAGTACCATTATATTCAAATCTACCTCAGTTTTTGGAAACAGCCAAACAGGAATATTACTAATAGGTGTAGGAGTGTTAAAAATATATTGTTTAATCTATATTCCTCTGATTTAGTCTTTGTTACCCATCCAAAGCCATTACCTTTAAAAGAGTTATACTCCCAACATTCATGAATAACACTATTTGTAGGGTTTTCATTTCCACATCCACGTAATCGACACCAGTATGTAAGCATGAGTTTATCTCTTCTCAGTTCTAAGGGCACTTCTCCTAATTCTACTTGAATTGCTTTAGTTGGTGTTGATCTCATAGCACCAGAACAAATCCTCAAAGCTTTATTAATAACTCTATCCATTTCCATTAAATGTGTTTTAGCTGCTGCTCCATACACAAAGCATCCGTAATCTTCCGTAACATTCTACCATTTCCATATTGTGGCCATACAACTTCAAGTTTGTTTGTCTATCCCTTTTTTCTTGGTTAATAACATACAGCAGGATTTACTTGGAGAGAGCTTAAAGCCCCAGTTATATGACCATTGCTCTACTTTACTTATTGCTTCCTTGATTTTATATATCACACCTATGGGATCTCGTCCTCTTACCCACATGGCCCCATCGTCTGCATACAAAGCTGACCCAACTCGTCTATCTAAATTCATAAAAATATCATTAATCATAACATTAAATAAAACTGGACTTATGACACTTCCTTGTGGAATTCCATTAGTAATTTCATATTCCTCTGATACTTCTGATCCTAATTTAACTCTAAATCTTCTTTCTGATAAAAAAAAAAATCTAAAACCCAATTATAGAACCTACCTTTTATTCCAATTTTATTTAATTAATACCCTTCCCTCCACATAGAGTCATAAGCCTTTTCAATATCAAAGAATACAATATTCATTGTTTCATTTTAAATGTTTTCTCTATCTCATTGCTTACTTTCAAAACAGCATCCATTGTAGAACGTCCTTTTCTGAAACCACTTTGGTATGGTGCAAATAAACCTCTGTGTTCAGGAAATAATTAAGTCTTCTTACAAAGATCTTCTCCATCCACTTGCATAAGTGGGATGTTAGGGCGATGGGTCCATTTGGGATTCAGTCAAAGTGAGCTCTTTCAAACTCAAGGATCAAACCAAATCATAGTCACAGGGACAACAGACACACGTAGCCTAGATAAACTCAACAATTGAAAATCAAATTTAAAATGAATTTTAACATCAATATTAATACAAATAAATAAATACAAAAATAACAAAACAAATACATTTATACATACATTCAAATAACACAATGAAACAATGACCCCCTGCTCACACTGGTAAGTAGACTATGCCTACACTACCCATAATTCCTCATGAGGCAGAAGGCAGAACCCAGAGACAAAAGGTAAGAAAATGAAGTTGGTAAACTCTAAATAAAATAAATAAAGAAAACTGTTGGTGTCTTTTTCCTTTATCCTGGTGTCTAATGTGCACCTTAGACTAGGAAAAATAACCCAAAATTATTTTTAAACAAACAACAAGAAACCAACAAATATTTAAACAAATGAACCAAACAAATGCAAACCAAAACAAACAGGGCACATACAAGAATTAAGGGTAACTTATGAGATCTTCATATGGGCATTGCTAAAGATTGGATAGGATGTTCTGGCTGGTTGCTAGAGTGTTGCTATGTGGTTGCTAGGCAATTGGTAGGGTGATTTGGATGGTTGTTACAGTGTTGTAAGGTGGGCATTTCATGCTCCAATGTGGTTGCTAGGGTGCTGTACATGGTTGCAAGACAGTTGCCAGTGGGATATTTAAGGACTTCTTGCCAGTTTTGAGTCAAAACATCTGGTCATTTGATATCTGATTCATGGATGTATGACAATATGGCTCAGTGTGAATTGTCTCATATGCCTAGTTCAAAGGAAAATTAAAAAAACAGGTAAAGTACAACATGCTCAGTTTCGATTTCGTTAGAGTAGTACCATTAGTATAAAATCCTTATGTCCACTTTGATGCATCCTCTTTGGCGTACAAGAAATGACAGCATGAATTGGGCTGATGGCACAATATGGCTCATTGTTTATTGATATTACATGCCAAGTTCAATGTTTCATAAAAAAGAATGATACTGTAAAAAATGCTGAAAATTTGGATTTCGTTAGAGCAGTACCTCTTTGTGTCTGCTTTAACGCAGCCTCTGACGGCGGAAAAACAGCACCGCAAATCGGGCTGAAACAACAACAAAAATGTAATTCTAAATGATTTTCTGACACGAGACTTTTATTTTGAAATGTGTACGTGAAAACACGTTTTCCTGGTTTCGTATCTGCTGTCAGATGAGATGTTGTCAGGATATTTGTCAGTGTCATTATTCTTTATGAATAAATAAAATAAACAGTCTTGCAAATAAGAAAAATAAACAGTCCTGTCCTGTCAGTTGTTGTACTGTGCTCGTGGCGCACTACAAGCATACAACTGGTAGTTCCCTTTCAATTTCAGTTCAGTCAACATTGCTAGTAGCTAACGCTATGGGGAAACCTCTTTCTCTTTTGGAGCGTCAGAGGATTATAATGACAATGTCTATGGCGGCATCTGAGGGAGAGTATTGGTCGCACAGCCACAGAGGACTTTGCGATGCATCGCAATGACACGTCTGACTTCCCTGTTGCTGTAGATAAGGAATTTCTCTACATCATGACTAGGCAGTAGATGAGCTCTGAAATGGTCTTCCCCCACTGAGCCCACCCGCAGCTGGCTAGATGAATGGTTCCTTCAGTTAGGCCGCAGCCAGAGAGCTGGCCTTCAGAGACCGCTTCATTCTTCTGTGAGGTGCATGCTGAAGTTTCTAACATGTGGCATACCCCACACTTGGCTTGTGACCATAGCCTATCTCTGGCTCGTGACCATAGCCTATCTCTGGCTCACCTCTGGCACAAAAATGCTGAAACACATGGATGAGAATGGCCCTGACACAGAACTGTTCAAATAGCTCCTCAGTACCATGGAACTGGCTCTGAGGGATTCAAAGATGATGGCCAAGTCTGTACAAGTGCTTTTAAAAGATGCTCGAGCTGATGGCTGCAGTCTTGACAGTATGTCAACTGGACCTGCTTCATTTGCAGCTGCTTCAACCCTGGCTAAAAGCCCGCGTCCCATTTCATGCTTGGCACATGGGGTCTATTGCGCATATTGGTGACATGCGAATGCCTGGATGCTATGGCTCCCTGGAGAAGCACGCCTCTCTATGAAAAGGGTGTGATAATGGGACAGGTGTTCAGAGATGCAATGGCAGACCATCTTTTATAGTCTAGATGGACACGTAGAAAACACAGCACAAAAACTCTCGAGCTGAGGACAGTTCATCGCTCTCAAATGCTTTTATGCAGAGGTTCATCACCACCATGTTCTCATGGTGGTGGCATTCATAAATTGCCAGGGCAGTGTCAATTCACGTCCCTTGCTGAAGCTTGTGAAGGGCCATCTGCTGTGGGTTCAACCAGCATATCCTATCTATTCAAGCTGTCCATGTCCCCTTACCGTTTCAACTGCAGGGAGTGAAGACTGCAGTCACTGGATCTCTATACATTAGTGGATTTGTTAATCCACTTAAATTGAATTAATGAATGAAATAGTGGATTAATAGTGGATTTATGTTGAGCACTCTAGACAGTTTAGACTCTGAGGAGCTTTTTGTGAATTGGTGGCCGCACAAAAGAACTGTTTCAAAGCAGAGGCTATCTCACTGAATTGTTGATGTAATAGCTCTGTCACGCCCCCCAGTGGTGAACCATTGAAATTCGAAAAACTTATGATGTAACGAAGCCTCGTTTACTGAAATAACGTGACTTTGGCAGATATTGTTGAATAAAGTCGTTTTTTGTTTTTTTGGCCCACAAAAAGTATTCTCATCACTTCATAATGTTAAGGTTGAACCACTGTAGTCGCATGAACTGTTTTAAATATGTCTTTAGTAGCTTTCTGGGCATTGAAAGTATTAATTGTCTTGCTGGCAATGCAGGCCTCACTGAGCCATCAGATTTTATGAAAAATATCTTAATTTGCGTTCCGAAGATGAACGAAGATCTTACTGGTGTGGAATGACATGAGGGTGAGAATCACATTAAGTACATTTAAAATAGCTAAGTAGTATAATATACCTAAGGACAGTGTAATATAGTCAAGTTTGGGTCTGAGGAAAATTGCATTGATTGTGATAATTCTGATAGAAACAGTTTGGTTACATCCAACAAACATGATTAGATTAAGCTATCTTTACGTAATAATTTTCTGTGGAAATTTGCTACGTAATTAAAAGTATTTTGTGCAGACACATTTTCAACAAGGTTAATCTCCAGTGAGCAAACCTTCACTGCAAGGTATCTTCATCTTCATGTTCCAGATTCTAGGACCCATTTGATGGAAGAGATCAGGCTGTTGAAATGGATTCTAGCTCCTTTCCCCACTGCATTGTTACACAGCACAACCAGTGGAATAAGACACCGCCTCCAGACTGCTCGCTCGACCACATGGAACGTATCAAATATCACTTGACCAAATCCCTTTCCAGAGACCTTGGCATTTTTATCAGAATATGATTTTCTAAATTACATTAGATGTTGTAAAGCTGATGTCAGAAACAAATACTTTCATTCATCAATACTTTCAACTTTCATTTGTTAGATGCATAATAAGGTTTTTCACATTACTTTCAGAGAAAAAGTTAATCTTTCCATAAGATAACGCTACTCTGCCATAGCAACACCCAACTTAATCAATTGCATCTTGTCTTATGCACTTTATTCCTTTATCATTCTTTTATTTCATTTTGGCAGTTGTGTTGATTACTGTTGTTTATCTTTTTGTTAATAAAATATTATACTTGTGACTTTCTTGTGTTGAAAACAGAAGCTCTGCAAGTTATCCAATATCTCACAAATCCTTTAGATTGGACTGCTGACAAACTCCCAGTTTATATATTTTGTATTTATTCAACAATTCTCCTTGATTGTACTTTACAGTACATAAGTAACCCAAAACATATTTTGGTGCCTTATGTAAGTACCACAATACACATTTTACAATCATCACGACAGTGCAATACTTGCTTTTGTCAGTGTTATTTCATCTTTAAGCTAATACTACACATGTATGGTGTGTCAATGTTGTAATGAGAACAATATTATTTTTGTAATTATCTTAAGATGGAATGCTACAATAGTATAAGAAAATGAAACTCTTAAAAGTTGATAACATGCAAGTAGCAACAGATCTTCCGTATATTGTGACAGTGTAACAGACTATCGAAATAGAAAAAGTAGGCTGCTGACTTGGTTCTATGCATCAGTTGTTGATTGATTTTGAGATATGGGCGTTGAACTCAAAAGTGGAGGCAGATGAAAGTGAGCTTGCAGGGGAGGGGTTTAAACAGACTAAATGATTGGAGTAACCTTTTTTTTTTTCATAATTGAACATATGCAGACATTAATATCAAGTATTCAGTAAATAGATAGGGTATATTTTTATTTTATGTCGACTCTAAAGCTCATCATAGTCTGTCAAACACAATTACCCCCTTTCCACCAGCACGAACCAGGTGCTAGTTCAGAGCTAGTGCTAGTGCCAGTTCGGAGTTGGTTCAACTGACGAGCCTTCTAAGAACCAGTTTGCCTTTCCACAGGCTAGAGAGCCACCACAGAGCCAGGTCTTGCGTCACTGTATACGTCTCATATTTCACAGCAAAGCTAGCGCCGCAGCGCCAAACACAAATACACCAGGCTCGTTTGAGATGCATCGGCTTCTCGCAAAGCGATTGGCGCATGACATCAAAGCTCCGCGAGAACGATCCAAAAGTACAAGGAGTCGTATGCTCTACAAACGCTCCCGCGGATCCGCGGCACCCGCCGAATCGGCCCGCGCTGCTCCGATGCATCTCGAACAAGCCTTCTATAAACAATCGCGGATGTTTCACTACTGTTGATGCTCATGGCTTTGCGAACCTACATCGGCATCCAAACACGGCTCGCCATAGACCCTTTTACTGTTTGTACACAATGATGACGTAGCAACGTATGCGCGCGCATTTTGGCAACGGAAGCGGTGTTGTTCCCCATAGGTTCTAACGTGTTAGCAACTCCGAAAGTGATATATATATATATATATATATATCTACAGCTTCGCGAGCGGATTAAGCAACACAGACAGATAAAGTTATTTTAAAAAGTTGACTTTATCAAATGGTATCCGGCTATCAGATCCGTGTAGTTGAGTGGATAGAAGACGTTAGCAGATGGCCAAATACAGTGGCTCTCAAGTTTTAAAGACGGGCAAGAATGACAAATATCCAACAACATGACATGATTTTTAAAGTGACCAATAACATCGACGATGTAATACACTATAATTTATTTAGTGCTAATAAAATTATTAAGCCTATTTGGAGAGAGAGATGTTTAATGTGACAAAATGTCAGTCATCGTGTGATAACGAAAATATAACTAGGTCTAGACTACTGAGCAGGTGTTTTCAGTGAACAGGCTGTAAAACTGTTGACTAAGTTCAGACACTCATGAAAAACTGATGCTGATTATCTGGGAAACATTCTCTAACAGCAGTCAAGTTGTCATTGTTTGTGTCAAACAAGCTGTGAATTTGTTGTAACATTAAAATAGGAGATCATGACTTATTCTGTGCTCAAAGTGATGCTCAGAGCTCCAGTGTTTTCCTCTGTGGGTGAACGAGGATGATGGTGAACAATTTCAGGATATGCTTTTTTTTCATTGGTTGTTGCGTTAAATCTTACCCAGATACAATAGTGCTATTTTCTGATTGGCTACTGTGTAGCCTCTTTCTTTTTTTGATTGGCTGATAAGTGGCAGGCTACTCCAGGGGAGATGCGCTTGATTCCTGCCCGGCGCAGCGGCATGTTAAATATATGAAAAATAGTTTTTCTGCGTGAGAAATACAATGTGTGGCGGGAGTGCGTGACAAAAGACCGAAATGAATGACTGTCACGCTCAGTGCGTTACACTTGAGAGCCCTGAAAAACTTTTGCTAACACGTTAAAACCATATAGGCAACAACACCACTTCCGTTGCCAAAATGCGCGCGCAACTATTTGATCACGTGGGCTGTAAAAGGGTCTATAATTTGTATATAGACGGAGATTACAATCGAGCTGCTCGATTAGCTGCTATTTCAAAAATGGCGGTCACAAGTTTCTTGTTGGTCACGGTAACCCCGCCCCCAGCCCCTGACGCAAGCGGTTCTTACTTCTAGCCCAGCAATGTTTTGGTGCTACTTACGAACCACTTTTTCTGGTTCGGAGCTGGTGCTTTGTGTGTCGAAAGACAAATACCCCTTTTCCACCAAGGCAGTTTGAGTGCTGGTTCGGAGCCAGAGCCTAGTTTCAAATCAGTTCTTTGTCTTTCGACACACAAAGCACCAGCTCCGAACCAGGAAAAGTGGTTCGTAAGTAGCACCAAAACATTGCTGGGCTAGAAGTAAGAACCGCTTGCGTCAGGGGCTGGGGGCGGGGTTACCGTGACCAACAAGAAACTTGTGACCGCCATTTTTGAAATAGCAGCTAATCGAGCTAATAGCAGCTTGACTGTAATCTCCGTCTATATACAAATTACAGCGAGCCGTGTTTGGATGCCGATGTAGGTTCGCAAAGCCATGAGCATCAACAGTAGTGAAACATCCGCGATTGTTGATAGAAGGCTTGTTCGAGATGCATCGCGGCGCAGACCGATTCGGCGGGTGCCGCGGATCCGCGGGAGCGTTTGTAGAGCATACGACTCCTTGTGCTTTTGGATCGTTCTCGCGGTGTTTTGATGTCATGCGCCGATCGCTCTGCGAGAAGCCGATGCATCTGGAACAAGCCTGGTGTGTTTGTGTTTGGCGTTGCAGCGCTAGCTTTGCTGTGAAATATGAGACAGTGACGTAACACCTGGCTCTGTGCTGCTCTCTAGCCTGTGGAAAGGCAAACCGGTTCTTAGAAGGCTCGTCAGTTGAACCAACTCCGAACTGGCACCCGGTTCGTGCTGGTGGAAAGGGGGTAAAAGAACTGATTTGAAACTAGGCTCTGGCTCCGAACCAGCACTCAAACTGCCTTGGTGGAAAAGGGGTAAATGTTGTTTCATTTTGGATTTTCCAGTCGGCCAAATCAGGACCATGGCTGCATCTGAAAACCTAGGCAGCTGACTTGTTGCCTCGCTGCCCTGTCAAGCAATGACTTAGTTGGTACCTCACGAACCTGATTTCGGACAGACTTAAAGGGTTAGTTCACCCAAAAATGAAAATTCTGTCATTTATTACTTACCCTCATGCCGTTCCACACCCGTAAGACCATTAATCTCCGGAACATAAATTAAGATATTTTAGTTGAAATCCGATGGCTCCGTGAGGCCTGCAGGTCCGTGTATCTTTTGGTCATTCGTTTTTTGATTTAATAATGAAATCGGAAAATAAAAAACGGCACCTTTTCCGTTTTTCATTTTTTTCAAACAAAACGAAAAACAAGAATTCGGCTTGATTTTTCGTTTTTCGTTCAGGGGTAGAAAATGAATAAACAACTTGAATATTTGATCTCAACATGTGGGATGGAATGAAACGCCCCTTTCCGCTGATTGGTCAACCAAACTTTAAACTGTGCCGTCATCAGCTCTTCCGCAGTTCAGAGCAGCAGAATAATAGTCCTTCGCTGCGATGGATTTAACGCGTTTATTGCAACTATATAATCACTTTTAAATGTACATTTAATCTTAATCTCTATCTCTTGATCTCTATCTCTCAAACAGCCAGACTAACGAATGACTTGAGACACAGGCCTATAAGGCAGAGCCTATAGACAAGGCTTTCTTTAGCTCAGAAATATTATCTCAGATATAATAATTTACTTCGCACCTGCACTCACAACTACCTAACAGCCAATACCTTTGACACACTGCCTGTTTTATTATTGCTGACCACCATCGTAGTTAATGTTCACAGCACATCTATTATAGTTCTATTATGATTTTTATTCAGTCAACAGATGGATATCATAATGCCATTATCTAATGTTTCAGTGATTGACTTTAGTGAAATATGAATTTGACATAACGATTTTACAGTGAACTTGTTTGAGTTATATGAATAAAACCCTGAAATAAGACTTTGTACAATAAGCCAGAGATGAAAGGTTTTCATATTTAATGCCATCTAGTGTCAGAAATTAACTTATATGGGACAAATGATTTTCAGGGGTATTATTTTTTTTACCTTTATATATAATTTCTTTCCTAATCTTATTAAATATTTATGCTATCTATACTGTTAAATTCTTAAATGTAGTCAAATAAATTAGAATAATATGACACTAGGCTGTTACCAATTAAATCAGTATCAGTCAATGATGCTTTCAAATGTAGCAGTAAATGTATTTACACATTAATTACAACAATGTAATATAATGAGATTAATATTTTAAACAACATTTTTATTCAGAAATATGAAATGACAAGATGAAATAATACTTGGATTGTGAAAGTAATATCGCCACTAGGTGGCGGTAAGTCAGTGTGTTAAAGAAGGAGTCATTTATTCATTTGTCGATTCGTTCAAAGCGCTGATTCATTGAGGAATAAAATCAAGTGGCTGTCTATAATTGGTCACTGAATCATCGTCTATATTAATATGGAAGGCCGTTTCAGCATAAAAACGTTCCAGCATTACTCGTCGTAATTATATTTTTACTAGTAACAATTAAATTAAAGAGCTCTATAATTTAATTTGTACTAGTAACAATTACAATTATAGAGCTCTATAATTCAATTTTTACTAGTAACAATTATGATTGTAGAGCTCTCTAATTGAATTATAGAGCTCTGCAATTGTATTCTTACTAGTAACAACTGAATTGTAGAGCTCTATAATTCAGTTTTTACTAGTAACAATTCCAATTAGAGAGCTCTACAATTCATTTATTACTAGTAAGAATTCAATTGCAGAGCTCTGTAATTCAATTGTTACTAGTAATAATCCAATTGCAGAGCTCTACAATTCCACTAGAGAGCTCTCTAATTCAATTGTTACTAGTAAAAACTGAATTATAGAGCTCTCTAATTGTAATTGTTAGTAAAAACTGAATTAGAGAGCTCTTTAATTCAATTCTTACTAGTAACAATTCTAATTACAGAGCTCTATAATTGTATTATTACTAGTAAAAACTCCTATTCATGAGATGCAAAACAGATTGCAGATTTCCCGCCTACAAAAGTGCGTTTCAAAATAAAAGCCCTGTAGCGTGGTTCTAAAGTATCCTGAAATATTTTACAGACTTAGGTAACATATTAATCATGTTCACATTAAAGCAAAATTAAGATGATGCCTGAGATGAAAGCCTATATTTAGTCGTTATATTCATTCACCTTTGTATATTGGTAAAGCTAAGAGCCAAGAACACTCCATGTCACTGGACATAATATAGGGTGAAATGCCCTAAGCCACCCAAAGTGTTTTGACAAACTTGATATTAAGGAGTATAAATTCATTTTAAATATTTACAGTGTTTAGTATTGTTATGCAATAATAGAATGATTATCGCGGATATCTAATACAAAATAAACACCTCTAGTTGATTATCAATTTTTGTTAATAATAGGCGATTTGGCGCTGGGATGTGTTGTTTTTGAAATTATGTTGTTGAGTGCTCGTTGTCACTGTTATCAGAGGCGCGTGCAACAGGGTTCACAGCGCTCGTGCACACGGATTAGCACTTCAATCTATCGCTGTTGCGGAGACTCTCTATTCGATACGTTGAAATCACAAAAACAAAATACATATAAACGTGTCCCTGCTCTTGATATACAATCACTGATGAAAATCTTTGGTTTTAATGAGAAAAAAAAAGATTACACATGGTTGGATTAGAACCGGGAACCTCTTGCACCCTACACGGAGAAACTGCCACTAGTCCATCAGGACATTTAATTACCAAAGGCGGATCGTCGTATTTATTAACTAATGTACATACTCTCGAGACTAACGACATTGTATTATAGCAGATGTAGGAAAACTATCATATTTGAACACATTTATCATTTTAATATCATATTATTATTATTATTGTAATAATAATACAACATACACCCCCCCCCCCCCCATACACATTCTTGTCCCACCCACTTTGTAAAACAAAGTTACGCCACTGACCCAGTTGAATATGCATAGGCCGATTAGCATAATGATATGTCGCTGAATACAGAGCTCTGTAATGCAATTGTTACTAGTAAGAATTGCTATTGTAGAGCTCTGTAATTCAATTTGTACTAGTAAGATTGCAATTACAGAGCTCTCTAATTCTAATTGTTACTAGTAAGAACTGAATTATGGAGCTCTGTAACTAATTCTTACTAGTAACAATTAGAGCTCTGTAATTCATTAGAGAGCTCTATAATCAAATTGTTACTAGTAACAATTGAATTAGAGAGCTCTATAATTTAATTATTACTAGTAAGAATTGCAATTAGAGAGCTCTACATTGAATTCTTACTAGTACAATTTGATTATAGAGCTCTATAATTCAATTACAGAGCTCAGCTAGATTATTCATTGTACTAGTAACAATTAGATTAGAGAGCTCTCTAATTCAATTGTTACTAGTAACAATTGAATTAGAGAGCTCTGTAATTCATTATAGAGCTCTGCAATTACACATATCTTTAATGTGTATTTTTACTAGTAAAAATCAATTAGAGATCTGTAATTCATTGTTACTAGTAAGAATTCAATTAGAGAGCTCTATAATTGTAATTGTACTAGTAAGAATTCAATTAGAGAGCTCTTAATTATAATTGTTACTAGTAAAATTGACTTATAGAGCTCTGTAATTGTAATTGTTACTAGTACAAATTAAATTATTGAGCTCTTTAATTTAATTGTTACTAGTAAAATATAATTACGACGAGTAACGCTGGAACGTTTTTATGCTGAAATGGCCTTCCATACAATTATGATTAGAGAGCTCTGTAATTCAATTGTTACTAGTAACATTACGATTAGAGAGCTCTCTAATTCAATTGTTACTAGTAACAATTGAATTAGAGAGCTCTGTAATTCAATTATAGAGCTCTGCAATTACACATATCTTTAATGATTTTACTAGTAATAAATCAATTCAAGAGCTCTGTAATTCAATGTTACTAGTAAGAATTCAATTAGAGAGCTCTATAATTGTAATTGTTACTAGTAAAATTGAATTAGAGAGCTCTATAATTGTTAAGTTACTACTAGTAAGAATTCAAGAGCTCTATAATTGTAATTGTTACTAGTAAAAATTGAATTAGAGAGCTCTATAATTGTAATTTACTAGTAAGAGTTCAATTAGAGAGCTCTATAATCCCAATTGTTACTAGTAACAATTGAATTACACAGCTCTATAATTAAAAATGAATGGAAGTCAATGGAGACATATGACTAGTAATAAATGAATTGTAGAGCTCTCTAATTGGAATTGTTACTATAAAATTGAATTAGAGAGCTCTATAATCATAATTGTTACTAGTAAAATTGAAATAGAGCTCTGTAATTAATTGTTACTAGTAAAAATTTAATTGTAGTCTATATTGTTACTAGTAAAACCGAATTAGAGAGCTCTACAATTATAATACTATTTTGAATTAGAGCTCTGTAATTGTAATTGTTACTAGTACAAATTAATTATAGCCTTTAATTTAATTGTTACTAGTAAAAATAGAGTACGATTACGCTGGTTTTTTTATGCTGAAACGGCCTAATATTATGGTGTTCAAGACTCTTATTCATTCAGGAAAAAACGAAACAAAACTGAGTCAGTCCGGTTGTACTTTTTGCTTTGGGTTGTTGGCAGAAAATAACCGTCTGTGCCATTAGCCGGCCAACAAATTATATAAAAAAACATTCAAAAAAAAACAGAAGATCATTTTGAAAATTTTTAAACACATCTGGTTTATACAAAAAAAAAAAAAAAAAAAAAAAAAAAATTGACCTTGAGATTTTGAAGTATTAGATATTAGCTATTTGCACCACTACAACTAATAATTCTTGATTAATAGACAACAAACCTTTACATTCAATCGCGTTTGGTCCCATCACAGTGCATACACATACAAACTTTAAGTTCCAAAGTGCGCACATTTGTAGAAATGCACATTTACCTCAGATTTCATTAGATAGAATAAGACGGGCCGTACGCAGGGTTTCATAATTACCGAGGTCAGAAAATGTAGTTTCCTAGGGGGGTACGGGGGCATGCTCCACCGAAAATTTAGATCTCCCTGGTGTACATATGTCCATTTTTAAGACGTTTTAAGGCCAACAAATTAGATAACAATTTAAAACCATGTCAACAAATAAATGCATGCACAGTTTTGAGGCAGCTTTAATCGCATGTTTGGTAATTTCATGATTTAACTTACAACAGAACAACGACTGTCATTACTCGTAGTTTCTTTTGCGCTTTATTTAAGCTATAATAAAGTAATTAAATGCAGCGCGCGCCACTATCTCTGTGCTGTCGCGTGAGTCGCGCAGCGTTGCCAGATTTTGATAAGTGGTCAGCAATAATAAAACAGGCAGTGTGTCAAAGGTATTGGCTATTAGGTAGTTGTGAGTGCAGGTGCGAAGTAAATTGTTATTTCTGAGGTATTATAATATTTCTGAGCTAAACGCGTGTTTTTATGGACACAGAAGAAAGCCTTGTCTATAGGCTCTGCCTCGATTTGTGTCTCAAGTCATTCGTTAGTCTGGCTGTTTGAGAGAGATAGAGATCAAGAGATAGAGATTAAGATTAAATGTACATTTAAAAGTGATTATATAGTTGCAATAAACGCGTTAAATCCATCGCAGCGAAGGACTATTATTCTGCTGCTCTGAACAGCGGAAGAACTGATGACGACACAGTTTAATGTTTGGTTGACCAATCAGCGGAAAGGGGCGTTTCATTCCATCCCACATGTTGAGATCAAATATTCAAGTTGTTTATTCATTTTCTACCCCTGAACGAAAAACGAAAAAATCAAGCCGAATTCTTGTTTTTCGTTTTGTTTGAAAAAAAACGAATGACCAAAAGATACACGGACCCCTGCATAGGGAGCAATGACATTTCCTCTCTCAAGATCCATAAAGGTACTAAAAACATATTTAAATCGGTTCATGTGAGTACAGTGGTTCAATATTAATATTATAAAGCGACGAGAATATTTTTGGTGCGCCAAAAACAAAAAACAAAATAACGACTTATTTAGTGATGGCCAATTTCAAAACACTGCTTCATGAAGCATCAGAGCATTATGAATCAGTGTATTACGAAGATTAACAAAGGTCTTTACGGGTGTGGAACGGCATGAGGGTAAGTAATAAATGACAGAATTTTCATTTTTGGGTGAACTAACCCTTTAATGAAGGGCAGCATAACAATTTAATGATAGATAAAACAGAGAGCGCTTTGGTGACAACACATTGAATATTTAATTACTACAATACTAACTTCTCGCTAGAAATGTCATCAAAAGTGGGGAAAGTTGGACAAAATGTACACTTTACACACAAACTGACCACCAACCTCAAATTTCAGACTCCATCTTTATTTTTTAGCTCAACAGAGAACGCGCAGGATTGTGGAATATCAAAGGCAGCGAAGGATACATCTATGCTGCCTTCAAAAATCGATCAGATGAAGGAATCTCAGGAGACAGGATGTGGCATGATCATTGGATTCAGATGTGCCTTGTTACCTTCCTACCTTGTTATCCTGCCTGTAGAGGCAGCATTTTTCAGTTTTCGGATGCAGCCCATGTGTTAGTCTGTACATAACATAAGACTTAATGCAGAAGAATGGGACTGCTGTTTATGGGTGAGACATGAGCTGAACAGATTAAATGATATGATACAGTTACAGGTGATTATAATTCTCAACAGTTCGGTGCATCAGAGTTTTTCCTAATTTATGTGGCCATGCGATGCAAGCATACAAGACTAATAATGAGATAAGCCTGCACAATATATCCGTCTAGTAAAAACAACCTATATTATCATGATACGCCAAACTTTCTCTTCTCACAAAAAAAAAAATTTCTTGATCATGATAATACAATAGTAATTTAACATACTTCGTTTGCACCTGGCTTGTTCCACAAACAAAGGGACAATGTTTCATTTACACTGACTATCAAAAAATACATACAGTATATTCACTGAAAGAAAAGAGTAAGGATATAAATTAAAATGATAAAGGCAGACCAATTGCTCATGTTAATTTATTAGTAGTAAATTAATCTTAATTTTTTTTACAAATCCACAAGTCCTACCTTGACTTGATAACAAGGCACAAGAACTATTTCGATTTCACTGATTCATTCGCTAATGGCAGTGACTTGAAGATTTTTACATCCTTTGGATTCACTTGTACAATGGGACCAGAAAAAAAAAAGGATTTCAATAAAATGAATGGACACTAAATTGCCATAACTAAAGTCATCTAGCAGAAAAAGCAAGTTTAAAAAATATTTTGAGATATATTCTTGTTTGAGGTTCTATGGACATTTTTCTGTGTTAAAGAGTCATTTCTTAATATAGATGATGAAATTATTTTATGTCTTTTAATCAAAGCATGTGTATTTATATATAAAAAACCCTCTGTGTGTATATGTGCGTGAATGCATTAATAAAAAGAGTTACTTCATAAATCGTCTCCTCCATTCCGGATGTATTTTACGTTATTTTCCACAATACATTATCCTACATTTAGGTCTAAGGTATATATTTTTAAAAACAAATCAACAGTTTATCACTATACCATCATATTGATACTAGCCTCTGTTTAAGACACTTTCTGGAATGTTCTGGAATTCATCTGATTGTCCTCTCTCACATTATATCACTTTAAGGTGTGGTCTATCTAATGTACACGCACATACACACTCACACTCACACGCACACACAAACCTCTCACCCTGAAACTGAAAGCCCACATTAATGTCGAAGGGCTACGTGTTTAAGACTCCACAGAAATCTAGTCAAAGATCCCTCACTTAGAGAAAGGCAACAGAGTTCAAATATCCCAATATAGAAAAATATATATAGATATAAAAACACATGGCGACAATAGAGAACGATAAAGCAACCATTTCTGAAAGTGCACATCAAATAAGATCATTGTCACTGACACCTCTCTTCAGAATGCTCTCTTCATATCCACAGATTCCTTCCACAGGTCGGCTGAAGAGAGAAGCTAGAGTGAAAGGTGGTGTAGAGAGACATCTTACAGTGAGATTTTTCATTTTCACTCAGGTCTTTCATTTACTTCCACTGTAGTTTGAAAAAGGGCTCACACACAAGTGACAGTGTTCAACATCTGAAGACTGACAGTAAAATGCAGTGTCTACCCGCTGTACGGCCGGTGCCATGACACTCTCAGGAATTTCAGAGCAAAGACGCCAATTTGTTTTTATTCTGGTAGATGATAAAAAAGTACCATTTCAGGTGATGGTGCAAATGAAAGAAATTACTGTACAATCCTGTCCCTGACTTTTACAGGGTTTTTACAGTTACTGTGGGTCGGAGGAGCAGATCAGACGAATGGGGCTCCAAAGCACTTGAGGCACCACTGCACACTGTTGCTAGGTGGTCTGTCAATGGGGGATAGGACTTTAAGTTGTTCTGCGCTGAGCTCATTGTATGCAAGACGGTATTCACGATTAAATGCTTCTGTGAGGGAAAAACAAAGTAAAAAAAAAATAGTTAAGAAGTGAATCTCTCAAGGATATGATTCAAGGATAGGAGTTCTATAGGAAAAAAATAATTTGCACAAATTAAATCTAGTCCAACAAATAATAGCATGAGATATAAATATGTACTAAATATGTATTAAATATGTAAAAAAAAAAAAATCACATTACATTAATGAGAATTTACATGTCATAAAAACAAATTCTGTTTCAATGCAAAAAAACTGCATCTCAATGCATCTTAATGGTCCTAAACATATGCTTCATGCAAATACAAGTTTTAACTTTTTTTGACATGTTCTTGACAGGTTTTGTGAGATTCACCCTATAAGCACTTATTAAATTAATGTAACTGTAGTGAAATCACTTTCATGTGAAATTGAAGAAAAGCATTCACTTACCTATATCAATGTTCTCCCTTCCTAAAGCAACAAGTGACAGAAACAAAATTTCCCTATAGATACTCCTGGACATGAAAAGAAGAGTTCATTAGAGCACAAGATATTATTAGACTCGTATATGACAAAATGAGTGCAAATGAGCTAGACCTTGGTGATCACAAACAACAGGGTTATTATTAAGCTGCATATTAATCTTCTTAAGTTTGTGAAAACTCTTGGGATAGTTTTAGCATATTATTGGATATGATTAGATCTTGGTGTACTAGATCTATTACGAAAGATGCTGTTATTGCTGCTGCAGAAGAGCGATAATCTTAGAAATGCGTAAGATTCTAGCTCTTTGACTACTGTTACAACGAAATGATGGCAGTCCTTGAAGTGTGCTTACTTTTTATTGTACAGTGCTAGCCCGTTTAGATTATGTATTCTTCATTATATCAAATCACATCTCTCTCTCTCTCTCTCTCTCTATATATATATATATATATATATACACAAAGTATATACCTCCTATATATCTCCAAAATCCTTTTTTTTTTTTTTTTGTCTTGCATTACGTAGTGAAATTGGACAAGCTCAGTGCCAATTCATTTTCCGATAATTATTTTTTTGTGAATTGGAATGTTTGCAAAGGATGTGGGTGACTGGAGAACACGAAAGATACACCTGATGCATCCTTCAAAATAAGCCAAATGAAGGATGCGAAAAGAAGGCTGCCTTCAAATTGAGACCTTCGATGGAGCTTGATGACACAGCCTTCCAATTGAGAAGCTTCCATATATGAGGTCTTGGAGTCTTGAAACGGGCTAAATGTGCAGTGCACATAATGTGTAATAACCCAAAATACGTGCTAGCACTGTATACAGTAAAACGTAAGCACAGTTTCATATTCTTAACATTTACTATATTGTTTGATTTCATTCTAAAGATCAAACGCATACATATAAGTTCACAAGTACTAATTTTGCTCCTGCGAATAGTGTATGTTTTTCTTGCAACCAACAAATCTAGCCCACTGGCAAGGCAATGTTGGCTGCTACTCGCAAAAAAGTGCTTTGATATGTTCACCTTATAACTAAGGAGGTTGTCATTAGAGCATCACTCAGCAGTCAAAAGCACAGCGGTGGTACTGAAGGTGGCAATAGGCTTATTCTGGTTGAGAATGAGTACCATCTGTATTCTTCATTACATATATATTGTTTATCATTGTATAATCAAGCTCATTGACTTCTATAAATACCTTATATAGAAATATTACAGAAGTATTGGCCTGTAAAAAACTACTCATATTTCTTTACAAGCAAACAGTATATACTCATGCTATAGCATGGGTTTATGTTCCAGCTTTGGAAATTAACAGAAGCTTGTGCCAAACATGTCATCAAAAAAAAAAAAACCCTTCAAATTCAAGTTTAAGTTCAAGATAATAAAAATCCCCAGCATAAATGAAACTACATCTATTATGACTGTCACAATTAAAGTGAAATGTCAAAATGCATGAACAGTGTTAGATTAGAGGTGAGTCTAGTCACCAGCGATAACGAAATCTGCTGATAACGCCGGAGTAATTCTGTACTCTGACAGATTCTCTAATCATAAAACGTGAAGATATGATGTAATCAAGAGATTGATTTCACACTATAGACAGCTTCAGTGTTTTGGAAAATAAAAAACAAAACAAACCAAACATGAGTTTTTATGAACATATATAAAGTATAACCTCGTGCTAGACTGCTTCATTGATGGTGAACATTCTTTTCTCACTTTCTGTATATAATATATTCCAAGTTTTAATAAAAATTTTGTTCATCATGCCACTAAGACATTTTTTATGTATCCTATTAATCAACATTAAGAATTATTATTTCAAAAGTAGTAGTAATCAACAATTATGTGTCATAATAATGTTTTTTAATTTTATAATTTATATACCTCCTGTAGGCTATTACAATTATGCAAAATTGTGTAATGTAATGCCACCTTTAAGCAGCTTTAAAAAGTATGTGTAAATAAACATGTCATGTCACATTTGCAGTATAAAGATGACTTTACACTGCAAATAAACTGGTTAAATTTAAGTATTACATACACAACAACACATATACATTTAATAGGGAAGTCATATAAATTGCCATTATAAAAGGTAAAATGCCCCTGGAAATTAATTTAATGCAGGACCAGTTCACATCAAACACCAAATAAGACTAATGAAATGTTAAGCAAGCAAACTCATTGGCTGCAGAAGCAACAGAGGTCAGTCAGCCTTGTGCCATGTAGTAAACAATGTGATTATGTGTAAATTGTGTGTAAATAACCTATCAGTCTGCGCCATCTATAGTTTTATGTCTGAACTAGTCATATATACATGATATAAAATGCATGTCCAACCTCTGGCGTTTAACTTCCGGGTGTTTCTTGATCTCCCTAAGAAGCATGTTGATGGGGCCGTAAACATCGTTCGTCTGAATGCTGCGTACAATGCTGTTCAGTAGAGTTCGAGTCTCCTGGTGGTCAGTGGGGGCTAGAGTTCCCTTCCTTTGCACTGCATGACAAAGACACTCACATTCAGTGTCATACGTAGCCTAATGGCAGTCCATTCATTAGGGTTTTTCTACACTATTCATCAAGTTTATTTAGATGTGCACATTCTCGTTTGTTGTTCCTAAAAACCATGACAATGAACATTAATGTGTTGATGCTAATACTGAACAAATAAATCTTCTTAAAGCGCCCCTGCTGTACTCACAGAAGGTCCTCCAGAGCTGATAGAGGGGCTCGGTGGGCTCCTGATGTAAGTTGACATTGTCCCACAGCAACTGCACAACACCTGCTTACTGTCCTGAGACAGAGATGTCTGCGGCAGCTACGGGAAGAAAACAGAGAGGGGAGCATTACCATGCAGTTCAGTTCATCAAGCAAGTACTGGGCTGAAATACACAAAATGACTCAACAATATGAGGTATATTTTCATAAAGAGCTGAATGAAAAAGACATGATAGCTCATTCTGGGTTCATGTAATGCCTCACAAATCAGTTTTTAGACCATACAGTGCAAATGCAAACATAAAGAAATGAAACTATGTGTTCATTTTACTTTTTTCCCCTAATTACTTCATCAATGGTTAATTGCCATATTCTCTCCTTTTTTCAATTTTACTTTTGCTAAATTGTGACTTAAGTCACAGTCATTAACTCTTTTTATTACAATAGAAGTGGTTCGCCGGTCATATGCTGCAAGACTAGTTAAGAGTAGCAGATTCATGATTTGTTTCAGTTAATTATCCAAAATCATTTGGGTGCATCAGGTATGCAACAATATAAAGTAATAACGAATAAGTAAATAAATTGAAAAAAGGAGTGAAAATGACAATTATTCATTTATGAAGTAACCATAATTTTTTAAAAATTATTATTGCATTTGCACTGTATGGTCTGAACTGAATTGTAAAGCATTACACAGACCATTCTGCAGCAGTCAGTAAGAAGACAATGTGAATGAAGGTCAAGTACCTGTACTCCATTGTTGCAGTGTTCAGAGGTAAGGATGAGTCCAGGCAGAATGCTGGGCAGATCTAAACGGCGGAAATACCACACCAGGTTCCAGAAGATAATGGGGTGCTGACTGAGGAACTTATGGGTATAGATTACCTGAGAGATAATGGAAATGGATGAATCAAAGAAAATACATAAAGCCAAGCACATTACAAGACAACAGGCTGTTGTCCTGTGCACATTTGAAGACTTGCTTTCTTGCTTTCTGTCTTGTTGGTACACACTTAACACAACTAGAGGCTTACAGAGGGTTCACTGTGTAAGTTTGCTATGATCTGGAGCTCTCTGCCACAGACTTAAAATGAGAAAGGGAAGCATTTTATCAATGTGTTTACTGAACCATCAAAAGGTTATTGTAAATTCATGCTTGAATACCTGATCCCCCTCATTCTCTAACAGCGACTCCAACTCTTTGCGCAGGACCAGTGGACTGAGATACGGCACAGAAACTGGATTTGGGTTGGGCCACTTTTGACCCAAAGTGTCCTGGAACAACAAAATACACAATTAATCAAACAACTATGAGCAATAAGCATGATTCTTGAAATTAAGTATGATTAACTGGAAGATGCTCACTCACCGCCACCTCTTGTAGGCTGTTGGGCAGGCTTGTGGTGGATATGCCATGATTGGGTCTTTGGA
Organism: Culter alburnus; assembly: GCA_028476615.1. Lineage (NCBI taxonomy): Eukaryota > Metazoa > Chordata > Actinopteri > Cypriniformes > Xenocyprididae > Culter > Culter alburnus. The sequence goes on from JAOTNS010001075.1 coordinate 60,790, forward strand.
TCAAGTCCAGACTCTGCAGTGGGCCTCCCACACTGTTGCTCCGGGTTAAAGTGTTGCGTTTCTCAGCTTGTCTCTCCATGAGACCAAGGGGGTCTGAATGTACTGGCTCTGGTACAAGGCTAGAGTGCAAAGTCATAATTCATAATGTGAGATTTATGACAAAAACATCATCAGCATTCCCATCTGACCTACTCAGTGGAAAATAAATTCTAAATTCCAGCGACAAAACATTTAAGTTGTGGTTAAATAACACATTAATATGTCCAAACTATAAAGTTTACTTCTGTGTTTCTCTGTAATGCTGAGCTTAGTGTGAGTTTACAAGCACTCATGTTCATCAATCAACCAGAATTAATACAATCCGATTTCAGAGTCTGAAAGCTTTGTTCCTATGAACCCTATGCGTTGCAATCCGATTTGCATATTTGTTTACATGTGCATTACACGTCTTCTGAACAAAACTTCAGCACATGAGCAGTGCCCAGTTGCCAAGCTTAGAACCAGAGAAAGTCACTGGAGCTTTCGTGAGAATAATAGCCATTTTTGCCTTTATGACATATCTAAAAAGAAAGCTGACATACTTGTAAAAAGAGCTGTCAGAAGTTTTTTTTTTTTTTTTTTTTAGCAAATATTTAGTAAACATTCAGTCAGACTTAAACATATGCATGTTTGTATTAAGAAAAAAGTATGTAAATATACACATCATGACACTGCACATATGTTCAAGGTATTTTTTAATCCGATTTAAAAAATAGTCAGACTTGAGCATTTGGATGCTTAATTTTTTCCTGTTGATTGAATTATTTCAGGTCTACACCATCCATTTTAATCTGATCAAAATTTCTTTAAGATTTATTTGGGTGCATGTAAACGTAGCTACTATGACTGGTGTTTGGCACAGACTCTTATCTTCTGGTTTCAAAATCAAGCTTTCAATATTTACTCATGGACCAACAAACACAAATTAGGTAAGGTTCATGTTACATTTCAGGATTGTGTTTACATACATCTTTGGGGTTCCACTTTGAGCGACAGGCATCTCAACAGGACCCTTGCTGTCCTCCGGAGATTCTGGAAAGCTCATGAGTTCTGGAGGCTCACTAGGACAGCCCGCTTTCACTTCTGAGGAGCCAGAGGTGGCCGGTTGTGTGCTGGAGCTATGGATACTGTCTCCTGATGTGCTTGTCAAGTAGAAGCTGTAAACCAAAAATACACAGCGGTTAATATTACTTTCTATTAATCAAAATTGAACAGATGTTTATCTGTTACTAAGCACAACTAATAGGGATAGTTCACCCAAAAATGAAAATTTTGTCATCATTTACTCACCCTCATGTTTTTCCAAACCTGTACGAGTTTCTTTCTTCTGTTGAACACAAAAGAAGATATTTTGAAGAATGCTGGTAACCAGACAGTTGACAAGAGCCATTGACTTGCATAGTAGGAAAAAAAAAACTATGGAAGTCAATAGCTACCGTCAACTCTCTGATCAACTGTCCAACATTATTCAAAATATCTTCTTTTGTGTTCAACAGAAGAAAGAAACTCATACAGGTTTAGAAAAACATGAGTGTGAGTAAATTATGACAAAATTTTATTTTTTCTCCCTTTAACTGTGAAACTTACATTTAAAAACATGAATTGATCACAAAGTCCAGGAAAATGTTTTGTATTTGTGGTGCAAAACACTGAACATATACAGTGAGACATGACTCAATGGTCTAAAAAAATATATAAACTAGGGTTGAGCTATCCTTTTGCCCACTGAACATTATCAGCTGAAAAATGTTATAGGTTTTTTGCAAAAGAGTAAACATGTCGAAAATATAAATCATTACTGTGGTATCAAAGTATGTTTACATTTCCTAGTTGTGAATGCATAATGTGTGTGTGATAAAAATATTAAAAATAGTTTTAAAAATATGGTAACATTTTACTTAAAAGCCTTTATGTATAATGCATTATAAAGGTATTCATAATGTACGTTAAATGCATTATATCTTTTCATAAATAATTGTACCCAAGGTTAAAGCACATTCTAATTGAAATTGGTGGATTGTCATGTGTTTAAATACATTATACTTTTTTTAAAGGTGTGTTTAATGAAAAGATAAGTATTATAATGTATTATAACTGTGGTTACAATTATTCATGACATGAGATCATACAATGTATTATAAAATGCATAACAATGCATAATTAATGCATTAAAAAAAACTTTATATATATATATATATATATATAAATTATATACATTTTTTGTGATTTTAAAATATGTTTGTGCTGTATAGTTCAGCATCAAACTGACCTAAATCTTTAATAACTCACCCTGGTGTAGCGCGCAAGTCATGGAACTCAACATGGAGCAGAGGGAGAAATGAGATTTGACAAAAAGGACAGGTGCAGTTGAGATTGGAGTCGTCAGCTGTCCAGCCCGCCATAATCTCCTCATCATACACCAGAGCCTCACAAGACCGACACTGAGAGCAGCTGGACATTAGAACCTGTCAAAAAGAAACATGAAGTACCATTGTACCACTTCATTCTGAAGTGATGTTGTATTTGAGTATCAGCAGAGGGTGCTGCTCTCACCTCTAAAGCACAATTCTGGTAAATGCTGGAGGTGCTGGCATGATGAGAAGAACTATGTTCAGACCTCTCTGAATCTGCACCTCTCATTGAGCGACCTGGAGTCAAAGCTGTAAAGAACAAATGCAAAGAGAGAAATGCGTTTCAAATAGAACAACAGGGTCTACTGACTATTAACCTTACAATAACATAACATGGTCTTTAAATTAAAAATAAATCTTTCCTCATGCTGATACATATATTTTGGAGAGGGCATACAGCATGATGTATGTGTACTGTGTATGAGCCTTACGTGTCGACAGCTGTGCGCGGCCGGTATCGCTGCTATCACTGCTGCCACCCAGGCTGGTATTGCTGTGCGTGAGCCCATTTGAGGCCAGGCTGGGCATCAGGCCTCTGGGTAAAGTGTTCTCTGCTGCTCCCTCTGCAGATAGCAACTGCTCTTCTAGCCTTGCTGGGAAACTGTCTCGGGGCTGCGAGTTATCCTCCTGAATCACAGACATCCAAAATATAGTACAGACTAAACACGTCGAACATTTACAATAAGGAAACACTGGAAAGCTTAAGAGTTTAGCTTTGGTACTAAACACACACACACAGAGGAAGTTTTGATACTGATAACTATGTTAAATCCACATATATTGTTTATGAGAGAGTAGTATTTTAGTCCTCTAAACTAAACTGGGGTCCAGGGACCCTGAGGGCAAGAGGATTTCTAGAATGTAAAAAAAATAAAAAAAATAAAAAAAATTGGAGAAAGTACAATGACAATATATAAGCCACTTATTTAATTTAGGTTAAAAAAAACACATCTTTACAATATAATTTTTTAGATTTTTGTCACAGTACAAATTGGTCTTTAAACATGAACATATACGGTCCTGTTGAATGCTTGATTCTGATTGGTTGACAAATGTTTTAAGGTTTAATTATTTTTCAAGTAAACACAAAGCTTAAGTAGTTCCAGGCAGGTCTTGACCGCATTACAGTTCCATATCACTTTGCCAAATGATTTCAGTTATTTCAAAAGTCCTTACAGCCTACAACAACTTCAAAAGAACCAAAATCCACAAAGACACTGACCAAACAAATTAGCCAGAGTGTACTTTGCTAACTAGGAGGTAATTCACACACGCTTAAGCAATCTATCAATCTGTCTCCAAAAACTGCATTATTCTGCATATCAATGGCTCAGGCCTCTGCTACAAATGACGTATTGGAATTAGCAAAAGAGGCTTGGGATGAGATGCGTAAAACATTTGCCCTACACACAAGAGCATTTTATGGACTCTAAATGCCTTGAAATAAAACATTTACAATAGACAATAATTGACTTTGGGCCATTGAAATATTAGAAAAATAATGCACATCCGAGGTGTAACGACCACACCGCTTAGCGTCATGACCGCATTACCATCTCAGGTGTGCATTATTTTTCTAATATTCAATGGCCCGTTGTCAGTTATTTCCTTATATACAGTGCACAGCATAAATGAGTACACCCCCTCTGAACAAATACAAAAGATGTATTTTCTTTATGATCACTAATACAATTCATGGAAAGATGGCAAAACTAAAATGTATTAAACATATACATAATATATACATAATAAAAACTGAGAAATGCAGAAATGAGTACATCCTAGATTTAATTTAACAAATGTATAATATTCTAGCACTTAGTATGCCCTCCATAATTTTGAATATACTGCTCTGACCCTTCCTGGCACGGAGTGTACAAGTTCATGACAAATTGTCACATCTGTCCTGTTTAACTCCTGGATGATGAGCTCCTTAAATGCCCTGATCTTTAATGGGGAGTGTTGCTCAACTTGTCTCTACAGAATCCCCCACAGGTGCTAAAGAGTGTTAAGACTGAGTGCAATACATGTCCACAGAAGGCTTCTGACCTTGGGAGAATGCATATCCTCATTGTCATGTTGAAAAAATGCCCGACAATGCAGGGAATGAGGAAAGGGTAACATCTACAGTTTAAAATTTGTGTATTAAATTACACAGTGGTGTGGGAATTCATGACAGCATTGATAAAGCACAACTCCCTCACACCTTCAGCACTCATACAGCCCTATATAAGAGCTTTACTACCACTGAACTTTAGTGTGGGAACCAGGCACTTCTCACTGTACTCCTCCTCTAGCAACACTATAACATTTTGGATGCTGTTAGATCCAAAATTAATGATTTGGTCTCATGAGACCAGAGTATTGATTCCCAGAATCTATATTTTGTAAATATGGGGTTTGGAAATGGCTTCATTGTGCTTTGGCTACAGTATGTAGTTCCAGTGGGAACAACAACCATGCACGTCATTTCTGCAGGCTGCATCTTACTCTGTGAGATAAACAGTCACTCTTTTTTATAGCTTTTGCTGGCTCCGAGACACTCACTTGGTATTTCTCCTGCTCTTTGTCTAGCAAAAAAAAAAAAATCACTAAATGAATACAAAATGAAGGTCTGATTATTTCAGGGGCCTTGTCACAAGTCCATTGTTTTTGAATTTCTGTGTTACTTTTGCTATATTTTCACACTTAAAACAATGATTTGGTAATCCTCTTGTACCACTGTCCTCTTTTGTGCTAAGAAATAAGTCTCCTGACAGTTCTCTCCCAAGTGGTTCCATCGTTGTCAGCATTAAGTCTGAGAATGATTCAGTGAGCTATATAACACTTTTAATTGTAAAGAAATTCTCTTTAAATGTTTTAGTTAAACATACTTACCTGTTGATCAAACATTGCCTTAAACTTACACCAGAAAATTTTTATTTTGTTTTATTTAGTAACTTTTAGGAGAGTGTACTCATTTTTGCTACACAACATTTTATCACCTTGATAAGAAAATCTTATTTTCCTGAACAATTTTGACATGCTTCTTTGGTAATTGATTAAGCAGACTTGCTGGAACATTATATCTCTAAAGAACCCTAACATGTCTTCTAAGTAATTGAGAAATTGCTGACTTTCAAAAGTTTCAGAGGGGGTGTACTCATTTATGCTGTGCACTGTATATAGATGCCTTTATATTCTGGAAAGAGGGTCCCTCACAAGAGGACTGTCATATTTCGGGGGTGCTACATTTAAGGGGTCATGAATTAAGAAATCAAATTTTCACCTGATCTTTTCAAAAATAAATGGGTCACTGTATAATAAAAACATACTGTAAGTTTCACCTTAAACCTTAAAACTTGCTTGTTAATTCAAAAACATCTTTTATTGAATCCAAGCAACAAAAATGACTCATTCTTCTGCTTCTTGGCTTTTATTACGTAAAAAAATGAATGCATCACCACAAGATTGCCAGCACATACACAGCTGTCACCAAAGCTCTTGATATAATCAATAATGTTGTCTACACTGCTCAGTGAATATCTTTTTGCATTGTGTTACCACTGTTATGATGAAAGCATTCATGAGAGTGCAGAAATCGAGGTGCAATGGCAAGATTCATGCTTTCAACATGCAAAACATGACTGTGTTTGGCTACAAAGTTCAGCATTGCAACCTTTTACGCAATGGGAGTACATCTAAAAATAATGTTATAATGAACACTTCTCACAATTAGTTAATCTTGGCAGCTATAGTAGTAAAAACGTAGTACAAGTTTTAAGAAGAGTTACACATGTATAATACTTATTTCATATGCAAAGATGTTAATTATTTATAGCAGTGGGCATTTATGTTGACGTCTTAAAGGAGACACACCCCTTTAAATTGAGTGTTTAAATCAGAGGGTTAAAATCACGGTATAAATTGGTTTTGATGGAAAAATTCTGCTAACATGGAGTGCACTTCAGGAAACAAAATAAAAATAAAATTCACGACCCTGTAATAGCGACTGCCCTCAACAAACAGCAGGAAGGTAGGACTGTTGTTTTGACATTTGTTGTTTTAACCTTCTGTCTATCCCTGGCTTTCATTTAAAACATCAGAGAACACCATATATGTTAACCAGTCACAATCAAGAATTCAACAACAGTATAAGAATGTTACTGAAGCACTGAAGAGGTACTTTGCTGACCTATTTCTTCCTAAGATAAGTTTCCCCCTCTAATGTAGTTGGTATAATTTTGATCTGTCTGCATCATGATCTCTGATCAAGAAAACCTTGATTTTCTAACAACATTTTTTCTTTTGGTCTCTCACCTCATCATCTGAGTAGGAGTAAGCTGAGGCCACTGCATCCCACATCTTACTGGCCACATTGGCTGCCTGCTTCATACCTGACTTAAGCATATCTACTTTTGGCCCCAACAGGAGAGAGTCCATCTTGATGCCTGATATGGAGTTGATAACGGATCCCAGTGAGCTGCTCTGTGATGACTTTACAAGCGCAGTCAGTGATGATGACCTTTGACCTGCAGAACCTGGGGTCTTAGGGGATTTGAATGCAAATGTCTTAGAGCGTGTGACGGCAGGGCTACGTTTTGCTGTTTCCGTTGAACTAGCCACTTTGACCGGGCCGATCGGAAGGCTCGATCTTCTTTCCAAAGACTGCATAACTGCAGGAGAGTCTGGACAGTTAATTGATTCATGGTTTAATCCCTGTTGCAATTCCATGCTGGGAGAGCTACCACTTAGGGGTCTACCACTCATGTACATCTCAATCTCATCTGCAAGATTCCTTGACACCACAGGTGGAAAGGGCCGTGTGGACTCCTGGCTCTGAATGGAGGTTACATCCTCAGATTCGGAGGCAAGGAGTGAGAGAGGATCTGCCCCCACCTCTACATCCTCCCTCTCCACAGCTTTAGAAGAGGAGGAACCAGTGATTATGGTCCGCCCAACTCCTTCACTCCCCTGGGATGTTGCTGCATCTACGGAATCTTGCTGCTCTCTACTTTTCTCCACTTTCTCTTCTGCAGAACTGAATGCTTTGTGCTCCTTCTTCAGCTTATCTTCATGGTCCTCTCTTCCTGGAGGGCAGGGCTCAGTGTAGCCTCCATCTTAAACTCTTTAAAGGGAGCGATGGTTGCAAAAGGAGGAGGGGTCAGGCTGCCAGAGAACACGGCTGCGAGGATTTTTGCATCAGCGCCCATGTGATCAGCGCTGAGCTCCAGACTGCCCTTCTTTTGTAGCATGCCGGCTTTGGTCTCTGCACTGAAACTGCAGCTGCGCTCCATGAAGGCTTTTACCCTCTGCTGCTGTCCAGACTGCGAGACATGTAAATCTGGGATAGCAGAATCATCCTCCACAGGCAAGGTGACATCTTCACTCTTTTTACGGGGCATGAAGAGCTTACCTGTACAAACACCTATTGGAGACATGGAAGACAACAAAAGCAATGGTACTTATTTCATGAAGCCCTAAATAAATGCTAGATTTTGCTTGTCTAGAAAGAAATACCAGTGCTTGGCAAGGCAAAAGTTTTGCATCAATTTAATGCTGCATCAAAGGCCCTGTTTACACCTGGTATTAAGATGTGCTTTTGCCAATCGGATCACAAGTGGATGACGCTAAATACAGGTATAAACAGGGTCTAAAACTTTCTGAGCTTGTCCACTGTTGACCACATCCAGAGGTAGTCAAAAAAGCTTTCGACCGGATTGCTTTCATAGTGTAGATGCTCATGTGGTTGAATTTGTTTGAACAGCCTACTCTCCACCTACTGACCTAATGTGTAAACATTTTGGGAAGTGCGCTAGCCAAACAGGATTTAAACTTTGTCAGCTGAAGACCCAAGTTTGGTTTGAAGACGAAAAACGTACTAAGCACAATGTTCTCTTACCATTCCCCATTTCTAACATGCGCTCACCTCGTTCAGGGTGGTTTTTAGGTGGTTTAGTTCTTGTTATCAGAGCAGGAAAAAAGCCGCTGCTCTCCATGTGTTTTTCCGTCGTCTCTGTGTGCATTCATATGTAAATTGTGCAAGCTTATTTTTGAACATTAGATTGAAAAATCTAAAAAAAGAAAAAAACATACATTTATCCACCCATAGACCCTCCCCTCAAAGAAATCAGGACAGAAATGGTCGAAAGTGTACAAAAAAAAAACAAAAAAACAAACAGATTAAAATACCAGGGGTAAAGGGGTGTCTGCCTCATCTACTTGTGATCCAATCGAACAAAATGCTTAAAATCTTAAATACCAGGTGTAAACAGAGCCAAAGAACTACCTAGTCATTAATAATCATATCAGTATACATTTCCAGTGACTGACCAGTTTCTTCCCTGCCTGTAGTGCTGTCAAAGTGGACAGGGATCTCAGTGGACAGTTTAACAATGCTGGCTACAAAAGGTGCCATCTCAGCAGGGCTAGGGGGCTCCGTCACAGCTACAACACTGTCTACAGAACTAGCAATATCATCCCCTTTAAAGAGACAAAAAGAGGAATCTAAGGTTGTGAAAGGAACTGCATTAATGCATGTGATTAAAGCAATATTAAACAACAATAATAAAATATCACCTACAAAACACATTGGTGTCATTTGTATAAACAAGAGTGAAAATGGTATTATAGTACTTCTGTGGCAAGTATTTTTTTTTTTTTTAAATATGAAATATTAGATCCATAAAGTGTGGGACAATTTTATTATTTAATTATTGCAAATTTGCATGAACTTCAGTGTACTTCCTGTGCATTTTAATTAGCTATATAAAGTACAACAAATCAGTTCAGTACCATTTTGGGTCCTGGTTGCTTTGCTGTTGCTGGTGTGGCTGGTAGACAGAGGAGCAGAGGTTACAGGTCCATCTGCAAGGTCCTGGGGCAGCTCGTCCTTAGATCCATAACCCTGATCAGACTGACCGGCTTTTGAAATCATAAACACAAAACATACTCAATCAACAATACAAAAAATGGAAATGTAAATAAAATTATATTTAATTTCACTCAAAATACATTTGAATCACACAAGGCTACAGTACCTGTATTATATAGTGACTGTTAAAAGCGTCCTCACCTATAAGGCTGTGGGAGAAGAGTATGTGTTCCTCTACAATAGGTTCATTTGAGCTGTCTACACTGCCATGACTCAGTCTGTCTCCATCAGCACCTGCTGCTGTACCTGCTGAAAGCTCTGTATGAAAATACACACCATTTCACAGTCATTTCATAATGATAACAGAAGATCAAATTTAAATAGCCTGCTAGCAATTCTTATCGCAAACTTATTTTTTATTAACCAACAAGTACAAAGTGTAAAAATATACATGTTTTGATTTATACATAATTTTGTAGTATGACTGCGTTTTTTAAAGCATGACAAGAAGAATAAAGAGAAGAAATGAAAAAAATAAAAAAAAATAGTAACAATACACTAAAACGAAACCATCAAAACCAATAAACACAGAACAACAACCTTGGATGGGATCAAAATATTCAAAAATGACAAAAAGTTAACCAGCCAAACTATTTAAAAAAAAAAATTCAGGAGTGAAAAAAAGAAGAAGAAAATTTTAAAAAAGTGTGCTCAAAAACTTCCTCCCCATATTTCACTCAGCTTTTTCTTTAAGGGTTTCCATTGTTCAACAAACAGACTCATTTTGAGTCTTAAACTACATTATTTTTTCCATCCCATAGATTTCCCTCACTGTCCGTAAGCATTCCTCAAGTGTCGGTGGCACTTTCTGGATCTATTTAATTGTGATGTTCTTCTTTGTGGCAACTAGGAGTATTCGTAGGAGGTACCTTTTCTTCTTGCTTTTTATTAAATCTGGTTTAACTCCCAAAATAGCTATTAAAAGGTCTCTGGGCAAATTAACCTGAAAAATTGTATTAAAGAAACCGAATACATTTGTCCAGTAAGGGACTAGAATTGTACAGTCCCAAAAGATGTGTATGCGTGGCTATTTTGTTCTCCACACTCCCTCCAACAGGTATTGGACTGACTTAAATTAGGCAATGATTTGGGGTGTTCGAAAATAACGACTAATCACCTTCAATTATATTCTCTACAGATTCTAATACATGTCATTCTATGTTTACATGTATTTCAGCCCAATTCTCATCAGATATCACTACCTTAAAGGGGCTCTATGTAAGATTTTTACTTTAATAAAGCATAAAAATACCCTAATATGTTTGCAGATATTTAGGAAACATTCTAAGTTCACCTACTTGTTTCTCAAAAAAACAATGCTACAGCCAGATATTCTACTTTGAAAACGTGCGTTCCGTGTTGGAATGTCTGTTTTTGTTTTGGTCTGTGTGAAACCATGTGCTGCCAGTTTATCCAATAGTATTTCAACATCACAGGTTGCCAGTTGGAGGAAAACACCGCGTATTGCAGCCATGGAAACCAGCAAACAAGCTGGGTCAGAGAATCAGGCAATAACGTCAGCTGCGCGTTCCTGCTCTCTTCTCTGTCACGGTGAAGTGACACACGCGCGGGCGCCTCCTCTCTCTCTCGTCTCATTCGCTCCGGTTAAGTAGTGCTTGTATTGCGCATTAATTTTAGTCATTCCCGCAGGTCTCGCGCTCACACCGAAAGCGCGCGCACTACTGATCTATATTAGTGGAGCGAACAAGCCACGCTCAGTCTCAAACAGAGACAGAAATCAAACAGAGTCACAAGTACCAAAATAAGCGCCTTCCAGCGCTTAAACTGTCAAATACATACAAAAGTATGTCAAAACCAGCGGCACAGGCAATCTTGGCGAGTATACAGATAAACACAGTCAGTTTTGAATCGTTAAAATAGCTAAGAAAGTGAACCCATGTCGTGTGTAACAGTATTAGGTCCGTAGAACACCGTTCATAAACTCTTAAAGGGACAGCAGTCCAATATTCCTGCTGCTGTCTGACATGTTAATCAAAGAACAAAAGACAAAGAAAATCACTTTCTGCTCTTGACTGAATACGTTTTATAACTTTAATGGTAAGAATTGTTTGCAATAAAGACTACAGAAATTAAGGTAACCAATGCAAAAAACAACAGAGTGTTATTTTACATTTGATTACTTTAATTTCTGTAGTATTTCTTGCCTGAATAAAAACCCAGTTAACCCGAAAAACTTTTCGGGTTAATTCTATTTAATTCTATATCTGTTTATTCTATTGCATTTATTTGAGCTGTTTATATTTTATTAGTGACTTTTACTTTTTTTAATGAAAATAAAACTCTGCATTGAAGAAAAGTAGATTTTTGTTCTTAGATGAAAATTGGAATCGGCAGAAAATACGTATCGGCCGATCACAATAACAAAAAATCGGAAATCGGAATCGGCCAAGACAAATTGCAATCGGTGCATCTCTACTAAAAAGCCTCTGAATCCATCTAATTATCTCTATGAACAACAGCATATCAAAACTAATCATAAATCAACTCATCAGCTTATAGTGTTTAAGTCTCCTCAGCTTTCATTGTCAATTGCACTCCCTATTGTTGCTGGCAACCATATGCTGTACAAGCTGGCAACCCGCGTCTTTGAACGAGGGGGCGGGCCAAACAATATTTTGAATTTGGACTGCAGTACCTATTTTGAACACTGGGTGTCATTCCTACAGAGAGCCCCTTTAAGTTCCTTCTCCCATTTTACTTAATATAATGTGTGTTGTCTTTCTTCATATCCTCCAGAGCACTATATGGCTAATTGGTCTAGGGATCTTAAGCCTGCTAGCGATTATAATGTGTCTGGTCTGTGGCAATTAAATCTAAAATGCATGGCAATTCAGTGGATTTAGCCTAAATCTACAATGTAGACAAACTATTTGTGTTGCCATAGCAACTTTTTCCTGTTTCAACTGCATGACATTTTCAACATTTTGTCTATGTATGGGTGATGATGATCTTGTTTGATTTTGAGGACAGTAGTTGCTAGTAAAAAGTGTCAACCTGGCATTTACGAACATTAGACCTAAAATTATAATTATATATTATATTAATTATAATATTAATTCAGTTACCATTCTCATCAGAATAATCTGTAACACACATTTTAATAGTAGGAAAACTTGCATCTTCATCTACAGTCGGAAATAGGAAATGCATTCCGTCTGACCAGAAGTGGGGCTAAAATATATACCCTCCAGGGTTAAAAGATGACCAGAAGGGGGCATATCAAAAGCAGAAGCAGGGACAGGGGCATAAACCAGTATCTAACAACCTAGCTATAGGGCCACAATGTATAAACATTTCAAATGCAAGAGCATAGAAAGGAAGGAACTCGAACCTGTGGTTATCAGAGAAGGACCTCTAAGAGCTGTCCCACGCAATGCTTGTTTAAACTGCACCACTCCTCGCACCAGGTTCCGCATTTTGGTCCACATGAAAAGTCCACTACGGTTACGGCTTGGCCAAGGACTTTCCAGGACAGCCTGCACAAAACACAGACATTGACAGGTCAGGAGTAACCATGACAAATTGGTAACAACATGGTAACACACTGACATTTGTAATGATTGTATTGCTTCACTAATGCGATTAATGCATCTTGTAATAAATTTTGAGTTTTGCATGAATATGCCTTCAGGCTCAGAGGGCACTAGAGGGAATCACCACAATGAACTCTGTAATTTGACCTTCAATCACATGTAAAACAGTCTCTCAAATTATGAGGCATCTGGGCCTAGGGAAAAATAAATAGAAATGACACCTACAAATCAACTGTTTTTTTGGGGGGTTTTTTTTTTGGGTAAACTCATAATATTGCTAGCTAAAAAAAGCTAATTATGTGTAACAGAAAGGTGCTATTATAAAATAATAATATCATGCTGCTTTGACGTATCAGTCTGTAAGGGTGCAGTGGTCTTCACTGCTCTGTGGTGTAGTGCTACAGTGCATGTTACAAGAGGAAGTCAACCAAAATACCTATTACTGCCAAGTGTAATGTTAAATCGGTCTTTGTCAGGTGACGTCACACTCGTGAGAACCGAAGTGCATTATGGGCGTCGCCGCCATTTGTAAGGTATCAAACAATCTTTGTGTCAAAGCCCAGTTGTTGTTGTTTTTTCTTTCGCTTCCTTTTATTGGAAAAATGGTACACTTTTGTTGTGTAATAAGCTGCAATAATACATTCCACGATAGAAATTTCAAAAACTTTACTACGAGGCAAGATCTTGTTGGTTTCTTACTTGAGGGACTCAAACACAACTATTAAAAAAGGTTCAAACATTCAAAAGAAAACGCGATGCATTAAGAACTGGGGGGGTGAAAACTTTTGAACAAGATGAAGATGTCCAAATTTGTCTTTTGTTTAAATATATAATTTTTTCATTGAGTACTGCCCATCGGAAGCTACAGAAGATACTCACATGTTTCCCGGAAGACAAATTAAGTAAAATTTATCTTTCATGTTCAAATTCAAAAGTTTTCACCTCCCTTAATGCATCGTGTTTCCTTCTGGAGCATCAGTGAATGTTTGAACCTCAGTCGTCCTCAGTGTGAAAAGATGCATCTCAAAATCACACAGTCACTACTGGAAAGGGTTCAAATATGCAAAAGATGCTGGAAAACTGAAGAATTTGCAGGACCTGAAGGATTTTTCTGAAGATTTAACTGAATTTTTCTGGGCAGTTTAATAATAATAAGAGACTCATGAACAACCATCACAGGTCATCCAGGTAACCACACACAGTATTAAGAATCAAGGGTATGTACATTTTTGAATGGGTCAATGGGTTTTTTATAAATTCAGACATTTTTTGACTATATGTAAACATCTTTTATGCAAAATATCTGTATGTGCTATGAAACAAAAATCAAGTAGTGAAGTTTATAAGTGGAATTTAAACTGAATCCCTTTACTTAAATATGTCTATTTTTTTAATTCTTACAATTTTGCTGAAGCTTTTTAAATTTTCATTTTATATACTTGGGTATGACATATTTTTGCTCAGTATCCATATTATAACTTTCTGACTACTTTTTACAGCTGTGGTCCTATGATATGTAGCTAAAAACCTTTTCATGTCATTGCAGGTCAACCTGCTTAAAGATATGGAGACTGACCCGACTGGACCCATCCCTACATCAGGGCCACACCAGCATTAAACACACAGGGTGTGTTTCAGTCAGCTCCCTGGTTCAGTAGTTAGGGCACTGATCAGGGTGTCAGCCATTGTAAGGACTGTCTCATTCGCAAATAAAATGATCAGTTCTTCTCTTTATTAATACCAGTAATGACATTGTATAAAGAGGATGTTGTTATGTTGCTGGAAATAGAGTCATCCGTATCCTAATGTGTAATAAGCCAGGGTCATTAGTGCCTGAACTTGTGTACACAATATACTGATTCAAGAGCTCAGGAGCTGATTGATACGCACACACAGACACTAAGCAAGGAAGTAAGGAAAAACACAATGCAGCCAGCTGAGACTATGCTCCACCAGGCTGGAGAAAGTGATCGGCTTCATATCGAGAAGATGCAGGAGGCTGGAGGAGATGGTGATCGGCATGTGCAGAAGTGAACCGACAGCTAGCATGGACTTGATAAATACAGGATGTCTGTTGTTTGTTTTGGAGATGATGACGATGTTAATGTACTATACGTGTCTGCTAAACCTGGCAACCTTTATGGGCGTTATTAAATTTTTGGTGCCTCTGATTCCAGTCGAAAAGAACATTCACAATCAATTTCAAATGCTTGTGTTACCCTTAATGTACTTCAGATTTGATCTGTCTGCACAATACCTATCTCTCATGTTTCCCCAAAGACAGTATACATTAACTGAAAGTATGTCATTTCTATATGCAAAACTGAATCTTTCAACTGCACAGGTAGACAGATCTGATTTGCACAGAATTATGTCTCCTTTGTTTGAACGCAGAGTAGCAATGTTTACTGACTATTTTGAGATTTTCACAGAGAAACCATCTAATCTGAAAGTGCATGCTTGAATCTTTTGTAGAACTTTAGTGTAGAAATGTGCTGATGTATTTCACCTATAATAATATATATTTTTAATTTAAGCAACTTTGTTTACTTCCACTGTGCCCATCTACATTTTGTGCTGATGCTTTATCCATCCCTGCATGAACTATAAAGAATGTACAATTACATTTTTCAAAATGTCGTTGTCCTTTACTGTATTCATGAAATCAACACTTCAACAGCCAAATGAAGCATGCAAACCAAATGTTGTACACACAGGGTAAATGATTTGTAGGTTTTTTTTTTTTTTTTTTTTTTTTTTTACAAATTTACAGGTATATGCACTAATAGACACGAGCCGTAAACCAGATATTTAACTTTACACATGAATGAGAATGGATGCAGCAATGTGTGGTCGGCACTCCAAGTTATTGCGGGCCGGTCTGGTTGTATGGACAAATGGTCTGAATCGAATTGATAACACTTTATCCAAATAAAGACTCCAGGAATAATTTGTTAAATTGATCTCGGTATGGTATTGTCTCAAGTTTTCTTCTTCTACAGTTTAACGATTTCTAATCAATTTCTAACTTTTTATAATCCCTTCTCTGAATAGAACCCACGTGTCTGACAAAGACCAATACAACCCAGTGACATGTGACACTTGTCGTGAAATCACCACCAGGTGGCGCAAAGGGATGGTTTGCAACATTGCTTTAGACTGCTGTGACATTTGTAATTTTACATGAAGATAAAATAATGAAATAAATTCCTGGTAACAACAACTACTACAACAACAACAATAATAATAATAATAACAATAATAATATGACATTTAATCTCAGCTCATTTTTATCACATAAGTTCTTATTGTTCCAGCTATTAGATTACTGTTACATTGAAATATTACAGTGACCGCAGACTAAACGCTTGAAACTACATTTAATAATTCAGTGATGTATTTCAACAGGTCAGGCATGCACATTTATTCCCATTTATTCCCATACAACACAGAGCACTGGGCATAACATGCAGAAAAACAAAGTGTCCATGAATTAAGAAATTGTTGATCACTTTTTAGTAAACCATTTCTTTGTAAATTAATTAAGAATTTGTTGATCACTTTTTATTCAGTAGTTCCTTTGTAGTCTAAATGAATTGAAATTGAAAAAGAATTGAATTGAAAAAGAAACTGCTCATCACTTTTTATTAAAATGTTTCATTGTAGCCTACTACTTAAAATGTGAGAACATCGTAGGCTATTCATTCCTTCTTATGATTTGAAAAATGAAGAAATTAATAAATAGTCTAAAATGTAGTCACAATTTAACTACAGTGGAATTAAAATGCAGGGATGAAATATCCCAATAAAACGTCCCCATATTTCAACTAAAGCGAATGTTAGCACAGAGCTCCGTAAATTGACTTTTTTTTTTAACACGGACCTACATAAAGTCCTGGGATAGTTAAACTTATTAAATATTGCATGTTTGACAGAGAGATCAGTGTTTGTATTCCCTGTGTCTGGGATGTACAATTAAGACAATGCATCATCAGTAAATACATTAATAATAACGTGCTTTGGTTTATACCCTAGTTCAGAACGAATTCAAAAAGGCTCTTTTGTAGGTAGGCTATTACAGTGAAAATTTCAGTTAAGTTTTATTATAAATAATTATTTTAGGCTTTGTTGTGTTAGGCTAATAACACACCGTTTATGTTTTATGGGGAAAACCTATCAAAAAATCTGCTGTTTTCCAAAATGCAGTGTGATTCCTGATCAGGATATGAACTCTTGCACTTTAATAAACATAAAAAAATACACCACAAGACCATCATATATCTCACAGTCAGTGGCAGAAATTTTCTCAACAAATTATGTGCAATGAGCTGATCAGTGTTGGGCAAGCTACTTGGAAAATGCAGTGAGTTAAGCTAGCAGTTACTCTACATTAAATGAAGCTTCACTACACTAAAGCTACCTCCCTGAGAAATGTAGCAAGCTAAGCTACAGCAACATGGCAAAAGTAGTTTACTACATCTAAGCTATTTTTTTTAATTTCATTTTTATATTGAACCAACTTCATTCCAAGTCAATGCTATCTCAGTGATCAATAAAACTGTCAATCAAACATAATTGTTCAGTTTAATTGCTTATTCAACAACTGTTCCAAACCAATTTGGCAACAAAAACAAACAAAAAACATGTGTTCCACATAATAACATAAACCGTACACACTTGTGTTTGCATGTGTATGTTCAATTTAGACTCAATTTAGGCACAGGGCCTAAAACTAACTTTTTACCACACCTGCCAATGGCAGGCGACTTAAGAAAATTTACTGGCCAAAACTATTTTTACCAGCTTTGAAACAAAAACAGGCAGTTATGACACCAATATTTTAGATACTAGTGAAAATTCACAATCCTCTATTCCAATTGTGCTAAAACTAGCTTAATTTATATAATTTTAATAGCCTACATTTTTAAAGACAAGTAAACAGTCAGTAATGAAATAAGAACAAATAATCAAATTACAAGCAATAGCACAAATAAATGCAATGCAACAAAGATAGGCTCCAAATTAAATAAACAGTGCTTTTCATGCAGGTCTAACAGTAGTTTTCAGGTACAGCAATTTAATAAAGTAGGCTAATCAAATAAATACCACTGCATATTTTTCATATCCATACAAGTTCAAGAGCAGTGAGTGATTTCCCTGCAGGTTATTTGGGTTTTATGTGTTATAACCTCTTTCTTTAGCTGTATATATATATATGTATATATATATATATATATATATATATATACATACATACAACACACAACACACACACACACACACACACACACACACACATATATCATATACATATATATATATATGTGTGTGTGTGTGGTATATATATAAATATAAATTGTGTTTACTGACCAAAAGAGAGACTGGTAAGAAATTAATGTAATGTTATCCCAGTTAAAGTCATATAATTGTTATTCATTAATGTTTGTGAATAAAATTCATATTTTAAAAACCCCTTATTGTGTTGAAGTCATTGTTATTTGTCACTAAGAAACGTAAAATCTGGTTGTGGTATAGAGTCAGTGAAACAAGTTACGAAATCATACATATTAAAGCATAAATTCAATCTTATTTAATCCTCCATATGAAGGTTTATGTGCTTGAATTATTTCAATTAATTAAACAATAGTTCAAAACAAGACATGTGCGAGAACATTAGGATGTATGTTCGCTTTGGGAACCAGAAAATAACGTTCCCGGAATGTTCTAGGAACCAAAAATTGTTAGCTGGGTTACTCACTTTGTCTCCCATGCAAAGCCTACTCATTCATGTAGCCTATTAGAGAAAACTACGCCATCACTCTTAATACCCCCCATGAAAATGTTTAGCCTATATGTGACCCATACTGGCAAAATTAGTCACAATGAGCAAATTTTCAAAAATGAGTTATTATTATTTTCACAATCTCTTTTATAAAACCTTCAAAATAATGTATGATTATTGAAATCAAGAACAAATGACTGAGCTACACCCGTTTGAAGTCGATAGAGTCAGCAAAGTCAATTTTGAGAAAAATTGAGTTATAACTTTCTGAGGGTTCCAAAACAGAATCACCTAGCAATCATACCTTAAAATCTCTGTTAATAACACCTAATTTGGCACACACCTCTTCAAAACCAAATATCTATAGGAAAAATATATATTATATATATATATATTATATATAATAAATATATATATATTTTTTATGTTTTACAAATATATTTATGTACTATACAGTGCCCTCCACAAACATTGGCACCCTTAGTAAATATGAGCAAAGGCAGCTGTGAAAATAAATCTGCATTGTTTATCCTTTTGATCTTTCATTCAAAAAATTCACAAAATTCTAACCTTTTATTGAAGTAAAACAACTGAAAGTGGGGGGATACATTATGAAAAAAATGTTTTTCTGGGAAGTATATTCCCATTCATATTTACATTTTTTTAGCACACCAGGGTGATCATGAACATGAAATTGTCCAGCCATGACTTCCTGTTCCACAGGAGTACAAATATTTGTAAACACAAAGGCCAAATTGCCTTAATCATTCATCACAATGAGTAAAACCAAAGAATATAGTTCTGATGTACAGAAAAAGATGAGCTTCACAAAATAGAAAGTAGCTGTAAGAAAATAGCTAAAGCATTGAAAATCCCCATTTCCACTATCAGGGCAATAAATAAGAAGTTCCAATCAACTAAATGTGTTACAAATCTGCCTGGAAGAGGACGTGTGTCTAAATCGTCCTAATGCTGAAGAATTGTAGAGATTAGTTGAGTCTTGGGGTCAGAAAGCCTAAAAAAAAAAAAAAGATCAAACAGCACCTACATCCTCACAAGTTGTTCGGGAGGGTTTCAAGAAAAAAATCCTCTGCTCTCATCCAGAAACAATCTCCAGCATATTCAGTTGTCAGACAAGACTGGAACTTCAAATGGGACCGGCTTCTATGGTCAGATGAAACTAAAAAAGAGCTTTTTGGCAGCAAACCCACCAGATGGGTTTGGTGCACACGTGGATAAAAAGTACCCCATGCCTACGGTAAATATACTGCTGGATCTTTGATGTTGTGGGCCTATTTTTCTGTGGGAGGTCCTGGACATCTTGTTCAGATACATGGTATCATGGATAAAAAAAAAAAAAAAAAAAACCTGCTTCTGCTAGAAATCTTATAATGGGCCATGGTTGGATCTTCCACCAGGACAATGATCCAAAACAAACATCAAAAATGTGTCACTGAGCACAAAATGAAGCTTCTGCCATGACCATACCAGTCCCCTGACCTGAACCCTAAAGAAAATGAGTGGAGTGAACTGAAGAGAAGAAGCACCAACATGGAGCTGGGAATCTGAACGATCTGGAGAGATTCTGTATGAAGGAACAGTCTCTGATCTCTTGTCAGGTGTTCTCCAAACTCATCAGGCATTATAGGTGAAGACTCAGAGCTGTTATCTTGGCAAAAGGACGTTGTAATAATTGGGTGCCAGTAATTGTGGCCAACGTGAACTAGAGAAAAACATTTATTTCATAATGAGCTTTCTCCCCCATTTAGAATTTTGGGATTTTTTTAAATAAAATATCAAAAGGATAAACAATGCAGATTTATTTTCACAGCCACCTTTGCTCATATTTACCAAGGGTGCCAATATTAGTGGAGGGCACTGTAATTCTGCTTATATGTGTATATCAGGATTGTGCGCTGTCTGAGGCATCTTTGTGCGCACATTTCAAATCTGTCAGCGCAAGTAAGATCGATTTTTTATACATCAGCATGATTGAAAATCACATTTCATTGGTTCAGACTCATGCCATCAAAAATTTGCTATATGAATATTCACAAAGTTGGAATGCTGCACTTTAAAACAATATAAAACTTGTGCTGAGGGGAAGCATGAGTGGTGAAGTGAGCAGAGAAAAACATATTTTTAATTGCTATTTGAAACATTTGGATTTCTAGATGAGGGCTTAATGAACTTATTTTTTTGAAAACCTCAAATTCGACCAAAATCAACTTTTTTAACTTGTTTTGCCTGTAGCTCGTAATTAGCCTGTGCACATTCCAACTCATTTTGCCAGTATAGGTCACATATAATTCACATTTCTATTTTTTAATTTTATTACAAGAAGAAAAAAAAAAAAAAAACATAATACATAGCCCTATTAAGTATTATTACTTTTAAGTAAGTGAGTTCCTCACCTTGTTGTAGTATCCATATGTAATAGCATTGGGTTCAACTCCAGCCTTTTTCATTTCCATTAAGACACGCACAGCCATGACGGGCATCCCCCACACAGACCACACAACTGCATCACCACACGGTAACACACCTGTTAAACACATGTTAAACTACATATGCTGTAGGGTCACACCAAGGTCTACAGACATGAGTTATTCTTTTCAGAAAATTTAAATGTTATTTTGTTTGCAAGGAAAGCACTCAACTATAGTCTGAGATCTTAATGACCCCATTTAAGTTTTGTATTAACAACTGTCTTCAGATCTAAACACAAACGGACAGTACTAAATACAGATATATTGTAATCTGATCACTCCACTTTTGGTGGAGGTCAAGGTTGCATATGATGTGTCAAGTTAATCTAAAATTCTCTGTTATTTCTACTGTAAAGAAACCACCTTAACCAACCAGTTCAACACAAATTCAGACCACCTCAAATCCAGGCTTGCAGTTCACTTAAAACATGCAGCTGACATTTGCTAAGTTCCAAATACTTTTAGCTGCTTATATTTTATAGCTTATATTTAGCAGCCTACACTGTGTTATATAAAAAAAAGTAATATGAGAAGTGAATTGAGACCAACAAATCAATAAGAGATCAGAATCCATTCACAAATTATTTTATATTGAATAAATGCAGCAAAAAATTATGATAAAATACAAAATTAAAATCTTTAAAAACCATTAAACACTATGGAGGACCAAACTATTCAAAATTAAATAATTAAATAAATAACGAATTCAATAAAACAACAATTAAATGTACCAGTTTATTCTATAATTCAATAATTATTAAATTATTAATTTAATTAATTATTAATTAAATAATTAAATAAATCAATAAATAAATGTATTCCATGAAAACACAACATTTATTGTTTAATATATTTCACAATATCCTCTTTCACACACTATTATTGTATAAATATCTATTTTTTTCATAATTAAATGTGCTTTTCAAAAAGCTGTTTTTCAAAATAATATGCTGAATTTACAAATGACGCCTATTTGACAAATCATGTATTTCCAAAGCACAATTTTCCCAAAGATTCTTTTCATAATAATAGAGGGCATTTCACAAATGCCAATCAACAGGCAGTGGGGCGGTGCTTTGCGCTAATTGTCTAATCCTTTTGGATTTAATTACTTAGGTCTGGCAAGGTGAACTGAAAGATTTGAAACGAATATGGCTGTAGTACTTGATCACAGACTGTAAAATAGGACTTGATCAAGTTAAAAACGCACTGCTTTCATTTGCAGATGAAGTAGAAGGGAATGTTTTGTTTGGTGATGCTCTGTTATCTGGATTCGGTGACATAAAGGATCTGCTAGTGGCAATAAGTGCATCAGAGGATCTAGTAAGTGATGACAACATATGGAACACTTTAATGATGCGAATGAACGCAGAGTTCTTGTAGATGAGTAGTTATGTGACAGGCATAATTTGCGGGTGGGACATGTGATGTCCCCACCACATTTTGCCAGGGTTGATATTGTCAATACCACTTTTTTTTAAAAAAAAAAATCCTGCTGTATGGATATACCTAATGCAAATGAATCATATCCAGTTGACATTAATTTATGTTAAAAAAGAGGCGATGTGGCGCAGGAATGTGTAGTTTTTGAAATCAGGTTGTGTGCTTGTTGCCACTGTTATGCCAGAACGTTGAAGTGGCGGAATGTTCTATTTTGGCGTTCTATTCTATTTGAACATTTCTATTCTATCTTCACACTGACGAGCGCGCATCAATCTATCGCTTTCAACCAAAACTTTCAACCAATTAGCGCCAAGCACTGCCCACTGTCTGTTGATTGGCAGTTGTGAAATGTCCTCTATTATTATTATGAAAAGAATCTTTGGGAAAATCATGCTTTGGAAATATATGATTCGTCAAATAGGCGTGCGTCATTCATAAATTCAGCATATTATTATGAAAACAGCTTTCTGAAAAAGAACATTTAAAGGTGCCCTAGATTTAAAAATTTAATTTACCCTCGGCATAGTTGAATAACAAGAGTTCAGTACATGGAAATGACATACAGTGAGTCTCAAACTCCATTGTTTCCTCCTTCTTATATAAATCTCATTTGTTTAAAAGACCTCCAAAGAACAGGCGAATCTCAACATAACACCGACTGTTACGTAACAGTCGGGGTGTACGCCCCCAATTTGCATATGCCAGCCATGTTCAAGCATTACACAAGGGCAGCCAGTATTAACGTCTGGATCTGCACAGCTGAATCATCAGACTAGGTAAGCAAGCAAGGACATAGCGAAAAATGGCAGATGGAGCAATAATAACTGACATGATCCATGATATCATGATATTTTTAGTGATATTTGTAAATTGTCTTTCTAAATGTTTCGTTAACATGTTGCTAATGTACTGTTAAATGTGGTTAAAGTTACCATCGTTTCTTACTGTATTCACGGAGACAAGACTCGCTATTTTAATTTTTAAACACTTGCAGTCTGTATAATTCATAAACACAACTTCATTCTTTATAATTCTCTCCAACAGTGTGTAATGTTAGCTTTAGCCACGGAGCACAAGCAAACTCATTCAGAATCAAATGTAAACATCCAAATAAATACTATACTTACGCGATTATACATGTTGCATGACGAACACTTTGTAAAGATCCATTTTGAGGGTTATATTAGCTGTGTGAACTTTTTTTATGTTGTTTAAGGCAAGCGCAAGCTCTTGGGGCGTGGAGCACGAGAATTAAAGGGGCCGCACACCCTGAATCGGCGCATTTATAATGATGCCCCAAAATAGGCAGTTAAAAAAATTAATAAAAAAAACTATGGGTATTTTGAGCTGAAACTTCACAGACACATTCAGGGGACACCTTAGACTTATATTACATCTTTTAAAAACATGTTCTTCAGCACCTTTAATTATGAAAAAAAAGATATTTAAACAATAATAGTGTGTGAAAGAGGATATTGTGAAATATATTAAACAAAGATGTGTTTTCGTGGAATTTTACAAAATAAATAAGATACATTTATTTATTGATTTAATTAATCAATCAATCAATTATTTATTTAATTATTTCAGAATAAACTGGTACATTTAATTGTTGTTTTATTGAATTCATTATTTATTTAATTATTTCATTTTGAGTAATTTGGTCCTCCATAAAACACAGGCATTGTCTTCTTAATATATAATATAAACAAGGTATATAATAAAACTAGGGATGCACCATACTGCTCTTGTGAACTCATATTCATTAAAATGCTCCGATACCAAAAACTGATACCATGCGTTTGATTTCCTACATTATTACAGGACAATGTCATGTGATTACTGTGCTGCTACACTGGAGCAGCTCTAAATGTGCACCATAGATGAAATACGATAGAGCAATAGAATGAACAGTGAACACAACAGAACAGTAACAGAAGCTTGTACAATACATTTGAACAGGCATAATGAAAACAGATGAAGGAAACATCTATTAGTTAAACGAATTAAGCCAACTAATGATTTATATTATTTTGGTTTCTCTACTCAATATTTAAAAAAATATATTATATTTAAATCATTTAAGTAATATAATTTTTTAAATGCAATGAAAATACAGGTTTGGTTACTCTTGGTGCATTTCAAGTCCTCCTGGAAAGTTTGTATTTACCAGGTGGGAAGTTGTGTTTACGACGTCAGATGCGTTCAAGTCACTTTTGTCAGAGCAAGATGGTGGTTTACCTTATTTTTATTAACAACACAAAAATAGACCCCTTAATCGCCTACGTCACCGCTCTAGCTGGAGGCAAAACATAAGGAAGAACTCATAGCAGGCGTGCTAAAAGTTTGAGGTTTTGACTTTAAAATGTCGTCTTGTTGTGTTTTTGGCTGCCAGAATAGAAGGAACAGCACTTTTGGTTCAAAACTAAAGTTTTACTGGATCCCGGCAGACATTCCTTCACAGAAATCAAGAAGACAATTGTGGTTGAATGCAATACGGCATACAGACTGTAATTAATTAATTATAATTATAATTGATTATATATAATTATATAATTATAATTTATAATGTTTTATAAGTGTAGATGTCCGGCCACTCCACCTTCGGCAGCCCCGTCAAGTCTTCATGCCACTCCCGTGGCCGTATGGCATACGGGTCAGGCAGCCTGCTTCCATCCGCGAGAGTTAATTTACAAAAATAGCTGTCACGGTCCCGCAGAGTCAGTGACTGTACATATTCAGACAGTTCCGAACCTTCTTCTGCATCTATGTTTAATAAATCCCTTCTAAAACGTGCTAGCTTACGCTTGTCAACATTGCGTCCAGCGCCTCTTTTTGCCTCCAGCTAAGCCCCGCCCACCAGGAAACGTTGCAATGTTTACAAACTTTTAAGGGGTCTATACAGCAAGGTTTCTGAAATCTATTTTCTAGAAAAGAAAGAACAAAGAATGTGCATCAGGTGTGTTTTGCTTTTTGATGTTTTTAATTAATTTATGAAGTCACTGTAAAATTTATCGTTACATATTATATTGTTATATTACAATGCTATTATATTTTGTGCAGGGAATTATCTTATTTTGTTGTAAATAAAAAAGCCTGACAATGTTACTGCTAAATATTGTGGTATTGAGCCATGGTTCTTACTGACACGTCCCCAACTCGTAAAGATCGGGGCTTAAAGAAAATCCCACTGGTATTTACGACATTGTGGTGGGGTTCATGTGTGTTCAACTCGTAAAACAATCTTTTCGACATGATTCGAACGCACCATCTGTATTGGTGAGAACGAAAAATTAAATTATCAGTATCGGACTCATTCTGGAAAAACTGGTATCACCCTAAATAAAACTTATTAAAATGTAAACAAATATTTTTTGTCAAATATTTAATGTACGCACCTCATCAAGCACCTCCACTTCAGAGCTCCTCATCTTGAGCAGAACATTGAAGGCCTGCTGCATAGCGCGGGGTTTGGACTGGGCTGTACGCATGCTGGCAGGAAGACAGATGAACCACAGACTGTAGCAGTGACTAAACAGACACTTTGCCCACTGGGGTGGATTGGAATAGAAACGCTTTGCCAACTTGTAGGCCATTTTGATTTCCTGTGTGGAAAAAAAGTGAGACCACAAAGGGCTATTAAAGGGCATTTTCCTGTTAAATAGCTTTCAGGTGCACGAAACAAATACTGACTAACAACTTGACTAATCAAACAACTCGACTAATCAAAATCATGTACCCAGCTTTGTGCACCTGGGCAGCATTTTTTAAAATAATAATAATAATAATAATTCCTTTAGTATTGCATGGTTGGAAAAAATGATTAAGCATCAAGGTTGCACCGCTGAATCAAACCATTAAAACAACAACAACAAAAAAAACAACAAAAAAAGAGGTTACTACATAATAACTATCCCTTTAATATCATGTTTACTCCATGCTGGAACAAATTCATATAATTTCATTCTAAATGTATCTCAGTCACAAGTGACCTAGATTTGACCTAGATTAGATTTAGAATTCAATTTAAATATCCTTGAAGATACTGTTTTCTAAGAGTGTAATATTCATATGATCTAACAAGTTTACCTAGAGTGAATGTGCACACTTTTATAAAATGCCTAGAGCCCAACCCCTTTGGCCCAGTACTTTTTTAGCTTGTATTTCATATTGTCAGGACTCTTGCCTATTTTTAGGCTATTGTGTTACAGCATACATCACTGTTATACCGGACGAGCCACCAATTGTTATGGGGCAAGAGTCCTGACAGTATAAAATAATACAAACTTAATTCTGTTTAGGAACAAACAGTGCAGAAGTATTAGCCTCCTATACACACATTCTTACTGAAAAAAAAACAAAAACAATAGGGTATCACCAAAGAGCACACAACCAGGGAAATAGCAACAGTTGTGTTTGGGGAAGTTATTCTGTGACTGGTTAAGATCAGCTGATCTTGGTTTATCGACTCAGAGTGCTTGAGTAACTGATGTTACAACTAGCACACATAGACTGCCAAAATGACATAACTCTGTTGACATGGAGACCCACTGGCCAATTCACATAGTATCCACCCTTAATAGTACAGTTTGTAAACAGTTTGATGAATCCATGACCTCAAATTGATGAAAGTCATGATTTTGATAAAGGTCATAATGTCATAAAGGTCATAAGGCTATGAATTTAGCTAGATACTAAGGCTTACATGCAAACTTACATGCAGGAATAATCCAACTAAAATGACAAGTTTTTAGTGAGGTTGACAAGTTTATACTTTTTTTATCTGTAATATTTCTCAACAGCTATACTTTAGGTTTGAATTTAGATTCACAGTCACATGTTCTGCCCTAAGTCCTGCATTTTTAAGATGTCAAGTTAAAAATAATAACTTTTAAAATTTTTAAGACTCCTGTGTACATGTAATGAAAATCTGTAGTTGGAAAAGTCTAAGTTTGGACCATATGAGATAGCATTTCAGAATTTCTAGTAGTCCGGTACTATAACATCCTATAAGAGAATCTTCACCTGTTTGGTTCTTTTGGCCAGCAGGGCAGGGCTACTGGACACACTTGCCCCTGCAGTTCTTGTACTCAGCGCTGGCCTCAGCTCTTGCGGACGATCAAATAACTCCAACCGTAAACAAGGGAAATTCTTATAACTGTGGAAAAACAGATGACTCATAATTAGAGGAGCACAGAATAAAATAAAGTTCTAAATAAATAAAATAAATAAATAAAGTTCTATAAAGTTCTATCATAATCACAAAAAGTCTAGTTAATACAGTACTGACAGAAACACAATACCACAGACAGTATACCAATAGGTCATTCCCTCTACATTTGATTTACTTGTTGACATATATAAGATGAAATACAGATTTTTTTTGCATATTTTTTATGAAAGTCATATTGTATGAAAGTATCATTCTGTTTAATCCATAGTTCTAGTTATCTTTTATCATTTTACTGTTCAGTTTCACATTTACATTCTGTTGACATTTCACAAACTCAGTTAAAACATGAACATCTTTGTGTCTTCCTGCTACACCTATAATTGTAACACAACACAAAACATCACTTGAAAACAACCTTGGGATACAGAATGACAGAGAAATGGGGGGAGGGGCTATTATATTGCAAACAGTGCCAGCGGAGAGCAAAAGTGCTTGGCCAGTCTCAAGCTTATACTGTGAGTGACAGACAGACACTTAATGAGTTTAGATGCATGAAAATAGATTATGGGCTTGTGCTAATGGATAAAGATGCTTTAGATGAGATTAGGGCTGAGGGAGGTGTAGGGGCGAGAGAATGGCAGCCACATAAAGTAGGTCTGGACAGAAATTTCCAACAAGCAAGTTGCCTTGAAAAGGAATAACCATAGAATTGCAAATTAAGGGTATTACAAAAGCTACAGAATTTATTTCCAGTCATTTATTTTCAACTCCAGCCACAACAATCATTATGCTTCTGTAATGCTGGAAGAACCTCAGATACTTTGATCTTCTGCACAGCATATTAACAAATAGTCTCCACACCCTGCAGAGCTTAAATGCAAGTGATTTCCACAGAATGTTTATCACTTGAATGTCTCCATTTGGAGAATGTTTATTTTAATGAAAAGTAAAAAAAGTACTTTTTTGCAAAAGACTAAAGGCTATGCTGTAACCAGATGAGCCCATAGTCTGAGGCACATTCCATACATTCAGCACTATGCATCTTTTATATTTACTTTTGAGCATTTGATGTTTTGTATTAATTATCTCCGAATTAGTTAACTGAAATAATACATTTTACCTGACTAATAAATTCTCTGATTTTTATGACATCATTACTAGTAAATTTTGAGGAGTCTAGCGTTAATGCAATTGTCTGACCATTCAATTAAGACTATTAATGTTATGGATTTGATGGACACTATGGGAACAAAAGTTAAAATGACTGAATTGAGCTGGATAATGACACTATCCGCTCATTAATTCTGACGTAAAGCATCATTGTTTCCAGGTCCAAACTCCCTATCAGATACCAAAAGCAAACAGCAAACTGTACTAAAATCACAACGTGCTGTAAAACTACCGAAAAATGATGATCTTAACCTTTATCTCCATACTGAAATCTCAGATGGCCAGACAGTGATTCATTCTTTACAATTTATTAAACTGTTAATTATTTAATTATTATTGACAGGGTAGAGAAGAAATTCTTGAATAAAGTCGTTATTTTTGGTTTGTTTTCACACACAAAAAGTATTATTGTCGCTTCATAACATTAAGGTTGAACCACTGTAGTCACATTGACTATTTTAACGATGTCTTTACTATTTCTCTGGGCCTTGAATGTGGTAATTTCGTTGCTTTCTATGGGAGATAAAAATCCTCTCAGATTTCATCAAAAATATCTTAATTTGTGTTCCAAAGATGAACGAAGGTCTTGTGGGTTTGGAACGACATGAGGGTGAGTAATTAATGACAGAAATTTCATTTTTGGGTGAACTAACCCTTTAATATGTACTAAATTTGTTTAATAATTGATAAACTGTGTTACAGTGACACTGTTCAACATTGAACTGAATTGAGATGAATAATGACTATTATGAACTATTGCCTGACATTAACACTTATTTTTATGTTTACTGTTATGCTACTTTGAAACAATCTGTATTGTATAAAGCACTATATAAATGTGACTTGACTTGTATAGCGCATTTCACAATACAAATTATTTAAAAACAAGAGACTTCAGAGAAATCCATGATGTTCATGTTTATAATACTTTAATGTCTAATTGTCCACAGTTCAGAGTTTACATATGGCAATGATATAAATAGACAAAAAGTTGAGATTTGCTATAGAGATTTGCTAAAACTGGTTTGGCCATGGGACCCACATTTTCCCATGGTCATGGTCAGTCGGGACCCACGTTACCAACACAGCACAAACACAAATTAGATCTAAATGAATACTGATCCTGCAGTTAGATTCCTGAAAAAACTTTTTATATTGTTCTTTTGCTCCCATTTGTTTACTTGTTCTTTATTTTATTACTGACTGTTTATTTAATTTCTTGATAAACTTAAAGTTAAATGTTTTCTTCAGTAGAAAATGAGTCAAAAGGTACATGGAATTTTTATTTAACTTTGTTAATTTAACTTTTAAAAAAGGAATGTGTGCAAGGCATATTCATTTTTGCTATGGTACTGAACCTGGTATCGTGACTGATGGGATTTCAGTCACAATTGTTACTGAAATGTTGGTATTCATGATATTACTGTCCCTGTCAACAGACTACACGACTACACCCCCAGATGAGCTGAACGAGTTCTAAGCTTGTTTTGAGGCCTTTCTGGATTCTGAGGGCACAATGGACATGGCACTTAGCGTGTCATCAGCGGAGGTGCGTATGGCTCTTAAGAGAACGAACCCACAGAAGGCAGCTGGCCCAGATAACATCCCGAGACGGGCACTCAGGGTTTGCTCGTCGGAGCTGGCTGATGTGTTCATGGACATTTACAATCTGTCCCTTGCTCAGGCTTTGGTGCCTACCTGTTTCAAGCCCACCACAACTGTGCCCCTCCCAAAGAAAAATACTGTGACCTGCCTAAATGATTATTGTCCTGTTGCACCTATTGTTATGAAGTGTTTTGAAAGGATAGTCATGTCCTACATAAAAAGGACCATCTCAGCCACTTTGGACCCACTTCAATTTGCATATCGACAGAATAGGTCCACTGATGATGCTGTTAATGCTGCCATTTACACAGCCCTCAGACACTTGGAGGGTAAGGATACGTATGTGAGAATGCTATTTATTGATTACACCTCTGCATTTAACACAGTTATACCACAGAAGTTTTTGAAAAGCTCTTTGTCCTCGGACTGACATATTCCCTTTGTAACTGGGTGCTGAACTTTCTTTGGACCTCAGTCAAAGTAGGAAACCGGACATCGGGCATTCGAACTGTGAGCACAAGGATCCCCAAAGACTGTGTTTTAAGCCCACTGCTGTTTACCATCTTCACCTACAACTCTATGGCCCCCTCAGACCAATACCAGGATTATAAAGTTTGCGGATGATACAACAGTCATCGGACTGATCACTGGTGGAGAGGAAACATCATACAGAAGAGAGGTAGCAGTACTGATTGCCTGGTGTCAGGAAAATAATCTCTCCTTAAATGTACAATAGACCAAGGAGAATAATTGAAACTAGGAGGAGGAAGGAGCAGCATACCCCAATTTACATCCGTGAGACAGAGGTGGAGAGGATGAAAACCTTTAAATTCCTCGAAATCTACATCAGTGAGGATGTTTCTTGGTTCAATAATACTCAGCACTTCCAGAAGAAATCACAACAGCGACTGTACTTCTTAGGAATGCTGAGGAAATTTGGCATGGCAACTGAAATCCTCAGCAACTGTTATACTGTTGCTCAGTTGAAAGTGTGACTACCAGCTTAATCACAGTGTGGTATGGAAGCTGCACTGTTCAGGATAGGAAAGCTCTCCAGCGTGTGATAAAAACTGCACAGTTTTTTTTGTGGAGTAGCTTTCCCATCACTTCAGGAAATTTACATCAGGAGGGCCCACAACATCATCAGGGACAATACACATCCACAACACAACCTCTACACTTCTGCCGTCTGGGATACGGTACAGGAGTGTGAAATTACGGACAAAAAGATTCATAAACAGTTTCTATCCACAGGTCATTAGACTCCTGAACAACACATAAAAATACTAATTACTTCAATACTCATATCTTCACTGACTGCTGCACTGTTGTATATATTTTTGTTTATTTAGTCTTTGTATATGTGACCCGTCACGGAAACCAGGGACACAAGTCAGCAGCACAACATTCGCGCAAAATGAGAAAGAAGCGCTTTTTTTCAAAATTGGTGATTTTCGTTTTTTTGCAGAATCTGTTAGTTGAGATCACGAAGAAGCCTCTCCGTGTTTGAGATAGCAGTACTGGTATATTTAAAAGCGTACATTTTAAGTTTGAAATCGGCTTGTTTTTCTGAGATTCTATCTCGCAGTAGGGGCGTGTCATTGTCTGTTTGTATTTCCTTACTGGAATCGGATACGCCGGCTTTGTTTCTTTTGTTATTGCCCCCGCCCTCCAAGGGAAGCATGGCTACTTAGTATGCAGCGCCGGCTCTGCTGGATTCTTTAGCTGCGGAAAAAAAGTGGCGAATTATTGGACATTTAGAGGCAAACTGACGGTTACATCCACGAAGAAGACCCCGACAAAGAGAAAGTGTGCCCGAACGACTTATTTCATTGGAGGCAACAAGATCTGCAAGAATACTTTTCTGTTTCTTATGGGGTGAGTTTCCATAAACATCAAAGTTTGTCGTTTTGTGTTCATTCTAAGAACATGTACACGTTTTCTCCTATGTCAATTGTTATTAGCTAGCTCAGGACTGTCGTTTTAATTTAATTACTATAACGTGCTTTTAGATGGTAATGTTAGCATCTGCTATTAATTTGAATAACACTTCAATTGCTTGAAGTGACTGGTGTGAATGACTTAGCCCACGTAAACCTGCCTGTTAGCATTCTTGAATTGAATTGAATGTGATTTTTATTTTCGCTTTCTCTGGCAGCGCAAAATCAAACATAGCCTGAATGTCTGAAGATAAAACTCGCTCTTCAGACCTTTTATAACAAGTGTCAGTTGCTTGTAACATCAGGAGATAACATGAAGATATTATTAAAGAGAAATGGTCTCTTTCCTGCTCGTGTCCCACATCCCTCTCAAAGCGTAGAGCGGTAGGCTATATTAAAGACTATAATAACGGGACTTTGGCTATATGACGCATCTTTGTGTGGAAATAAAAAAACGAATGCTTTTTGAAATAATAATTAGCTTTCTTATTATTTAGGTTACCATTATGTACCTATAAAATAAACACGCACGTCTGTTACCCCTGTTGAAAAAAACGAGCATATGCTGGTACAGTAGGTTTTGAAGCTGGTATGGTGGTTTGAGCTGGTTTATGCTGATCCAGGACCAGCTTAGGACTAGCATGGACCAGCAGGACCAGTTTAGGACCAGCACTTGACCAGCATACAGCTTCAAAACCTACCTTACCAGCATATGCTGTTTTTTTCAACAGTACAAAATTTATTTAATTGAGATAGCCTATATATATATATATATATATATATATATATATATATTATATACACACACACACACAACAAACAAACACACACACTCCAAATCATATTTAATGTTTTTAAAATAGGCTATATAAAATAGTTAAATAGATTTTGCTGTGGTACCGAAATTGGTACAGAGAACCGTAAAATTTTCATGGTATCGGTACCGACTACTGGATGCTAATAATTTTAGCCTGTAGTGGAGAAAGTGCTACTTAATATTCTTAACAAGGATTTACTAACGTAATAGTAAATGTATCAGATTAAATTCCTACTTAAGTAAAAGTATAAAGTATCCGTAGCCGTAAAATGTGCGTTATTAAGTCAAAAGTAAAAGTATGAAGAGTTTAATGTACAGGATTTTTTTAATCCTTTGACTCAAACCAGGTCTAACCACTAACTAAGGTCTAAACCAGGAAAGATAAATGAAAAGATAAATTACTGACATTTACAATGCACATTATCCTTTATTATTAATAGTATGCGGTCCGATTTTTCCCGTTGCGTCTGTCGTTGCTATGCAACCATGCAGCTTTACAGGGGGGAGAGCTTTACAGGGGGTATGGCTTATCTAAATGAGATGTAAATGAGCCCTATTGTCACTCCCAGCAGGTGAGAACAGGCGAGAACTGCACAAGTTTTAGAGGCATTTTCTCTCTTTAGAGCTTTTTTGAGTGCCTACCTTCAAATGGCCACAACTTCTCCAAATATTATCAGATTTCCATGTGTTACACATCGTTGGAAAGCTTGGAGACTACACTTTCAGAATCTGTGAATAACTCAAAATGCCCCAGAACCGACTTGTGTCCCTACTTTCCGTGATTGGTCACATATGTATTATATGTACATGTTGTGTAAGGGAGACTGGCAAGTAAGAATTTCATTGTGCGGTCTAAAACCATGGTGTTAATAAATCTCTTAAATTATGACATCCCTATGTGTGTGCACCTGTATTTGGGAGGGGGGTCAGGACCGTCTTCTGGAGGTGGTTCAGGAGGCATGACGAAGACTGTGTGCTCGCTCTTCTGCGACTCATCCAGTTCCATTAGCCTAGTGTCCTCAGATGACTCACCTTCGACCTGTGCAATGCAGTTACAGTTTTAACGTTTACAGGTAGTCATTATTGTATCTAATTTACAACTGTCAAAAAGGTATTAAACATGAACCTCCTGTAATGTTTTCAATCCCTAATGTGTTTGATTAAAATGCTGACCAATATGGCCAACCATTTTTTTTTTTTTTTTTTTCGCTTTTCAATTTAACAAAGCACTCTTGGCTTGCGTTATTCATCAGCCTGCAGACAATTCCTGGAACTTTCCATTACTCTCTCCATATTATTCCCATGCTAAGAGTATTTAGACACATGATGTGCCAATGCACCCAACAGCAGATGGCAGAGTAAATTATTTACTCCACTAAACCAGTTGCTCAGTGTATGAAGAGTAACGGCCATCTGTTCCTACATGTCCCTTAACTGTAGATCCTTTATCATAGTCTTTAAAACTGCCATTTCAAAGCAGCTCTGAGGTCAGTAAAACAGAGGCCACATTTATCATCAGCTCCATCTGCTGCCATCATGGTTTATACTCTAAACATAACCTGGGCAGTTTGTGTTTTCTTTTGTTTTGCTTTACAATGGGTGTAACACTAATCTGATATAAAGCATGACACAGTAACACCTTACTGAAAGGAGCGGCTCACCTTTGTACCCTTGTCAGGTCCTTTGTCAGAAGGAAAAAGCTGAAAGTAAGATGTGGGAAACAAATTCAATCATAGGAAACTCTACATCCTCTGTTCTTCCCATTGGGAGATAAGATTTCTATTAGTGCATCAGAAACCAAAATACTTCAACAAATTTTTAAAATTTTACATTACTTTTACACAAAATTTTCTTAAGAAATTGTAAGTGGTGTTTCCCTCTGCAAAAGTTGCGGTTACAATTTCTATAGGGTTAGGGTTAGGATAAGGTTTTGGTTTAGGGTTAGTTGCTTGTAATTATGCATAATGTATAGTTATTACTACTGTTTTAGGTGGTTGCAAGGTCAAAAGATTCCACCCCCAAAGTCTCCATGATTTTCTGATCCATATCTCTATTCAGACCATTTTATTATCCACCAGGTAAAAATTGTAGTAATAATACCTAAGAGTGCACCACTAATAACAAAAATATATTTTAGTTTATTGCATTATATTACAGAATAAGATTCTGAATATGTGTATTGTTTTTTTGCACATCTTACTTTTCCAATGCAGTCATCAAAGAAAGCCAGGCCAGTGTCTTTGTCGCTGACAAAAGTACATTCCTCAATGAAGCGGATGAAGATCTGAGTCTTGGTGAGCTGAGAGTAGAACTTTTGATGAGCACGATCTCTACTCTTCAAGAATCCTAAAAGAAGAGACATCAGCATTAGTCAATGACTAATCAATTACAGTAGCTCATTACTTTGGCAATAATTACATTTTACACAGGCACATATAGAGACGTGTCTTGCTATGAATTTTAGTTCATGTCTGTTAGCTCTGAGACCATCTGTATGCAAGCATATTCCTAAAATATAATTCTTTAACTGCAGGAACAAACTAACCAAACATGTTGGACAAAATGAGTGCAAGATAAGACGCCAATGAAATGCTCTCTAGAATAAGAATGTCCCTCCCTCTGACACCACTTGACTAGCAATGGCAAGTAGCAAATCTTGTTCAAGGCTAAAATGTAAACTAAAAGCTATTGGCTATTACAAAAAGGGGAGGAGTAACAGGACATCCTACTGGCTTGTCTAGCCAGTGTTTGACACTTGTGGAGCTTATACAAGATCTCATGTCACTACACAGGGCCACTATTCAGCTGTAGGAGTTACCTTGCAGGTCATAGAGTGAGTCTGCAGAAGTAGCTTTATCAGAAGGTGCCTGTGTGATGGGTTTGAGGTAGGTTCGGTAGCCCTTCAGTATGGAGGCCATAAAACGCAGGAACACCTCTTGGATCTCCATCTCCAACTCTGTCTTTTTTTTTATGCCAGGTGAAGTCTGCCTCGATAGGGGTCATCTCCACTGCCAAGCCTTCAAGTGCTGCACGCCGAACTGCATGGAAACAAATGCTCATTTATAACAGATCAAATCATAATAAAAGGCTTTTTTTACTGGAAAGAATTTTCAGAGATTTGAGAGAAGCTGCAGAGAGCAATATTTTCAGTGAATAATGACGTTATAAAGGTGAAAGAAGATCTCACCAGTGGCAAGCTGCTGGTGCAGGTTTCCAAGAGAGTTGATAAGACTCTTGCAGGGCTTCTTTGGGAGATTCTTCCAGTTACTGTGTCTTTTTTCATCAAACCTACAATAAAAACATTGCAAATATGAAAAAATGCAGTAGCAATGGCAGAAACTATTAAGGATGCCTTGAAAAAAAAACACATAGCAGTAAATTCCCAAATGTTAAATCTTCTAGATTGAGGGTGCTCACAAGTATATAGTGTTGGTGTCCAAGTCCACACAGACCACATCGGGTGGGGGATCATAGAGGTCAAAGTATCTAGAGTCAACGCCCACAATGAAGGGACATGGTGCGTTAAGGACACCCGCCAGAGACAGAGGACAAAGAGGGATATACGGACACTGCCACTGGAATGGGAAGATCATCTGGAAGGAGATGATATTGATGATAATGTTGTATTTAATCAAATAATATATATATATTTCTGGTATACTTTATAAGGACTACACAGCATCACTCCACCACTGTGATCAGGCTACCTGATTCTGAATGTTTTATAAGTATGAATGTGAATGTTTTTTGCAGTGAAATACTGTAAAAATGTAACAGTGGCCCAACTGTTTAGTGAATTTACCCAAAAGTTTTTTTTTAACCAAACACTCACCGCCACAACGGCCTCAGCCACTCCAGTCAGTACAGCTGGTCTCAGGGAGTGCAACAGGATCTTACTTTCTAGCAGGACAAAGTGTAGCAGTGTGGCACAGTTTTCTGGGCCCAGATTCATGAGCAGTGTCCCATAGTCTGCTCCACTGAGAATGGAGAAGAGGAAGAGAGAGAATGGGAGTTTACACAACCAAAATATCAGATGCTGATTTTACAGAAGTGGTTTTAATCACTGTCAGAAGAACATTTTCATATCAACATATTTGCAAAAACACTGTTTCTTAAGGAGAACATTCAACAGTACTATTTAAAATCTATTATTATACATTCATTCATTCACTTCTGCTTCACTCCAGGGGGTTTAAAAACAAAAATGTGTATTTAGATGGTATTTTTGTTATATATCAATTTTTATGTGTTATTTGTAGTTTGTGTATGTGTAGTTGCAATGTTAATTAAATCTTTTTAATGGCCCGTTCACACAAAGGACGATAACTATAACAATAACTATATTAGCGCTCACCATTGCACAATAACATGGGTTGCACTTATGTCGTCTGCTGCTTTAAATGCTTGATCTCTTTAAAGGTGGATTCTGATTGGCTGTTCATCTGCTGTAAAAAGCATTTTAAAGTCTATCCCGATGCAATTTCTTGCCCTCTAGACTTCCACTGTGACAGTTATGAATACAAATCATTTAATGTGTTAAAGCAATGCTGTTGATAGAATTTAATGGTGCCTAACAGGAACTTCAGGCACTGACATTTGAATGGCCACCCTGGGTGCCACCTCAAAATGTAATTCACTACTGACAGTTTGATGCTGATTGACATTTTTCAACTCTAGTTAAAAGAGGCGTTTGTTTTGATGTGAGGTGGTGAGACAAATTATTAATGTATATTAACTTTGAATAATAAGAGAATATTAATGTTGGTTGCAAGAAAAATAATAAGAATAAAGGGGGTCAGACACTGTATGAAAACCACAGATCTGTTCAAAATTCTGTGGTGCCACAGAGTGTCATTCACATAGTTTTCCATTAAATTACATTATATTGGTCCCAAATCATTGTTAATGTACATGACTTCAACTTAGGCTAGAAGAGTGTGTATAGAAATTTTTTAAAAACAAATTTGTCTTTCTGTGGATAGAATAAAGTCTATGCTTCATATAGAGAGATATAATAATATAGAATGTCCTTTCTCTTTCTGTTTGTGCTGTTTTTATAGTAAAACTCTTCAATGCTACTTTTTTTTCATTCTTGAAGTGAGCTTTTTGCCTGTATGGTGATTAGATTCACTGTTTTGGCCTTGAACTTGAGAATGCAACGCATTTGGTGTGAGGCATGGCACTTCTTGGCCGGTGTGCATCATAGACTATTTGAAGTAAGTTTAGGGTTTACCATTAGGTTTAGGTTTCCTGAACAACTTTTACAAAAGTTGAGTCATTATGTAGATTAACATCAGACATTTTGCTCCATTAACAGTTAATTAGAGATAAGAGAAATGAGAGTTCCAAATTTAGCCTAACATACATTATATGTTTACATCTGTGCTAGTAATACACGCAGTGCAGTCACAGCGTTGTAAATTACTGTATAGGAATCCTTAGCTAATGTGGGATAATGTGAAATAACCCTTTTTGACTGCACTATCCACTGAACAAACTTGGTCAAAAGTCATGTTTTTTTGTTTTGTTTCATTTTTTTGTCCATACAATGGAAGTCAATAGGAACCTAATCTGGTTACCAATATTCTTCAAAATATCTTTTATTATGTTCCACAAGAAAAAAATGTTTATAACAACATGAGGGTGAGTAAATCACAGAATCTGCATTTTTGGGTGGACTATCCCTTTAACGGCAGTCTAAAGTGATCCCTCTCTGAACTTTAGATAGTGTGCTAAGGCTGCACTGCACAGTACTTAATATTTTGTTTTAATTCAATAGACTGATGCTCAGATAGTTTCATGTTCTGCGAGCAAGAGCACTCAAGCTTTAAAAAAAACTCTTAGATTGCAAGATCAAATCTGTTGTGCATTAAGCTAGGCTGAAAAGATGGAAACTTTGAGAAGGGCAGGAAAAATCTTGGCATTCTTTTGACAAGCAAGCATTTCCTATGAAAAATGACCTGCAATTCTTGTCTGACCTCAAACTGTTGGATTTGCAAAATTAGACAAAATGGGATTCTAGAATAGGTTATAAATGGGTTAATGACTCACTATATCTGGATTCAAGGAAAGATCAGATATCCACATAACATAGAAAATTAAGTCACTTCAAAATATATCGATTTTATGATATCAAAACAAACATAAATATTATAGTGGATTAATGAAGTCAGTTCACCTCAGGTTCACACAGGTATCCAGAGTAATCAAAGGTGAACACTGGGGAAAAAAGGCTGTTTTATTTATTTATTTATTTTTTTTATTATTCATTTACTTAATTAAAGTAAACATTTTATCACAAATTAATTTCATTGTGATCAGTGCACTTAAATATTTAAAACTGAAGTTGAATTTTTGTTGAGACTATATTTATAATATTTGGTGCACTGAAACTGCATGGTTGGAATTTTAGTTTACAGCATGCTTTGCACTGGATTGAATTGGAAGAGTAAATGTTAAAATTAAGTGTCATTTTTATGTATTTTGAATAAAGGCAAACCCTGTTAGTGTTTAACGTTCAGTTATGTTGGGCATTTAAAAATAGTTTAATGTACAGTAAATGCATTGTTGTTAAATTTTTTTTGTGGTTACCATTGTGTCAAAGAGTAAAGCTTGTGGCTAGGTTGTAAGATGGTTATGTGATGATATAGTGTTTGTTGCTTCATTTAGTGAACATTGTTGTGCTCAATACAATGACAAATTAAAAACGTACATCTAAAATTACGATAAATTAATTTCATATAAACAGTTGCCTTAAAAATCCATGTAATCAATTTGATGAGTGAAATCATACTTGTTGCACGTACATACGTACATACTTGTTCTCTAATTTTACTTAACATTGTTATGGAGATTTTACTTAAAGGGATCATGACCTGAGAAATCACATTTTCCTTGATCTTTTGACATAAAAGGCCTTGGGGTGGGCGATATGACTAACATCTTATATCACAATACGAGTAATTTTATTTCACAATAACTATATATATATATATATATATATGACAATATAGTTTTGCTTTATATAAGGTTTTTATGATATCAAAATTTTAGATACCATTGTAATTTCATAATTCGTGTTTACCATTAATTACCTAGACTGTGGCGGGCCGGGGTCTAATGAGTCCTGCCACAGTTTCATAATAAACCGAAAATATTGTTTACACTTCTAATAATGACATTAAATGTCTCTAACATTGTGTTCTGCACCATTGCTTTGGCAGAACATCTGTCAATCAAACTAAAAGCAAAATCGTGGTATGGATTAATACACTTTTCAAAAAGCAAAAGGCTGTGCTTTAATTAAAGCTGCAGTCCACAAGTTTTGCCTCTTTGTCGCCATCTCTGTTTGAAAGCTGCAATTGCAGTTATTTGCAGAATTATCATCGTTACGTGGGTTGTGCATCGGCACGGCTCCTCAGTGCGGATGAATCTAATGTTCGCTGTCAGTTACCACATCAGTGTGGATACTGTACTTCAGAATCACAGATTCTATGTCTTGGAAGTATGACCAAAATAAGAATTTTCACTGGAAAATGTCATCTGAACAAGTAAGTAACATGTCTGGCACTTTTGTTCTGATCAACTGAGAAAAAAAAGCATTACAATAAATTGCGGTGCCAATGGTGATTAGATCTAACGATCGCTTAGCTCAGATCAAGTCAAACCGTGCAAATTATTATTATTTGTTATACTTTGTTCTCAAATTGTTAATGTTAACAACATCAGCATTCAGTGACTATGTGTATTTAGTGTGTATTAGCGTTACCCGTAGATTTCAATTTCTGTAGCCACTCACAGTCCAAAGTCTTTGACTACAGGTGAATCTCCAGTTGTCACTGATGATTGTCATTTGAAGTTTTCTGGATTACAAACCGCCATCAAAATGATAAAGTTTAATTATTGCAGCTGCTGTGAGAAAGGGCTATAAATGATCTGCCGCCTGCAGCATCCTCCACATGCTACATAGCCTATTAGCTGGGACTCCTTTATGTAAACAGACGTGACGTAATGACGCAAAGACGAACAGCTGCATGCTCGAATTTCCCGTGGAAGCCAACCAGTACCCCCAGAATTAGAAAACATTATTACTAGCTCAATTACACAAAAATCATTTACCTTAATGGTAAAGGTGTACAAACAGGCTGGGACAGGATTAAGGTGTCATGTGCCGACAGCTTGCCAGAAGGAAAAAAATACAAAAAAAATACAAAAAAAAAAAAAAAATATATATATATATGATTACAGAAGACTTAAGCAGCAATTAAACTTTTAAAAAATGTATATCTTCATATCTATAAAAAAAAACTGTCCTCCTCACCTGGACCAGTATTCTTGGCCTCTGAGGAGAAGGGAAGGAGACATTGTGCATGAAGTGGGATATGTGTCTGAAAAAACAAAATAAGTAATTATTAAATTAACTCGAATCTTGATATCATACTCAAACAGTAAACAGTTATTTTTTAAAACATGGTAGGTGATTTACTGCTAACACAGATATACTGATATCTCAGCTGTAAAGCTGATCCCTAACAAGATCAAATCTGTCTTGGTCTTTAGTGTCAGTTATAGATGCCAATAGTTACTGTGAACTCTCATGTTCACTTTTCACTCAAACTATTTTTTTTTCCAAAACGTAGTAAGCTGTCTTTGTAGGCTGCATTTTAAGGCCTTACAGACACACTCCTGATATAAAGGCTTTTCCAAAAGGTAGAAATTGTGACAAGTTCAGTAAATATAAATATAAATCCATTAAATATAAATCCAAGATGGTGGACAAAGAGAGAGAAATCTTGATTATAAATATTTAATACTGAAAAATGTCAATAAAAATTCAGTCTAATTAAATACGTACTATTTCACCCAATGTTTTTATGCTGTGTATATTTATGATTATTAGACTACTATATAATTAGCTTATAGCAACATGTTAATGTCAAATTCTATTAGAATTATATTGTATGTCAAATCTCCAATGTGGAGCACTAACTGTGTGCCACAAATAGTATCAGCATATGTAGAGCTTTCCAAATCAGTCACTTATGAGGTTCCATGATGGGTTATGCCTTCTTGGAAGGGAGCTGCCTATGTTCATTAGGTTCAGACCGTGAAAAATACTGTTATTGTCATTTTTAAAAAAAAAAATAGAGATGACATTACCGAACACATAAAATATCTGCATCCCAATTAAGAGGCTGCATCCTTCAAAGGCCGCATTTGAAGACTGAATGAGTCACAGCGCCACAACGAAGGCTGCCCCGATTCAAAGTCTCCTTTGAGTGAGACCTACAAATGTGTTCTTTGTTTCCCAGGCAATGAAGGATATAACAGATGGATCCTTCATAGCCTAGCCTATCCCAAGATTCATTGCACGCTGGTGAGGACAGGATTTTCTTTTTGTTTAGAGAAAATGCTGAATTACACTTTATTGTACGTATTGTGTTTCAATGTGCTCGAATATCTAACGATATGAATGCAAAAATTAAAACTTTAAAGCTTCAAATTAAAAGGTTCAAATGTTGACATATCTTACTAAGATGTAATTTTATATAGTTTATACTCTTTACTATGTACATAAATGGACCATGGTGAACATACTAAAACAGGTTGTGAACCCTGTTTTTTTTGTGTTGACTATAACTTAAAAAAAGTCCATTACAAACGGTATTGCCGCTTGTCAGTGGCAGTTGTCACAACTGCTAGGCGACAAGAACAATTCTCCATAGGCTAGACCATCCCATTTAAGAACGCATGGTTCGACCTTTCCAGACTTTGAAGGTGTGGCCTTTGAAGTCCGCTTCCTTTCAAGGATGCAACCTCTAAATTGGGTCACAGCTAAAGTGTTCTATTTGACAAAAAGCGAACTACAGTTGAAGTAAGAATCTGTTTGTACTTCTCAATGGGCAGAGGGTTGACTCCATTGGCTGACAGCTTGTAAAGGAACATGAGGAATTTTTTGAAGGACTCAAAGAAAGGCCAGCGGGACAGTAGGCAGATGCACTTGTTGGTGTTGACTGTGCGGTTGGGTATGACCTTCTTGTCCACAGTGGAGACCAGACCCAGCTGGATCTTTTGTTTCTCACTGAGGCCGTCCACAGGATAAGGCTCATAGAACTGTATTCCAGCTCCATACACCTGCAGAAGGGAAAAAATAGGACCTGGTAAAGTACAGAGAGTTTTTATAAAACTACTTTTGCATGCCATCCATTAAACCTGAACAGATTCAGGTAGAATTAAATGTCTTTCAGCTAACAAAGGTGCTGTTAAGGAATCGAATACATGTCACCACAATTAAAAGTATTAAGAAAGCACATTTTACCATTTTGCACTTTGCACATATAGCTGAATGATAATAGGATCATATACTGACATCAAGACATTTTTTTCTACCTTTTCCCCATTGGAGTTGGTGAGGACAAATGTTGAGAAGATGGGTAAAGGGTAGCGCGTGTTAGGAGCCCAGCACTCAATCTTGGCCCCCATAGGCAGGCAAAAGAGGGGTACAGACTCAGAGAGGGGAAATGACTCATAGTCCTCCTCAGGATAGCGAAAGATCAGACCTTTAAATGGAAAGTTTTATTAGAAACATTGTGTTTGAATGTGTGCCATGTTTGTAAAATTAGGAACTATCATTAGTACCATGTCTTATGGTATTAGCATTTGAATTATTATGCTGTAAAAAAACAAAAAACAAAACAAAACAAAACAAAAACAAAACAAAACAAAACACAAATGTCATCTTGAAAGTGATGAGACAGGAAGTTTTGTTTCTCAGTGATTAACACAATGTCATGTGACAGGAAGTGATGTAACATGGAGATAAAGAAACTAGCTGTTTGCTGACAGAAAGTGAACCATGACAAACTAGTATGAAAGGTCATGACAAACCATATTGAATCATGAAAGCATTCAGCCCTTTAACTAACACATCAAACGGACATAATTTATAAGCACAGTGACATGCTGAATATATGAAGGGTGTGTAACATTTCTAAAGGAGGACTTTCAGACACTGCTTCACAGAGACCTGGGACCTTTCACAGAACTATATTAACAAGACAGACTGTCAAATAAAACCACGGGACATACATACTTTCTATAAAATGAAGGCTGTCTGCACGCTTAATGTTTATTTATTTATTTATTTATTTATTTATTTTTTGTCAGAATTAGTGCTCATTGTCAGGAAATCTCAGTGGAGTGCTGTTAACTATGAAATAGCAGTGCTGACATTTAAGTAGGCCTATCTTTTTAGACCACTGTCAGAATCAATCACCTGAGATCAGAGGAATCAAAAAATATACAAATAATGGAGGGAGAGAGACAGAGAGAGAGAGAGAGAGAGACAGAGAGGA
Source organism: Culter alburnus (assembly GCA_028476615.1). NCBI lineage: Eukaryota > Metazoa > Chordata > Actinopteri > Cypriniformes > Xenocyprididae > Culter > Culter alburnus. Next base: position 105,480 of record JAOTNS010001075.1, read on the forward strand.
GAGGAGAGGGAGAGAAAGGGAAAGAAAGGGAAAGAGACAGAATCAAACAGAAGCAGAGATGAAGACTTACCAGCCTTATAGTTGATGGAGTTAGAGGCAGAAACTGACTTCTTGTAGCACAAAAACACACTTGATCCCCACTGAGAATGGAAAACAAAAATGAGAAGGAAAAAAATTAACTGAATTTAATTTATTTAACGTTATGTATATAATGCTGTGTGCAAATGTTTTACAGTAAAAAGGACAGTATATCTTGTTTGTACAAAGGCTGAACAGCTAGCAGCATAGGCGGATTAACCACGTCCAGGGGGGCACCATGCAAATATTTTTTTCTCTGGTAAGACAAGCGATGCATTCACAAATATCTTTATAACCATATCCTTTCATCAGAATGTTCTAAATTTCCTGAATATTTTGTTGAAAGTTTCTTCCCTGTGTGATATCAGCGGACGCCCGATCTACCGGTTCGATTCACACATACTGTGTGAGCAGTGCGTTTTCATTTCGGCACCCAGATCAAAGCATTCCCACTGGGAGCGAGCTGTGCAGTGTCACATCTCTTTGGAGAAATGAAAATGCAGAGTTCATGGATGTGTGAATCCACTACGGAGCATCTTGCAATTTCAAGTTTTACGTTGTACTTTGCAGCCGGGTGAGTTTTTAGCTTTATTTTCAGTTCAAAACCTCAAAAAAATCATGTAGCTATAGAGATGTTATCCACTCATTGTCCCGTTTCAGAAAACAAGACAAACTGGTCTACCTTCTTTTAACCTTTCTTTGAAGGGAGTAAAACATTTGAAAATTATTTTTGTAAATTAAATAAAAGAGAATAAAATGAGCTGAGGACAACAATGACTCAAAAAACACTATCCACACTTTTTTGCTGACCATAGAGTCTTAACTGATTAATGGTTTGGATTTTCATGATGTCAATAAGCAGTTTGCATTGCAATATTAATATCTAGAAACAAACATAGACTGATTTTAGTGGGCTGTTGGTTGTGTTTGGCATGTTTTCATTCATTTTTTAAACTGTCCAGATTTTTTTTAATGATATTTTGCAGCATGCTTTGTTCAGATTTATATCTTATCTTGGAGTGACACAGATGGTTATTATATTATAGCTGTAACAGCTGGCTTCACTAATTCTGTGTTGCTTCTGAAGTGTTGATTCTGTAAAGATTTTTTCTACTTGATCTATTGTAACTTTATGTAACAATGTGTTATCAGATAAGTTAATTAATATGAATTCTTTTTGAGTTTAGTAAAATAATAACAATAATAATAAATATTACTATATGAAGCACATTTTATTTATTTATTTATTTATTTGCATGGGGATTTTTTTTTTGGGGGGGGGGAGCACTCTAAGCATCAACAAAGTGTCTTAGGGTGCATCTCAATCAGCTCCCTAGGTCCCGAGCTTGTAAATCAGTATATCGTGTACATGAATTGATGCACTGGTAAGGATGGTAAAGGACGCTGGCTCACTACACATTGGGACACTGATGAGTGACATAAGTCTATTTCCAGCGACGTGACAATCATTGTACAACATAATTACTGATATTGAAGAACAACAGCGGAGCTGATATCTTTCTGACATTACTTGTAATGTTATTTAAAGTACATTATGATAAATAGTTTACTTGTTACACATGCAACACTTGTTATACGTGCAACATTTCAGCCGTAAGTAAATTATAAATGTTAGCTAGATTATGTTTATTACAAGTATGGCAATGTATGTTTATGCTGAAATATACAGTTTACATATATATAGTATATAGTTTACATATATATATATATATATATACATATATATAGTTTTTAAAAACATCTATCATCTGTCGTTATGTGTAGTGAGTTGGCTCACGTGATTTAAGTTTCACGCTCTAGAACTTCCGTTAAGGGAACATAGTGAGCATCAATGCCATGGTTTTCACGGTGCATTGTGGGACTTTTTAGGGAGCAAATGTTTCAGTGCCCTGGAAGGATTCTGCGATTGAGACAGCCCTTAAAATGGCGAACTCCCTGATTGGTGCACTGACTACTGAACTAGGGAGCTGACTGAGATACACCTTTAACCCGCCACTGGCTAGCAGCACACCAAACCGAAGAAACCAATGAGAATTAAAGCTGCCATTGCCTTCAGAATAGCTTGAGTGGCTCTTGAGAGTGCGATCCTACATCTTTGAACCATGTAATGAGGGATCCTGGATCATAAGTTGAGAAGAAAATTGTCTAGTTCTTTGGAGTGTGAAGTGCTGGACTGATGTTCACTGAACAAAGATTTGTAATTATGCTGACTAATATTTTATTTAAACTAATTAGTGGTGCTTGCATAGAAACTATTGTTATATCACATATTATAATTATTATTATTATTATTATTATTATTTTTATAATTAGTGGTGCTTGCAAAGCAAAGGCTTCATATCTCTGAATCACAGTGTCCTGAACAACCCCAGAGACTTGGGGTGGTTCAGAACACTTTAGCAACTGCTTAGCAACCACATAGCAACATCCTAGCAACCACTGAAAATACTAATGTTATTTCATGCATTCTGACTTTACACTGTTTAAGAGTTGGACTCTTGCTAAACTTGGCCAAAGTTTCAAAAAACTAGTTGGACTTATGATGGAGTATTTCTGTGCCAAATACACTCCTTTAGAGTTCGTACATGTTTCAGAAAGTTTTTTTTTTTTTCGAGTATGGCCCTGTATTACGTAATAAAGGGTGGATGGAAAGAATTCTTAAGAAAGAATTTATCACTTTGTTTTTAGACCATGAAATCAACAATGTCACCAAAGAAGTGTGTTTTTGGTTGTGAGGGAAAGATAACCTTGCTTCCCAAAGAACCCAGCGTTAAGTGGAGCAGAGAGATTTGTGCTCACGCATTACATTGATGCGCTCTCGACACTTGTCATTAAAAATAACAATAGAAACCGCCTTAAATTAACTGTCAAAATAAGGATAAAGTTGTGTCTGAAAGTTGCAATCCCTTTTTTTTGGTTAAAATTAATGGAGAATATCTCGTGAATAGCTCGAGCCCTCAGGATTGGCGCTTAAGGCACGCCTCCAGCTGTTTTCAGAAAGACTCGGTACAGCATATCTTTCTTTTATAAATCCGATAAAACTAAAGACTTTCGGAGAAATTATGGATGCTATACTACACTATAGGTACTCAAGATTAACATGAGATTGGCCAAAAAACTGTGTGTGTTATGTACCCTTTTAAGAGACACACATCTACAATGTCCTAGCAACAACCCACTAGTAACCATCTTGCAACAACCTAAAATCACCTAGAACCCCTAGCAACTACCCAGAATAGCCTAGCAGAAGGCCTTTGATCTGGATTAAGCCCCAGTCTGTCTGTCTGACAAACTGATAAAGTGATTAAACTATAATCGACAATACTTTTTGATAATTTTACTGATTACTACAGGCAAGCAGATGAACTCAGAATATGAACACAACTCGTAAAATTATAATTTACCTATAGAAAACCATTATAAAGAAAACGCTTAATGAGCAATTTAACGTTTTGCTCATATTATGGGCTCATCTGGTTTCCTGTATACAGTATGCATAAGGTGTAATGGCTTCTTTCGTTTTAGATTATTTTGACCTCCATGCCAACTCACCATGCCACAGTTGAGGTTCTTGTTCACCTTGCAGAAAGTGTGAGGAGGAGTCTCGCCCTTGTTTGTGATGATGACACAGATGTCAGTCACAGCCAGTGAGTTCTGGGGCTGGACGGGGGGTGCTCGGCGGTATGTGATGAATATGCGTTGAGATGTGGCAGAGCTGTTGTTGACGTTTGCACAACGGCCAAACGGTGTGGCCTCAATGACCTCACAACCCTGAATGAGACGCTCTTTACCCTCATACAGGACCCTACAACAAAGAACAAACACACTGATCAGCAAATTAACTTTTGATTTTAATAATGTATTAGTAAACATTGAAATTTCCACGTTTGATGGATCTATGTAATTAATGGCAAAATAATCATTCACCATTCTAAATATTTGTCACAAAGCTATATGCATTATGGTATTATAGTTTAAATTTTGATAATATTCGTGTTTAATTCAAAGTCAGAAACCTAATTATTTATTCTTATAGAGACTGTTTGATTTAGTTTACCCCAAATGTTAATTAATGCATTCAATATCTAGTCAAGTCAGCTATATTTTTATAGTGCTTTATACAATACAGATAGCTTCAAAGCTGCTTTACAGCGGAATTAAACTATGCTTGCATCATTGAATCATTATTTTCCTGTTGATCACTGTATGCTGCTTTAAACAATCTGTATTGTATAAAGCATTATAGAAATAAAGATGACTACTCTGAATTAATGTGACAGATAATTAAAATGGTGAATGATTATTTTGCCATTAATTACATAGATCCGTCCAATCAAATGTGGAAAATAGACTAATAACTACCACTAATAAATTTAATTTGATCTAAACCGTTTTCTGATTTTTATTGTTTATTTGTTTAGTCATAACTTTTCTTCACGGGACTACAGTATGTAGGGTTTGTTTCTGGTGGGACACTTATTAGTGGCGCACTCTAGGTGCTTGCTTGGCGCATTAGTTACACTACGGTTCATTGCAATGGTATTGCTGGCATATTAATCTTAATCTAATAAATGTTGACTGCTTTGGTAAACCGAATTGATAATTAAATGTTTGCATGTGTTTTTCTATTGGGATTATATGGTAAGTTATTGTTTTGTCATTTAATTGTAGCCTATATGCTTCGATAGCATTAGCTTGTGGACGCGCCATATTTGGTTGTAGACGTGCCATGTGTCTTTACAGATATGTTTGGGCTTTTTTTTTTTTTTTTTTTTTTTTTTGCTTTTTTTTGAGCCCATATATACTTGCTGTAAATAAATAGTAAAAGAACTCCAAATAACCTTTATCTTTGTTTTTTGTACTGGTGGTGTAAACTCATTATTAACTACCCATACACTAAGATTAACTCATGCCTTGCTAATGCATTTTTTTGTCATAACTTTACTTGAGATGGCCCATCATAATTAACTCATTAACTAACTATACACTAACTTCAACTCATGCCTTGTTAATGCATTATTTTGTAATGACTTTACTTGAGAGGGCCCAATCATAATTAATTCACTGTTAAAGGTGCTACAGAGGATGTTTTGTTTTATACATTTTTGCAATATTACTTGAAACTGTCTTTACTAACTGATAAAAGACTATTTATTAGGTGCACTGAAAGGAATAATATTAATATACATCACCTGTGCACGAGGTAGGGCCTTAAAAACATCCAATTGTTTACGCGATCATCGCATAAACGATTGGTCCTCTGGCTTGTCAATCACTGCCATTACGTTCCTTGTGAGAGACGTGCGCGGCTGCGCGCTCTAGTAACTTTCCACACTCCACAGGCGCCGCATGCAATGTTTTTGTCAGGAGACAGGAGTAACAACTGCAGATTATGAGTTACCTGCGGTGAGTCCAAACATAATGAATCCACTAAAACGACACAGCGAATGCCGGTGGTAAACACTCGTGTTCCAATACTCGTGCACGAGTTTTGGGAGGCGTTCCCTCGAAATGAGCTGTGAAGGAGGGGGGTTGTTCTTAAACATGCACTCATTTCAAAAACTCACAAACAGTCTTTGGTTTCTCAGTCGTCGAAAAGATCCTCTGTAGCACCTTTAACTACTTACTAAATTCAGCACAATTTATTTTAAACTTACTATCAAATACACATGTACTAGTACAATGAGTATTTAGCCTAGTAAAGTGATGTTGTGTGTCTTTTCAAGAAGTGAGAAAGAGGAGGTACAATATCATCACAGCCTGAATTTTTATTTTTTATTCAGCTGCTCATAAGTCACAGTAGGGTGAGTTTGAGGGGAAAGAACAACACAAAACAGATAAAGACTTTTAAGATCAGTTAATATTGTATTTAGTATTTTCTACGTTTGATGAGGTGGATCAACTAATTCTGTGCCATCCAGTAATGTGTATGACAAAGCTGCAGTCAAAAGTTCAAACTATGATAATATTATTTAAATTTGTTTCAAAGTCAGAGTACTTCTTATTCATTCTTAAAGAGGTTTGATTTGGTTTACCCATAAATGTTAATGGGTTAGTTCACCCAAAAATGAAAATAATGTCATTTATTACTCACCCTCATGCTGTTCCACACCTGTAAGACCTTTGTTAATCTTCGGAACACAAATTAAGATATTTTTGTTGAAATCCGATGGCTCAGTGAGCCTACATAGCCAGCAATGACATTTCCTCTCTCAAAATCCATTAATGTACTAAAAACATATTTAAATCAGTTCATGTGAGTACAGTGGTTCAATATTAATATTATAAAGCAACGAGAATATTTTTGGTGCGCCAATATTAATATTATATAAAGCAACGAGAATATTTTTGGTGTGCACTTATATAGTGATGGTCGATTTCAAAACACTGCTTCAGGAAGCTTCGGAGCGTTATGAATCAGCGTATCGAATCATGATTCGGATCGCGTGTCAAACCGCCAAACTGCTGAAATCAGTTCCAATCCGAACCGCTGATTCGACACGCTGATTCATAATGCTCCGAAGCTTCCTGAAGCAGTGTTTTGAAATCGGCCATCAATATATAAGTCGTTATTTTGTTTATTTTGGTACACCAAAAATATTCTTGTCACTTTATAATATTAATATTGAACCACTGTACTCACATGAACTGATTTAAATATGTTTTTAGTACCTTTATGGATCTTGAGAGAGGAAATGTCATTGCTGGCTATGCAGGCCTCACGGAGCCATTGGATTTCAACAAAAATATCTTAATTTGCATTCCAAAGAGCAACGAAGGTCTTACGGGTGTGGAACGGCATGAGGGTGAGTAATAAATGACAGAATTTTCATTTTTGGGTGAACTAACCCTTTAATTAATGCATTAACTATCAATCATGTACTAACATGTAGTTAAGGCTGCTGTTATTCATGCTTGAATCCATAATGACTCCAGTCATAGTTAATAATAGTTCTTTATTGGTTCATGATTAGTTCATTTTTTCAGTAATCATTAGTTCATATTAATTTGGGGATTAGTACATGATTATTCATGTACCCTTACTGTAAAGTGTTACCAAAGTAGTTAACTAATGTTTACTAATGAAACCTTTTGTAAAGTCAAGTTTGTGCCTTATCAAATCCTTGTGTTCATCTTCCAAACACAAATGAATATATGTTTAATAAAATCAGAGCACTCCATTGAAAATCCATTTCCCCAAACGTTGATGTTTCAAAAAGATCATAAAGACAGATTAGCTCTATGTAAGTGTGTTGATCAATGTTTATATGTGAATAAAAGCCTAAATTAAATCTGTTCATCACATAAATTCTATTCCATGTTACATCTATTACATCTATTCCATGTAATGCATGTGCATTACATCATCTTGATATTTAATATTGTGGTGTGGTGAGCAAAGGCAAAATACAGTGAATGTTATGTCATGCGTTGGGTGGTGTTTATTTTAAATCACAATGAACAATTAAAAAGGGATTTTAGTGATAACTAAAAAGGGGGTATGCTGTCTTTGCTTTGATTTGGTCATGGTGAGAATCAGCGAGGGCATAGAGGAGTTTGATCAAGGCAGGGGTGGGACTGACGGTAGCGACGCAGTAGGCTATATCGATAAAAGAGTGAAGACCTTGAGCTGGACTATAACTCACAGTCAGCTGATGCTGAATGGAGACCAGAAATAGATTTTGAATGCTTGTGCCCTACTTCTGTTATTCAGCTCTTATACAGAAGACAAACAGGATATGGGATATGTTGATTATGATAGTGTGAATGAACAAAACTAGAGAAATTACATGTGTGTATATTTAGGGAACGATTTGTTAAAAAAAACTAAGGGGGGATTTATGAACAAGAATATAATTCATATACAATGAAGAGTAAAAATACAGAAAGTAATTATTTACATTGAATGAGTCTCTTGTATCTCAGTCTCAGTCTCGTCTCTTGTATCAGACTTAAAGGACTCTGGATTTTATTTCTGAGACTGGTCAAGACAACAACTGTGGGGATATCACTAAATTGCCGGTGCACTGTATAATTTTTTGTTAACATCATTATATCATTATACAACATATAATATATGATGTAATTAAAGGTGCCCAAGAATGCTTTTTCACAAGATGTAATATAAATCTAAGGTGTCTCCTGAATGTGTCTGTGAAGTTTCAGCTCAAAATACCCCATAGATTTTTTTAAATTAATTTTTTTAACTGCCTATTTTGGGGCATCATTAACAATGCACTGATTTACACTTGACGCCGCCCCTTTAAATGCTCACGCTCCCTGCCAAACGAGCTCTCGACTATATTACAGCGCATTTACAAAGTTCACACAGCTAATATAACCCTCAAATGGATCTTTACAAGATGTTCGTCATGCATGCTGTATGCATGCTTCGAATTATGTGAGTAAAGTATTTATTTTGATGTTTATATTTGATTCTCTATGAGTTTGAGGCTGTGCTCTGTGGCTAACGGCTAATGCTACATTGTTGGAGAGATTTATAAAGAATGAAGTTGTGTTTATGCATTATACAGACTGCAAGTGTTTAAAAATGAAAATAGTGACGGCTCTTGTCTCCGTGAATACAGTAAGAAACGATGGTAACTTTAACCACATTTAACAGTACATTAGCAACATGCTAACGAAACATTTAGAAAGACAATTTACAAATATCAGTAAAAATATCATGATATCATGGATTATGTCAGTTATTATTGCTCCATCTGCCATTTTTCGCTGTTGTTCTTGCTTGTTTACCTAGTCTGATGCTTCATCTGTGCAGATCCAGACATTACTGGCTTGTGTAATCCCTTAAACATGGGCTGGCATTATGCAAATATTGGGGCGTACACCCCGACTGTTACGTAACAGTCGGTGTTATGTTGAGATTCGCCTGTTCTTCGGAGGTCGTTTAAACAAATGAGATTTATATAAGAAGGAGGAAACAATGGAGTTTGAGACTCACTGTATGTCTTTTCCATGTACTGAACTCTTGTTATTTAACTATGCCAATATAAATTCAATTTTTGAATCTAGGGCACCTTTAAGCAACATCACAAGAGCAAGAGAGCTGTTTTCACAAATATGAGCACAATTGCAAACATGATATTGATTTTACACAAATGTTCAATAAATAAAATTTTATTTATGAAACATTAATCTCAACATTATTTATGCAGTTGTAATTGTACCAATTCAGATGCAGCTTCTGCATCAACTCTGCAGTGCAAAGAAGAATTTTGTTGTTAGAGATTTTATTTGATTGGTAACTATTATAGTATTTTTATTTATTTATTATTATATATATATTTTTTAATTATATAAGACATTTTTCAGGCCATAAATGTGTAGCTTTTATAAGAATTTAAGGAGTCTTGGTCTTGTCTTGGTCTTGGTTTAGATGGATTACAACACTAACCTAAGTTAAATTTATTTATGCAATTTACAGGCCCTGTGAGGTATTAAGATAAGCTGCATTTTGAACACATTTCAGCCATCTATCCCCACAAATTTGTATTATCTTCATTCCATCTTAGTCCAGAATAAGTCATAGTGGTGCACACATTTTACTAGGCTGCTTACAACACTGAACGATGGAAATCTGTTTTTGTGGTGGCAGCAACAGTGCTTTGCACTGACTACAGATAATCTTTATTCATGTCAAGGCTGTCAATAGCTAGTAAACTCATGATCTGCCAATTATAAACATTAGACCTAAATTTATAACCAGTGTTGGGGAAGCTACTCTGAAACTGTAGTTTGACAAGCTACAAGCTACTCATAAATTAAAGTAGTTAAACTACTGTCAAGCTACCCTTTTGAAAAAGTAGTTAGCTACACTACAAGTTACTATCAAAAAGTAGCTAGCTACATTGAAACTACTTTGATTTTTTTTTTTTTTTTTTTTTTTAAATGACATAGCTTATTACAAATAACTGGATAACTGTTCATGAAGAATGTTTAAGCAAGATGTTTGGGGTTTAAAACAAAGCAATTCACTACAATTATGATTTCAAAGCGTACTGTTTTATTTTGTAAACTATATCAAAAGATAAAATACTCAAATGTAGCCTATATCTCACACTGACTCTCTTTGCATGCTTTATATATAATACATTCAGAATTTTAATATAAATTTTGGTTTTCATGCTATGAGAGGACCGACTACCAATTGCACTCTGCAGTTTCAGAAGTGATTTCTACATATAAATGCAGGATTCATGCTCAAAATTGCTACCATAACCATAACACGGGACAAAAATATGCAATAATAAGAATAAGAATAAGAAATGTAAATGCAGACTAGAAAAATATTAGAATTTTTGTATCAATATTTTTGAAATTCTATTCCAATTATTTGTAAAATTACTTAATCTTAAATGTCTCACTATACATTGCTATTCTTATTATGGTGGAGCCGTTGTTTACACATTACATCTGCACTTTACTATAACACCCTCACTGATTTCAGAGGCACCCTCAATGATTTGATTCTGGAACCGGACCTGCACTTAAACCGAACCGGAACTTAAATTGGATACACAGAAAAATGCAGGTCAAACTCACAGCACATGCAGTTATAAAGCTTTGAGACGCGAATCATGTGCTTCTCGCGTGAACATTCTTATACCCGAGCAACAGATTTTATTAGATCAGGCTTTGCCATGTGATAAGCGCACTAAGCTATAACGCGATTTTGTTTTCTGTTCAGCTGACGGATGCTTTGTCCTTTACATAATCATCAGGCGATCTCTTCTCGATGAACTGCCGATTAACTGATAAAGCCGCAAGATGCGTTATATAGGCCTAACAATAGATGGCGGTAATGCACGATTTTAGTTCGTGATCTGAAGACGCTGAAGACGAACTCGTCAGAACTCAAAACGGATTGTAGCTTGTAGCTTTTGGTCGCGCTACACCAATACTTGCTGGAAAATGTAGTTAACTACTGGAAAAGCTACACTGTTTTAAAAGTAACTGAACTACATACAAGCTACTGAAAAATGTAGTTAAACTAGTAGCGCCGCTACATGTAGTTAACTACTCCCCAACACTGTTTATAACATAATATTATTCTGTTTGCATAATAAATATCTATTCAAGGGTACAGCTACATAGAGGGATACCCATTCACCCTAAAAACTCACCCGACATCAATGAGTGGGGGCTTTCCATGTCCCCTCTTGTAACACAAGAATAGTTCTGGGCTCTTGAGGCTGCCATGGTTGAGATTGGCTGGCTGGCCGCTGTAGGTGCTCTCAATGCATGTGAAACCTTCAGGGACTGTTTCTCCTGCAGACTTGTTGATGACGGCTAGGTCTGTGATAGGTGCCTTGGGCCCACTGGACTTGGCTTCAGATAGATCCTGCTCTAGAGGTGTGGACTTGTCTGTGAGGCCAGCTACAACGAAGTAGTCCGTCACGCGATGACCTTTATCCTCAATCATGGCTGGACAGACCTGTTTGGACAGAAACAACTGTTGATTTTGTGTATTTATAGGTTTTGCGATATATATATATATATATATATATATACTACCAATACCATGTACAAGATTTTATCGTTTCTCGTCACGTCGCATCTAGTGTGGACAGTCAAATTGCTTGTCGCTGGAATCTTATCACATCGCGTCTGGTTAGACCTAGCGTATGGATCTAATATACTGAATTGACACATCCGATTTTATCCTAAATGTAAACTTAGGACATAACCTACTATGTTTATGTAGACAGACATTTTGACAACTTTGTGTGTATTTGACCATTTAAGCACAACAAAAAGAACTCAATTCAATACTCACATGATGTTCTGATAAGGTTTCTGTGCACATGTACAGAAAATGATCTATCAGAACAGCATACGAGTACCAGATATCATTTTCTTTTGTGTCTTATTGAACTTTAATGGGCGGTTTCCCAGACAGGGTTTAAATTAAGCCAGGATAGGCCTTAATCTAGAATAGTTAATCGTGGCTTAAAAATGGCTTTCTGAAACACAGATTAATTACAGATTACTAAAACCTGGACTATGGAGTCCAGACTTAAAATAAACTAGATTAATTTAAAACCAACTGTGCTAATCTGAATTAGCATGAGAGAGGTTGCCTAGAAAACATGGAATGAACCAAGAAAAGCTTAAAATTGCATGGAACTGAGAAGCAAATCCAAGGAAAACAATGGCAGCAGAAAAAGACTGCAATCTCAAAAAAAAAACAAAAAAAAACCCTTTACTAAACAAGATATGTTTTTTTTTTAAAGCAAGCAAAATACATCAGCTGTGAAAAAAAAAGAAATGCCTGGAAATCTGTTTGTAATGAATTCTATTTAAATAGATGAATTCTATATATATAATAATCCTATGATTATTAATGTTTTTGTTTTGTCCTTTAGCAACAAACTAAACATAATTATTTACACATGTGATAATTGGTGTTGGCAGTCTAGAAATGGTTTGATAGAAATTGATTTGGTAGAAATGGGCTGGTTTGATCCAAAGCACTATTATAGTGGTTGCTTCATTATATAAAATGGCAATTCTTGTTAGCAGGTCCTCAACCCAAACACAAGCTCAACACTTCACCACTACGGTAATCTCCAAAAAACATTAACATAACAAAAACTTTTACATAATAGAACATTAAACAGTAAGAGTCTCTCCATATTCTCATCTTTCTAAAAAAAAAATGCATAAAATAACACTTTTTCAACATTTACTCTCCTAATTCAGCCTGTTGCAAAGCATGATGGGAAGTGAAAGTCCTGTTTGATTAGGTTACTTGACTGAAACATGTTATTTCAAAATGAAAACATCAGGTAAGTTCTAGTAACCATTTCAAGTCAATTTAACATGAAGCAATCACATTTGAACCATAAACAATGGTGTTAAATGAATTGTTTAAATAAAGTGAACAGCATAAAAAAAAAAAATATATATATATATATTTACACCGTGTGCAGAATTATTAGGCAAGTTGATTTTCTGATCATATTTTGGTAACACTTTAGTATAGGGAACACATATTCACTATTAACTATGACTTTTCAACTCCTAATTTACTGCTTATTAATAGTTAGTAAGGTAGAATAACGCATTAATATGTGCTTAATAAGTATTAATAAACAGCCAATAATCTAGTAATATGCATGCTAATAAGCAACTAGTTAAAAGATGCTAAAATAAAGTGTTACCCATTATTTTTTTCCAAGCACATTTTTTTTACCAATTCCAAACTACATCAATCTTAATAACTACTATTAATTTTGTGTTTAATCGTTATATTATAAGTGATATATAATTGTTCATGAAGGCTGGAAATGAAAAATGCCTTATATTCAGGTGTGCATAATTATTAGGGTTTTCTTTTACAAAAAGTATTAATAGACAGACGGATTGAGAGTGACTCTTGAAGGACCAGCACCACATCCTCTTGTACCACTGTTTGAAGAATTTATCTTCCAGAATCTGGCAGTAAGGTGTGAGAGTCCATTTTTAGTCCATCTCCTATCCTGAAAAGTCCATCTTGCAGATATTGAAATAAAAATGAACTCCCACAGTGGTACAAGTCAGACCTGTTTTTGTCTGACCCTGCTGACCCATTGAGTGTTTTGCTGTCCATTGGTCATGCCATAACTTTGCCATTTCTAGTATTGCATTAGTATTGCATCCTTCTTATGAGCATGTAATCAGACTTTTCAGTCTGGGTTAAATCTCTATTTTTGGCTCATTTTGCCTGCAAAAGAAAACCTGCCTAATAATTATGCACACCTGAATAAGCGTTTTTTATTTCCAGCCTTCATGAACAATTATATAATCACTTATAAATTATTAAATACAAAATTAATAGTAGTTATTAAGATTTATGTGGTTTGAAACTGGTAAAATGTGCTTGGAAAAAATATATGATCAGAAAATCAACTTGCCTAATAATTCTGCACATGGTGTAGATCTGCTTCCACTGAATAGAAAGTTGCAGCAGTAAGCACAGCCGCCAATCCCTGTCATATCTGTTGAGCACATGAATGCTATGACCTTTCCATTGCAACACAATTTCTGCACTCTCACGAATGTATCATCATTCATAACTAACACAGTGCAAACATTATGTAAATAAGATATTCATTGAGCAGTGCAGACATCCAGACATCGTCATTGATTATAATAGGAGTTTTGGTGAAAGTACAGAACTCAAGCCGCTGACTTGTGCTGAACATCAAGTGATATACAGCTCCAGTGATTATAAAGGATGAATTATTTGATCACAACCGTTTAGTCACTGGCTTGATCTACTGACGCATAAAACAGCAATAAACAAATGTCTGACTGTACACACATATCAAAACAATCACTGATCACAGATTAGGCATTAGAATTAACACGGTCACTTAAATGTTGCAGCATTACTATCAGGTCCATATCTTTCCGTTGAAGTCTGTTTGCAAAGCATGTGTAGAATTGCAGCTGGTTTAACAAAGTATACACAGTAAAATGAATAAAACAAACAAATAAAGCCCTACTGAGACAGTTGAAAATAAACAGGCACTTTCCTAACAACAGGATTCTTTGGAAGGTAATGTTATGTTTAGTCCAGTGATCCTGTTCTAGTAGTTCTTTTGTTTTCAATATAACACAGCAGTGGGTTTGGGTCAAGGATGTAAAGGCATTGGTCTGTGCACGCAGTCTTGTGCTGATATATTCCTCTCTATTATGTAATAAAAACCTGAAAGTAGGAAACAAGCCATTTTGGCAACTTGATTTCAATAAAAATTGCTTTTGGACTGACAAGTTATTTTTGAGTTCTGAAAATTACAGTATGTTTTAGTAAAATGACTCCTTGTATGTAAAAGATCAAGGAAAATTTGATTTCTCAGTGATTTCTCAGACTCCTTTAAGTCTGGCTTTTTACAGTGTCAAGGAAAGATTTTTTTTTTTTTTAGTACAAAGTTGGAAAATGGTTATTGTTCTAAAAGAAAGTAAGAAAGAACAAAAACACAAAAAGGTTTAATTTGAAGAAACCTGAACCCAAGACCAGCAAAACAAAATACACAACCTTGTACCAACAAGCATCAGTCCTACAAAGTGAGTTGCTTAGTTCTGGGATCTAGAAAAGACTGTGTGCATGGCACAGTAGGCACTGCCATCTGCCAAGCATAAGTTCAGTCCTGCTGTGACTGGCATCATACACAAAGAGAGAGTAGCACCAACCTGCACTGCTGTCAATGAGGCTGAGACTAAAGCCCGGGACACACCAAGCCGACGTCAAAGAACTAACGGTGACAAAAGCTGACTGTGTTGTCACCTCTCATCAGCTGCGTCTTGGCCAAAAAGCGGTGCTTGAACACACCAAAAGGGCTAAAGGCACATGCTGTCAACTAGCACCTGCATTCTGCGGCTGCGTGTAAGTAAATATCTGTCTACATCAGCAAGTATCAATAGTCTCTATTTTCATCAATCAAAAAGGGAAACTGAAATTAGGACTGCAGATAAACCATAAACAAAGCAGCTTGCTTACCATTTTTAATGTTAATCACGCTGATCACTTTCTACATTCCAGTCAGCTAATGCAGGGCCGTAACCACCATAGACACTGAGTGGGACAAGTCCCCTCCAATAATTAGAAATGGCCAAATTGTTCCCCCCAATATTTGAAATTCTTGCACTGCTCTGCTGCACTCCATTACGCAGTACTCTGTACGTTGTTAGGATGACAAAAATGTTTAAAATTTAAATTTTTTTTAGTCTGGTCTGCCTCAGCGGTCTAACAGTACTCGTCAATGTCAAAATGATTGAGATGGCCAATCAAATCAAAGTGGGCGGGGTTTAATGGTCACAGAAGCAGGAGCGTGAATTCCAGCACTAAGTGTCAGTTTAATGTTGAAAGAGAGTGAGGTAAGATGTAAATAGCAAAACATTTAATACACAAACTGTTTTGCGATAGAAATGTTAAACAACTGACAGTGACATCCAGTGATGCAAACTACTTGACTTTTTTTTTTCAAATATGGCCATTTTGAATTGAAAATACGCATTTACATGATTCATGTAATTCCTGAGTGTGAAGAGACAAGAAACATTTTACGTTTTCGACACATTAGGCATACAAATAAAAGTGCACATATGCTTATTTTAATGCAAATTTTATTTGCAAATAGTTCAAATTGATTATTTCCCAACTAGAACTAGAACTTCCTTTATTGTTCTGTTTCTTTAGGCTTTATGAAAAATAAAAAATCCCCCCAATGTTCAAGACATGGTTACAGCCTTGGGCTCATGTTATTATGAAAATATATGTGCATCCAAATGCTCGGTAAGATGACATAAAATTACAGCCTTCTGTCTTTGCCATCTTGACTTCTTTGCTCATTTTCACCACTTTCATTGCTTTTATTCTCAAGCCCGACAGTAAATAATCAAAAGATGACAATTACTTATTTTATCCACATTTTCAACAGTGTGCCGATTTTTGTTTTTTGACATTCAAGTGTTTCTGATGATCGAGCACCTGCTCTAAGTTGTTTTGGAATGTGCGCATACTACTTTCTTCTTAATGGTAAGCATTCATCTCATGAACTCATGAATAGCAGCTGGTTGGATATAAAAGTACAAAACTACAAGATGGGAAGCAATGTATTGTACCTCCAAAATAAATTATGGTTTTCCTATGCTACACTCTACTGCCACAATTAGGGCTGAAACAATTTGTCGACATTATCGACAATGTCAACAATGGATGACTAGTAATTTCATACTACTAAATTTTGAAAAAATTTAATAATTGGACCAAAAACCTCTGCATGTAATAACCTAGAATACCCAGATAGCAAGCAATGATCGAAATAATGTTAAATCAATGTTAATGTGTCAATGTTAACCTCATTGAATCAATATCACTTTTGCACCCTCAATTAATATTGAAAAAATGTTGAAATGTCAACAAAAAATCACTGGTAATGGCACTGAATCAGTGTTTGCACTCTCAGAAAATGAAACACAACTACAACTGACTTAAAGCCACACAGCCTGAAATCAACTGAAGATGAAAGAAGACAAATCTCTCAAGATCTCAGCAGAAGTTCTTTTTGAGAATTAACAGGTTTAGATGTTAATGTTTTATTGAAAATGTTTGGTCACCATTTTGGTGGTCAGTGTTTCCTTTATTTGGGCAGTTTGACTCTTGGCTTTTTGCGTGAGTTTGTGGTCTTTGTAACAGTGTTAGCCAAAACACATCATTTGTTGCAAAGAAACCAGAAACAAAATGATCAAGTGATTTGAGTTTCCATCATCATAAAGCAAAATTATTTACTAATCGTACTGCTGACCAAAAGTGTATATTTGTTTTTCATAGGTTACGTTCACTAACAATACTTTATTACAGATTAGACATTCTGAATCTTGACTTTTAAAGTGCAATTTTTTAAAAAATCTTTAGACACACAGACATCAAGAATCAGCATATAAATCTCAACAATGGTGACATGCTTAATGCAGCAATGCATGCTGGTAGTCATGAGTTGTATACTATGGTGGCTCCCAGCATGCATTGCGGCATGAAGGATGTCACCATTGTTCAGATTCAAATGCTGATTCTTGATGTCTGTGTGTGTGTCAAAAAAAAAAAATCCATAATGTATTTAATAAAATAACTCAGAATATGATCTGTGGCAAGAAAGCATTATTTGTGAATATAATATTTTAATAACAAATAACCACTTTTGGTCAGGAACAAGGTTAGTAAACTGCTCTGCTTTGTGAGGCAGAAAACTATATCACTTGATCATTTTGTTTCTGGTTTCTTTGCAACAAATGATGTGTTTTGGCTAACACTGTTACAAATACCACAAACTCACACAAAAAGCCAAGAGTCAAACCGCCCAACTAAAGGAAACACTGACCACCAAAATGGAGACCAAACATTTTCAATAAAACATCAACATCTAAACCTCTGTTAATTCTCAAAAAGAACTTCTGCTGAGATCTTGAGAGATTTATTGTCTTCTTTTATATTTTCAGTTGATTTCAGGCTGTGTGGCTTTAAGTCAGTTGTAGTTGTGTTTCATTTTCTGAGAGTGCAAACACTGATTCAATGCCATTACCATTGATTTTTTGTTGAAATTTCAACATTTTTTCAACATTAATCACGGGTGCAAAAGTGATATTGATTCAATGAGGTTAACATTGATACATTAACATTGATTTAACATTAAAATTAACATTAAAGAGGTGTGTGAACTCGCAAATTCAATGTCAGCAGAAGTAATTTGTTCTGGCCCTCTTCCTGTTCGTCGGAGTGATGAGATAGTTAGCAGGTTATCATCACTCAATGGCTGGCTGTCTAAGTGGTGTCCGCAGAATAATATAGGTTTCATAGACAATTGGAAAATCTTTTGGGGCAGACCTGATCTGTTGAAAAGAGATGGTATTCATCCCTCCCGGGATGGTGCTGCTCTTCTATCTAGAAATTTGGCAAATAGTCTTAGAGCTGAAACATGACAAACCAGGGCCCAGATCAGGACGCAGACAAACTGGCTAAACCGACCGTCTGCTAGCTGCCTCACGTCACATAACTCAGATAATTCACAGCACATAGAAACTCTCTCACCTAGATATTATCACATAGAGACTGTGTCTGTACCTCGAACTAGTAAATACAAAAAACTTCCGAAACCTTTTAAGGGTAAAAATTTAATTGATGTTCAAAAAATGAAAATCACAGATAAATCAGATAAACAAATGATAAAGCTTGGGTTACTGAATATAGATCTATTTCTTCAAAAGCACTTATTGTAAATGAAATTATCACAGACAATAAACTAGACTTGCTGTGTTTGACAGAAACCTGGCTAAAACCAGACGATTACATTACTTTAAATGAATCTAGTCCTCAAGGTTATGATTATCGACACAATCCTCGACAGAAAGGCAAAGGGGGAGGTGTTGCTGTAATTTATAGTAATATATTCAGAATCATTCAAAAGAATTTCAAATATAATTCCTTTGAAGTGATGGTGCTTTATGTAACATTATGTAAGTTGACATTTGTGCTGCTACTGTATACAGGCCACCAGGGCACCATACTGACTTTATCAAAGAATTTGCTGATTTTCTATCAGAGTTAGTACTGGCTGCGGAAAGTCCTTGTTGTTGGTGATTTTAATATCCATGTAGATAATAATAAAGACGCATTTGGATTGGCATTTGCAGACATTTTAAACTCTATTGGAGTTAGACAACACGTGTCAGGACCCACTCATTGTCGTAATCATACCCTAGATCTAATACTGTCGCATGGAATTGATATTGATGCTGTTGAAATTCTACAGCAGAGCGATGATATATCAGATCATTATTTAGTCTCGTGTATAATACAATTAGCAAGGCTACAAACCACCACCCAGCCATAAATATTGTAGAACCATCACGTCTACCACTAAAGATTGCTTTAAATAATCTCCCCGAGCAGTTTCATCGCCTTAGTATACCTGACAACTTAGAAGAACTCGATGCTGCAACAGAAACTATTGGCTCTCTCTTTTCCAGCACATTAGATGCAGTCGCCTTTACGTCTAAAGAAGATTAAGGAAACTAATCCAACGCCGTGGTATGATGAGCACACTCGGGCTCTAAAACGAGCTGTTAGAAAAGCTGAACGTAGTTGGAAGAAAACAAAACTAGAAGTTTTTCGCCTTTTGTGGAAAGAAAAAATGATTGAGTACAGAACGGCTATAAGAAATGCTAGATCTACTTATTTTCAAATCTCTTAATAGAAAACAAACATAATCTAGGTATTTATTTGACACAGTGGCTAAATTAACTAGAAACAGAGATTCAACTGCTGATGTTTCCATAGAGCACAGCAGTAATGACTTTATGAACTTCTTTACTTGCAAGATTGATAATATTAGAGAGAAAATTATAAACATGCAACCGTCTACAGTTTCGCTTCAGACAGTGCACTGTAGTGTCCCTGAGGTAAAACTAGAATCATTCACCGCTATAGGAGAGGAAGAATTATCTAAACTTATCAAATCATCAAAATCAACGACATGTATGTTAGACCCAATGCCGACTAAACTACTGAAAGAAATGCTTCCAGAGGTCGTAGGTCCACTTCTTGATATAATTAATTCATTTAACACTAGGATACGTGCCAAAAACCTTTAAGCAGGCTATTATTAAACCTCTTATTAAAAACCTCAACTAGATCCGAGAGATTTAGTAAATTACAGGCCAATCTCGAATCTACCTTTTCTGTCAAAGATACTAGAAAAGGCAGTTTCAACACAACTGTGCTTCTTTTTAGAAAGAAACGGAATCTGTGAGGATTTCCAGTCAGGATTTAGACCATACCATAGTACTGAGACTGCACTCGGAGAGTTACAAACGATCTACTCCTATCATCCGATCGTGGCTGTATTTCTCTATTAGTGTTATTAGATCTCAGTGCTGCTTTTGACACTATCGATCACAACATTCTTTTAAAAAGACTTGAAAACTATATTGGCATTAGTGGAATTGCTTTGGCATGGTTCAAACCGTACTTATCTGACCGTTATCAGTCTGTAGTAGTTAATGAAGAGATGTCGTATCGATCACAGGTTCAATATGGAGTACCACAAGGCTCAGTACTAGGACCGTTGCTTTTCACTCTGTACATGCTGCCCTTAGGAGAGATAATTAGGAAGCATGGTGTTAGTTTTCACTGCTACGCTGACGATACTCAGCTCTATATTTCCTCGCGCCCTGACGAAACCTACAAATTCACAAAACTAACAGAATGCATAGCTGACATTAAAAACTGGATGACAAGAAATTTCTTATTATTAAATTCAGAAAAAATGATATCCTAATCTTTGGACCAAAAACTTCCTCACGAAAAAACCTTGAATGCTCTCTAACACTTGACGGGTGCTCCATTAAACCTTCGTCCTCAGTTAGGAACCTGGGGTGTGCTCTTTGATACCAATCTTTCATTTGAAAGTCATGTTTCTAGTATCTGTAAAACCGCCTTCTTCCATCTAAAAAATATATCTAAATTACGACATATGCTCTCAATGACAAATGCGGAACAGTTGGTTCATGCATTCATGACCTCAAGACTAGATTATTGTAACGCTCTACTGGGTGGTTGTTCTGCTCGGCTTTTAAACAGACTACAGTTGGTCCAAAATGCGGCAGCTAGAGTTCTTACTAGAACCAGAAAGTATGACCATATTAGCCCAGTTCTGTCAACATTACATTGGCTCCCTATTAAACATCGTATAGATTTTAAAATCTTGCTACTTACTTATAAAGCTCTAAATGGTTTAGCTCCCCAGTACCTAAGTGAGCTCTTAATGCATTATAGTCCTTCACGTTTATTGCGATCTCAGAATTCAGGCCAGTTGATAATACCCAGAATATCAAAATCAACTGAAGGCGGCAGATCCTTTTCCTATTTAGCACCTAAACTCTGGAACAATCTTCCTAGCATTGTTCGGGAAGCAGACACACTCTGTCAGTTTAAATCTAGACTAAAAACACATCTCTTTGCTCTTGCATACACATAACACATTATCAATACATTAACATTTTTCAAATCCGTTAAAGGATTGTTACGCTGCAATAATTAGGTCGGCCGGAACCGAGAACATTTCCTATAACACTAGATATACCTGTACATCAGAATAAGAATGGCATCTACGCTAATATCTGTCTCTCTGCTTATCCTGAGGTTTGCCGGGTGCTGGATCCAGGCCGTATCCAGATCAGATGGAGAACCTGTGTCTGGACCTGACTACAACGTAGCCCAGGAGACAATGGGCCTACAGATCCAGTTCTGGCTGCATCTAAATTCAGATTTTTAATCCCGTATCCGCTTACATATATTATATATAATCTATTTTTAATCTCTATAATAAAAATGTATAATTCAGATTTTGATCTCCATATCCATTTACATATATTATATATATCTTCCAAGGGGTTTTTTCCCTCCTAGGACTTTTTTCCCAGTGTTAGCACGCTGGGTTTTTCTCCTAGGGGTTTTTTTTCCACCCCTGGGAGTCAGCCGACATTGGCTTAATGTAGCACCATCTTGTATATGTTACATATTACCACGCTTGTTTGTACAGCTTATTTTTAACCACTTCCCTTTTTTCTGTGCTTCTAATATGTAAAGCTGCTTTGAAACAATTACCAATTGTAAAAGCGCTATATAAATAAATTTGACTTGACTTGACTTGACATTATTTCGATCATAGCTTGCTATCTGGGTACTGTCTAACACTTAATGGTTGCTCTGTCAAGTCAGTTAGGAACCTGGGTGTGTTATTTGATAGCCACATTTTGATTTGTAACACCGCATTTTTCCATCTTAAAAATATATCTAAATTACAGCATATGTTCTCAGTGTCAAATGCAGAAAAGTTAATTCATGCTGAATGGTTTAGCTCCTCAATACTTGAGTGAACTCCTATCACACTGTATTCCTTCACGTCTACTGCAATCTCAAAATTCTGGCCAGTTGAAGAATATCAATTTTGACTGCAGGCGGTAGATCCTTTTCCTGTTTAGCGCCCAAACTCTGGAACAGTCTTCCTAGCATTGTTCGGGATGCAGACACATTCTGTCAGTTAAATCTAAATTAAAGACCTATCTCTTTAACCTGCCATACACATAACACACTATCACTATCACATTCACTATCACATTCTAATAATTCAAATCCCTTAAAGCAGGGGTACTCAACAGGCGGCCCGCATCATGCTACATATAAATGTATTTTTGTTATAATTTGCGTTCAAAATTAGCGTTAATATTACGGTTTTTTTACACGTACACTAGGGTAGGCGTACAGTGCGCGTGACGCTGTAATCATCAGCAGAGAACGCGTATAGTGTACGCGCGCAGCAGTTTTTCTAACCGCAAAGAACAAACTGTAGGCACTTTGCACGCGCGCATTGAATAGTTTTTGCACTAATTTAGTTTGTCCACAAGGTGTCAGCACTGAAACGGGCTGTTTTTTCAGTCTGAAAAGAAACGGAGAAGACAGAACAAGAGTAACAACAAACACAATAGCCGACCGTGTTGAAGAGCGCTCGTTTAAGGGGATTAAAAGATACCAGCAACTCTAATTTTAAACACGTACAAAGACATTTTATTGTAACTATTTGAGCGAAAAAAGACTAGACAAGCATGAATCTCTCTAGTGCGCATGTGTCGAGCACTTGTGTTCGTGAACGCCATCAAAGGCTCGAGACTGTGCGCGCAAGTAAAAAACAAAGTAACCTTATTTTTCCATGATGAAATGCAGTTGACATTCCTCAAACTTTGCAGTGTGTAAGTTGCCGAGCAGCAGCATGAAAAACAAACCTTTTAATCTTAATGTCAATGTGTTATAAACAGAAAGCAAGCAGAGAGCGCTCCCATTACAGATCTGTCATCACATCATTGAGCTTACGGAGAATATCTTATTTATCCTGTTACAACGTTGGTTATAGTTAGATAATTCATGAGATTGTGATTGAACATTAAAAAAAAAAAAAAAAAAAGATTTTTGGATTCTGACCAAATTAATAATAATAATAATAATACAAATAATAAAACATTTATTCTCTGAGTTTAAATAGGTGCTATAAAAAGTGTTAAAAAGGTGCAACTGAATATAAGACTATAAAAAAGTGCAATGTTTTCGTCTTAAGGACAAACTCTCATCAGCCAGTGAACAACAGCCAGACCTTAAATTTCTTGTGAAAACAATGCATACATTTCAAATGAACAAGGATTTTTTTTTCATCAGTACTTGTTTTTCTTTATGCATTTGTACATTAAGAATACAGCAAGGCAAGCTATTAATCCTTTTTTTAAATGCCATTTATCATGTTCAGTGACACTTTAAAAAGGACACCATACTATTAAGACTTAGCTAGATAATAAACTGCACTTTTAGTAAATAAACAGTAAAACTACAAATATTGTCTTAAGTAGGCCTAAATAAAAGTCTTACGATCCAAGTTATAATTTGTGGCCCTTCGCGTTTCATTTGATTAAAATGCGGCCCTCTTGGCCTCTAAACTTGAGTACCCCTGCCTTAAAGGATTATTGGGCTGCATGAATTAGGTCAACTAGAACTGGGAACACTTCCCATAACATCAGATTTACTTGTTACATCATAAGAGGAATGGCATCTATGCTAATATTAGTCTGTCTCATTCTTAACCTATTAGTATTATTATTCTATTAGTACTGCAAGTGAGCGAGCAGTTCGACACTGGCCGGAGTATGTGGAGACAGCAGAGTGAATAGAGGCAGAGCGAAGTCAACATTAAAATTTTCAAGAATTAAGTAATAATGAAAAGCAGCTACCCAAACAGAATAAAGGACAAACAGAATAAAGGACTGTTGCCAAACTCCCCAAAGTCTCTTCTTTTTCACATACATATACAACACACAGGCAGTGTTAATCGATGACGACCCTTTCTTTCTGGCCAAAACACCTGTCAGACAAGAACGCTGTGAGCTTGTTATGAGAGGGCTGGTTCCAAAAAAAAAAAAAAAAAAAATGTTCCCAATTAACAGTGATGCCATTGATGCACACACAGGAACTACACCTTGTTAATATGAAAAATAGTGAAAGATGAGGCCCGGTTCTATGAGAAACATATAGGGCATATGTTTCTCATAGAACCGGGCCTCATCTTTTCACTATTGGCGAAAGAGACCTCGCCAACGTTCCAGGGCGTATTTGTATTTGCGCTCTGGAGAGCGTCAAGGGTTTCTATTTACAACGTGTTTTTTGCAGCATTAAACAATGTAGCCAATCACAGACATATCTGTTGATCTCTTGAACGCAATGGACAATCAGAGGTGCTGAAGTTAGTCAGAATCCACTCACCGCTCAAAGCGTCAGAGTTTTTGTTCACTGTTAAGTTCTGTATGCTCAAGAATCCTCTCATAAAGAAAGTGTAGACACGATGCGATCACGCAAATAAGAGATTCATTGCGCAGTGTAGACATTCTGGAAGCAGGCCTGGAAAAGATTAGCTGATAGTGGCAAGCATACTGTCAAAAATGTTGTCTCATCTTTGGTAACTGGTTAGATATGTTCAGCAGAGGTGTTATAATAATTAGAGGAATGTGTAATTTTTTTTGGGGGGGGGGGAATTCATTATTTTATTTCACAATTAGAAAATACATCAAAAAAGGTTGAGTGTTTTGAGAGAGACAGCAAAATAAGGGTTAGTATATTTGGGAACATATTGGATACAAGGTTTAGTTTTGGTGAGACTGTAGACAATATTTTAAGGAAAGCAAGTCAAAGGTTGTTTCTTATGTGTAAACTGAAGAGTTTTGATGTTAGTCAATCTATTTGGAAAATGGCATATAAAAGTCATGTTGAGAGTCGTTTATTGTTTAATATTACAGCCTGGTATGGTAACTTAGAAGAACAAGTTGCAAAGGATAGCGAAAATGGCAGAAAAAAAAAAAAATAGGATGCCAGCAAACACAGCTTGATAAACTGTATTTGCTGGTAGTACACAGAAGAGCAACAAGGGTTGTATCTGACTCTCTCCACACACACACACACACACACACACACACACACACACACACACACTCAGAATTTGTAATGCTTCCATCTGGAAGAAGGTATAAGATCCCAAAACTTCTTAAAAATATGTAAAAACATTCCTTTACACTAGTCACAGTTAGAATATTAAATGAAGGGTAAGCAACTCTTTGTGAGAACAACTTATGTGTATAATTATATTTTTTTATGAGAAGCCAAAGGAGAATTTCCACATTGGTGGAAAAGTTCAAACTAAATTAAAACTAAACTAATCAAACTAAGGTAAAAGGGTGCATAGATGGTGTGCTCGGGCCCCCCAAATCACTAAGTCTGCCCCTGCCTATATATGATAACTGCTCTCTCTAGGTCATCGGCAGAGTGAATGCAGATTTGAATGTTTCGCTATGGTCGTACTTGTCAAAGGTTTAATAGACATAGCTGAATCGCTGACATTTAGGAATAAGATTGTGTGGGTGTTTAAATCGAGATTGCAATCTTTTATTTATTAATTGTGCAGCTCTAGCTTATGCATTTCTTCCTGTCAAACTCTAAGTCAGAGCATTCTAGTGTGTATGCACTCTAAAGAAGTCATAGGACATAACACGCAGTAAAAATATATCTGTGCTAAACTTATTCTTGACCTCAATCTAGTGTGAAATCTAACAACTATTTGCTAACAATTATTTAGTTGCATATGTGAATGATTTACTTGTACAGTGTAGAAGGTTGAAATGTGGGAAAATAATTAAACCTGGAGCTCTCAGCATCCTTATCACTATTCAGTTTGACACAGTAGGCTGGCCTTTTACTGTTACTATAGCAACAGTTTCCAACCTGACTGCACAGGAGGAAAGTATTTGCTTTTCTCTGACATGGAAATGTTTTGTTTCTCATTTTCCCTGAGGTCTACATGCTCTGTCTAATAAAAGTGAGCAGAAGGGTGTAAGTGATTTAAAAATTCTTGATGGGAAACATGAGAAAAGCTTCAGTAATGCAGACCTTGCGTAGAGGATGGGAAAGAGGTGATTGCCAAACATCTAATCCAGCACTCTAGGAGACAGACTAATAACTGTAGCTCACATTCCAGAGAGAGAGAGATGCAGGGGTATTCCCAGCTGGAAGAACACATCACTGCTAACGCTATTCATCTGAGCGCATGTCAGAAGAGTTCTAATATGTGACTCATTTGTTTCTCTGATCACGGGGATGATGGACAGTCAAAGGTTTCCAAAGGTTATTTATCATCTCACATTTATAACATCTAATCTGCAACCTAACCTAACCTGTTTGTCAATGGAAAACATGGGTTTATTTTTTCACTGTCTTGGAAACTTTTTACAAAGGCTTTTACAAAGGCTATGAAAATCCATCATAAAAATATGAATGATGCTCAATCAAATATTATATATATATATATATATATTTAGATGGACAATGCCGATATCTAAAAGAGAGAGGTGAAACAGCATGAACATTTCCTATCATGATTACAGTGACCGGTTATTAATATTATATCATGTTGTTGTGAAAAAATGTGCTGAAAAAATGCTCACAAAGTACTGATATTCACACACTGAAATCATTTCACCAAGCTTTATATTGAAAACAAATAAATAATATTAGCAGAGCTATGCAATTTGTGTTTGTATAAACATTAAAATAATAACATTATCAACAATGGACAGGCTGTTGGGGTGACTTACAACATAACGTACTACATGTTCAAATAAACTTTACACAAAAAGTTTTATAAAATGATATACCTCACAATTCAGTGAGATAGAAAAGATAAATGATTATCAGTTGTGTGAATAATTCTAGATACCTTTTTATCCGGATTATTTTGATTTTTAGAATGCACATTAGCTTATTTTCCATCAACCGATTTACAACAGTGCATTGGTCTGAAAAAAAAAAAAAAAAAGACAAGCTAAATGAAAATGTAATTTTCCCTCAGTGCTCTAGTAAAACCTCTTATAGCTTTCAGCCATGTTTTCCAATAGTATAATGCTGCAATACCCAAGGCTGCAGTTGCAGGACCGCATTTCTAGGACCCTAGTTTTCTGTGACAGTGCCTCCTAGCCAATTCTACTCCAACAGAGGAGACCAGATTCAAACCTGAAAGAAATAGGTGCAAAGACTAGACCCACAGAAATTATTCAATTTTTATTATCTCCTCACCTTAGCTTTAATGTAATAGTGTGGGGGGCCTTTTTAAACTTGAATGTGCAAGGCTTTCAATGTCAGCTGTTTCAGTTATTTTAGCTGTGCAAAAAGTTCATTATGCTGCTAGATGTATAAACTGGTATTTGTTTTCATTATTTTATATTATTATTTAATTAATTAATTAATTTATTAACACAAGCATAAACACAATAGTTAATAGTTTTACCATTTACTGCACTTTGTTAAAGGTGAAGTATGTAGTTTCTGTGAAACTAGTGGCACCTATCAGAATTACAATAATAAAGTATATTTTTAAACAACCTTGCAAATGGCCTTTTTGCACATCACACCTCCTTCAACTTTTACAGGTGGCATGTCTCAACAGGTAAAAGTAGGCTACTTTCAATAAAACTTCCAACATATTTGTCAATACTTTTAGCTGTGTTGCTATTTGTCATGATTAAGCAATTGTGTAGGCTAACACTCTGTCTAGAGTGAATGCGTCTAATGAACCAGTCCAATCCATTTGCACCTACTTTTAACATGACACGCCATAACTGTTTGAAGCTATCAACACTGGAAACAAAGTAAACATTATAAACTGGTGCATTTTGATTATGTATGTATGGTACTGAAGCATCCATTGTAGCATGTGTTCAGGACATTTTTAATCTTTGAAGGTCTAAATGCAGAAAATTTTGGCTTACACTTCTGTGAACTAAGCAGAATGTCTTTTTCCATGTAACGCATCAGCTATGGTCCTACACCGGCTAAATACCTACAGCAGCCTATAGCCCAAACTCTTGCTATTGGTTGAGATCTGATGGAAAGAGATCTGAGCAGACCACTCTCAATGTTTTGATGGTGCCTGAGAGGCTCAATGTTTACAATTTTGAGGGGGATAAACCCATGAATGGCATACTAATACTAGTGTAATGAACAATAAACTGGGTTAAGATAATTTATTGTAACATAAAAAAAATGACATACTTCACCTTTAAGTCAGATACATATCAGATGAGAAGCGCCATGCTGTGCTTTGACTCATAAAAAGTCTCGTACATACACAAAAATAGTCTTTCTTTCCAAGAAAACTTATTTTAAAACCAGAATATAGGGTCTTATATATTGAAACAAATTTGCTAAAATATTTCAAGAGGGTTACCATTGGTTATGTTTAGGGTTAGGGGCTGCTTAGGAGACTATATCCATTACATTTAAATAATTAAAACAGTGAATCATTCCTGAAAATTAATAATACAAAGTAAGAGCTATAAAACAGTATAAACTGCTGGTACATACAAAAAAAAAAAAAAAAAAAAAAAAAAAAAAAGAAAAGAAAAGAAAAAGGGTCCTAGAAATGCAATCCTAGGACTGCAGTTCTGAAATTGCAGCCTCATGTACTGCAGGATCATGCTTCATGCTTCAGAAAATACTGAAGCCTCATTCAATAATGCTGTTGTTCTACAACGGCCAATGGTGTTCAAGCACACGAAATAGGAGCGGGCAAATAAAGAAGCACTGAGAAACATTGCCTCAGAATTTTACTCCTTCAAGAGAATGTATGCAAGAAGGCTTTCTTGCCGTTGATTCAGTGATTCCCTTTCAGTGTGACAGGTAAACCTCAGGAAGCGCCTGTGATGAGGGACTTTCTGATTATGGAGTTTAAAGTAAGAAGGCAGACTTGTCAGTGTCTCTAACACACACAGTCACTTTAAGCAAACCTTGCTGAGTCATCCTCATAGAGGTAATGACACAATGGAAGGGCTGAGGCGACTCCAGGGCCCTTGTCATAGTATTGCTAGGTACCGGACTTAGTTGAGCACTGCATGTACAACTTAGAAGTGTGGATCCTAGAGAATTATTACCTCTATTGTGCATTTTGTGATAAGTGTGTGAACCTCTGCTCGTAACACCAGGGGATTCTGAGCTGATACAGCAGAAACAATAATGCTGTTGAAAAGGGGCAGTCTGCGAATAAACAAGAGTATATGCTCATAAATGGAAAGTCTTTGAGAGCTGATGTAGCTCACAGAGTGTGGATCCTGAATTGCCCGACACCAGTTATCCTATCTTTCTTGCAGGAGTGTTTGGATGGCGGACGCGTGCCCTCCAGGCTCAAAGTAAATGTAGCTACTATATCAGTCTTCCATAGCAAAACAGATAATAAAGAAAATTTACAGTTTGGCACACTCCTGCTTCCTCTCACTCACTCGTCTCATTCGCTTCGGTGCTTGTATTGCACATAATTTTATTAATTCCCGCAGGATTCACATTCACACCAAAAGCACACGCACCACTGATCTATATATGTGGCGCGCACATAAAGCGCCTCTCAAACAGCTTGCGAGTACCAAATTGAGTTGTTTTTCATGGCTTATTGCACTTAAACAGTCAAACATACACAACATTATGTCAAAATACCCTTGGTGAACACTTAGGTAAACACAGTCAGTTTGGGAATGTAAATAGTTAATGTTGTGCAACCATATATTGGATCCATGCATAAACTCTTAAAGTGACAGCAGCCTAATAATCCTGCCGCTGTATGTCATGTTAATTAAAAAAAGAAGACAAAAACAATATCACTTGCTGCTCTTGTAACTTTACTTATAAGCATTAATCTGTATTTAATTTTATTATTTTTCAACTTAATTACTTTATTTTATTTCTGTAATGTATCTTACCTGAATACTAGCCTACTGTTAGACCACCTGAAAAACTTAAAGTCATGTTTTCTTTTAATTTGTCTCTTTATTCTAATCTATTTATTTGTGCTATTTTGCCATTTGTTTATTTGTTCTTATTTTATTATTGACTGTTTACTTGTCTTTAAATAACTAACTAAATAAATAAAAAATTCCCTGTGCTTTGAGAAAGCTATTGCAACAAAATGACCCAAATTATCAAAAAAATTATAAGATAATAATAAAAATATCTGTATGGCAGTATACATATATATATGTCAGTTTTCCCTGTGGTATCGAAAATGCTATCGAATATCGATATTTTTCAAGGTATCGTATCGAAGTTAGAAATTCCAGTATCATGACAACACTAGTTTGAGCCCACTCAATAAGGGGTATGGCTTCCTCATGAGTATGGGAAAGCAGAATGTCTATCGAAGACATTTGTTTAGCAGTAGGATGGGCTTCACCAAACACATTTGTCTCGCCGAGACATTGCTTTCATGCCGTGTTACTATTACTATTACTTAAAGGTCCACTGAAGTGCCATCGAACGCGCAACATTTTTCAATGTGTTGACGTAATTTCCACTGAAACAGGAGTTTCCTTTTAATCTCTAACCGTTTCTCCTCCTTATCTCCTCCATATCACTTTAAAATACAGCATTCTGTGTAGAATTCAAATGGGTCCGATATGTTTTGTGGTCTGCGCCGACTCGCACATATGATCCCGCTCTGTGCTATCTGGACCAGAGCAGACTGTGTGCACGCGCTGCGGCGGTTCACATGACACTAACATGAAACCAGACTTCATTTGCCTCAATGGAAAGCATATTTACATTGTCTTAATTGTTCCCTGTCCCCTATATAGTGCACTATGTGCCATTCACCATGCAGAAAATAGTAAATATGTGAACAAATGACCGATTTTAGCTGCAGCTTCAGCGTCTATTTATAATAGGGGGCGGGGTGAATGCTTATATATATTAAATGCAAATTTTGTCATTGTTTTTTTGTCATTGCACACTAGCTTATAGATGAGATTAAGGCTAACATATTCATAGTAAAAGCCAAAACTGCAATTTTGATTTCGTGGCGACTTTAAAGATTCTGAGGCAATGTGATGTCACTCAGTGCCACTTTTTTATAGGAAGCAAGCCTGACCCTATTTCAGGCTTGAACGCCCGTTGTAGAACAATGGCATTATTAAATAAGTATTTTTTGGATGAAAGGTGTTTCCCCATTAAATTATGACACAATGTCTTGTTCCCTCATATTAATTGCTGTGCTCTAAGTGCTCAAAAAAAGTTAATTTAAATGAATTATTCAATGACATATACTTTTAAACAGTCAC
Organism: Culter alburnus; assembly: GCA_028476615.1. Classification (NCBI taxonomy): domain Eukaryota; kingdom Metazoa; phylum Chordata; class Actinopteri; order Cypriniformes; family Xenocyprididae; genus Culter; species Culter alburnus. Next base: position 137,328 of record JAOTNS010001075.1, read on the forward strand.
TTGTCGCCACCTAGTGGTGTAAGATTTAACTGATACAACCGTTATTTGAAGCGCCGAGTTAGTTTAAAAAGGTGGTTTGCTCAATTTTGATCGCTATCGTAGACATCAGTGTTTAGCCTATATCCTAACTTTAAACTTTTATCTCAGTACTTCTGTGATAATTTGAATATTTAACACAGAAATAATCACTGTGTGGTTCAAAACTGCTCTCTCTGGCTCAGCAGCGCAGCAGCACGAACACATTTGAATGTTCCGGTAGGACCTTGTCAAAGATTTAATAAACATGGGCAAATTGTTGTCATTAATAAAATAAGATCACATGGGTGCTTGAATCGAGATCGCAATCTTTTTATGATTAATTGTGCAGCTCTACTATGCTGCGTGATGTGCCTGCGTGAGACTGTTGCTAACTTTGCTTAATGCTGGACAGTACTTAGCGCAAGTTTTTCAAATCGCTGTAGTCAAATACAGTTTTAATGAAAATTAAAATATAAAACCGTAATACTAACTAGATTTTATAGTGGTTTATCATCAACCATTTCATCCCTACTTAGAGACAGTGCTGTTTTGTAGTCGATTACTTAATTCAAATTACATGACAAAAATTGTAGTTAGTAACATAATCCATTATTTACACACTTAAGGTAATATAAACTGACTAATTTTTGATTACTTTTAACCTAACTTGTTTATCACATTGATTTTAACAGGATAATCTTGTAACATAATGATATAAAACTACAAAAAGAAAGAAAATATATGCATTTATCAACAACATGAAGTGCATTAAATATTACATTATGCCAGGGTTTCCAACACTGGGGTTCCTGATGGAACTGTAGGGGGTTCATGAGTTTAATGAAAAGCTATTAAATAATTAAATCATATTTTTTTTAATTAAAATAATTTTAAAATTAAAACAAAAATAAAACACTTAGAAGATAAAAAAAAAATGAATTTAATGTGTCTGAAAGACAAAAGATGCATGGTTAAAAGATTCACTGAATGATAATTCACTGAACAATAAAGTGCTCGTCAGGATTTCATTAGATATGCCATGTTGCAAAAACACTTAAGTGAAATTATTTGTGTAAAACCAGTGATCAAATACTGTGTTGGTCTCAGGTTTCAGTAATAGTCTCATGACTAGTGGCTGGTCTGTGTGTGCAATTCCACAAACCTGGAAGACCTTCTGAACATACACTACCATTCAAAAGTTATAGATCGGTAAAATTTTTTTCAAAGAAGTCTCTTCTTCTCACCAAGGCTGCATTTATTTGATTCAAAATACAGTAAAACAGTAATATTGTGAAATATTTTTACAATTTAAAATAATAACTGCTTTCTATTTGAATATATTTGAAAATGCAATTTATTCCTGTGTTGGCAAAGCTGAAGTTTTGGCATCATTACTCCAGTCTTCAGTGTCACATGATCCTTCAGAAATCATTCTAATATGCTGATTTGCTGCTCAAGAAACATGTATTATTAGGGTACAAATGGGGCTAAAGACACACCTTAAGAAAAAAATGTGCTTTTCACTACTCTCAAAGTATATGATTGCAGGAAAAATATATATGTTTTTATTGGACATTGATGGAGCAACATATTTTGTGTGAAAAAAAAAAAAACACTGGTAAATTTTGTTTAAAAATCTTATAAATGTGTACGGTGGTGAGGGAACAGCATGGGGTAAAAGTCACACAGTATTTATACAAGTACTTTAGCTAAAATAATATGTTTTTAATAATGCCTAATACTTGTTCAAAAGAATAATTTTAGCAAAGTTTGTACTATTTTCTGTTCATTTTGATAAATAAAAGAATGCTTAAAATAGGCCTATGTGATATATATTTTTATATATAAAATATGAAAATAGATTTTAAAAATACAGAAATACAGAAACAAAAGTACTTTAAAAAGTAAAGATTCTGAAAGCACTGAATGAGATTTTCTATTTAATATAGATTTACAGTAGTAACAATAAATTATATTATGATATGATTAATATATTTTAAAATATGATTGTTTCATTATAAATATGGGTATTATCTCTAAGATGGATACTCAGTTTGATATATGATATTTGCTATGTGAATCTAACCATGTCATGTCAAGAAATGGAAAAGTTAGCCAGCTATTCATTATCATGTTAATTATTGTGCCTTTTGCCCCAACAGCAGGTGTTTACATTTTACCCCAAATGCCATACTTTTACATATTCTTCCGTTATTGAAAAACTGTTGCTTAAATTTTGAAAACAAAACATCTGAAAAAGAATTACAAAATGACAGAATTCTTATGTGATTTATGTATTTACTGCTTGTAATAATTAGTAGACAAATACCTGGAGGAAGCGTGTCTTTTCACTGAGTTTTTTTCTGTTCACACTGTGCCAGAAATACAGTTTTGTAGTGTTGTTCTTCTCTCAATCTGTTACAACCTGTTTGTTGCCAACAAAGCAAATGTATCTGTCTAAGCACATGTTGCAAACCACTTGAAAAACACTGCAATGAAAACATCTAAATTGCTATTCTGTTTAGGAGGAGACAAAATCTTCTTTCTTCTTCTTTGGTGTTAAACCAGTGCTATTCTTGACCAAAGTAAAATGAGCAACTACAGACATTTTTATGTTTCATAAATAATGTTTTGTCCACCTCTTTGTCTTTAAAAGAAACCATGCAGACAGTTTATGCTGATACCTACTTCCTGAAAGCAGCACTAAAAAACCCCAAAAAAATTTCCCCAGACTTGGCTAAATAAATATGAGGTGGTCTAAATGCAAAAGGGGCATTAATAATTCTCCCGTGCAGACAAAAAAAAAAGTGCAAAAGGCATCCTCAAATGAAAACTCGTCAAGGCATCCGCAAATAAAGTATCTTAAATTGTATTGTTGAGACATAACTGCCATGATCGTTTGCTTTAACAGGGTGCTATAGGGAGATATATCATTTATCACCTTCAGTGTCTAACACTGAAATGAATTAGAAGCAGACCATAGCATATTATACTAAAAAAAAAACATTATACAAGTGCTAGCATAAAACGAACTACAACCTTCAGTACTACAATAAAACTTTACAAAACAAAGCTGTATTACAACCCCCTTTTGTTCCTTTTTTAAAAATCAGGTGACGGCATCTTTGTTAGATGTCTCTGAATGCAGTATTAAATTAATATTAAATACTACAGGGGAAAAAAAAAAACTGCAAATGTACCTGTAAAACCTGTAAATGTATATGCATTTCTGTACCCTCAGACTATTTAGTAGCAATGCTGATTTTGCTGTACAAAAAAAAAAAAAAAAAAAAAAAAAAAAAACTTCCCAAGATGACAACATCCATTTCTCAGTAAAGAATAATATGCCATGCCTACAAATGGTCAAAAATAATATAAAATAATAATAATAATAATAATAATAATAATAAATGTAACAATTATATTACAAAATGACCTCATATTCAAAACAACCTTTTTCCCCCGGCTGGGTGGTTTGTATTGGCAGTTGGGAAACATGAAGTGCTTTCTGCCTTATTTGTTACACACTGCCTAATCTTTTCCACTAAGTCTTCCTTCTTCACATGCACTGGACAGCCAAGCCCCCTTTTGTCTCTGAAAAAAAAAAAACAAGGTCACATTTCCTGGCGATGGCACTGGCCACATCTTGATTCAAGAACTTTCGATACAAGTCAAAGACCTCATTTTAAAATCCAGTACTTCACCATTTCAAGCAACCATTCTCATACGTGTTGGTCCACCTTCTAAATCTAACTCTATCACAAAAGCATTAAATTTAAACAGGATTTAGTAATGTCAGCAATAGCCTGAACAGAATCTCTGCATGAAAGACAAAAGGATAATTGGCCCATAAATAAAACATTTGTCACCAAAGACTATGTTTACATGGACAGCAGTAATCTAATTATTGACCTTATTCTGAATAAGACAATATTTTGATTAAGGCGTTTACATGAGCTGCTTTTAGAATCCTTTCATGTTCCTGTTTTACATGTCATAAAACATAGATCGATTAATGGCACACGTTATTACGTCCCCATGCCACGCTGTCAGACGTTCCCTCCAGAATTTCATGTATCAACATACGGTTTGTCTTCGTTATGGTACCATATACAGTTTTGGGTGTTTGATTTTTAATTTTACAAAAGCTTCAAGTGCAGTTAATTATTTGTCATGCTATATGTGCAAATAGAGGACGGTGTTCTCCAGCAACAGGCCTCCTCTGTACTTTCATTCTGCAACATTTAATTCATTCCAGTCCATGTAAACATATTGACTGACTAACATTTGAATGCAAGCAAGAGTAAGAGCTGTAGAAAAGGGGAAGATTTTAAGGGAATAATGTAAATTATGTTGAGTAAATGACAAAAGTTTTCTGTAAACTATTCCTCCAATCAAAAAAGTTGAGTAACACTTTAGTTTAGGGTCCAATTCTCCCTATTGACTTGTTGCTTATTAGCATGCATATTACTAGGATACTGGCTGTTTATTAGTACTTATAAAGCACATAGTAATGCCTTATTCTGCATTACCATATTCTACATCCCTTTAATCCTACCCAATACCCAAACTTAACAACTACCTTACTATTAATAAGCAGTATTTAGGAGTTTATTGAGGCAAAAGGCATAGTTAATAGTTAGTTAATAGTGAGAATTGGCCCTAAACTGAAGTGTGACCAAAATTACCCTGTTACAGGACCCCATGATCACCCCCCACAGTACCCCTGAGCACTTTGTGCTGGAGGGATACTTCTCTGGATGAAGGACAAAGGAGGAGGGGTGGACAGACGCCCAGTAGCCTTGTGTCTTGCATGGCCTTTCTCAATTCACTTGGCTGAGCCAAGAACAGGCCCCAGAATAAAACAGTTTGATTCAATACGGCTAGGCCTGAGGGGAATGACACAAAAAACAACAACGCACAATGCAGCAGCACTACCATTAGCAGCGGTAATGAGGATGCATCATAGACTGAACATACAAATTTGTATGAGAAAAGAATCACAAGACAATTTGGAAAAGTGCTTCAATAAATTAAGGGTTTTATGAGATTAAAATCTTCTTGTTTGTTTAAAAAAAAAAAAAAAAAAAAAAAAAGTATAAAGCACAGTAAAGATACTGCCTCAGATTCTTTTTGACATTTTGCAATCAAAATGGTGGCCATGTTTATCAAGAATCACAAATGTCATCATAGACTATAATAGCAAAGACACTGCATGCCAATTAATGCTGTGATGAAACCCTCAGGTCATGCTTGTGATGACAGGTACCAAGCTTCATATCATGCCAAAGCTTTATGGTGATACAGCCTCATGACCATTTTGGCATGATCTTCATCAAATTTGCTGATGCACTATACGAGAATGGTCTGGTCTACAAATCTGAGTGCACGGATTGGAAATTTGTGGGTACGGTTTATTCATCTGTGGGCGAGATTTGTTAAATTGAGGGAACATTAAGAATCTGTGAGTACAGTTTATAAACTAAGGGGACGAACTGCAAAAAATTGAGCTTCTCTTAAACTGTTCCTGTACTTCTATGAGTTAATTCTGACTCTTTGACAAGAAACTGTCAAGTACCTGCTTTCAAATGAGACTAGGATTATGCCTGTAGAACAAAAGATGAAGCCATTTCAATTCGGCTTGTGGGGGTGCTGGTTAAGGGGTTAATAATAATGTTATTGTATATTGTTATTATCATAGAAATAAGGGTCCCCTTTTAAATCTTCAGTAAGAACTTTTATCCCCATCAATGGGAGCTTAAGTGGCCTCTTAAACCTTCAAATGTCTGTTGACTAAAGCCCGGGATACACTGCACAATTTTTGGCTGTCCCAGACGAAAGATTGCCATCGTGAAACAATCGTGGTGATTTCTGTGATCGTGGCTCTTAATCAGTGGTCCTATGTCGTACAGTGAGAGAGGTTCAAAGACGGCCGTTTTCCCAGTCTTGCGACCAAAGATAGCCTTCAACAGTTTTCTGACAGTGTCAGAAATTCAGCATGATCATCGCACAGTGTATCTGCTGCTACGACCTACGTCTACTGACCAGCCAATAAAAATGCGACATGAAATCAAAGCGACATGGCACTAAAACATAAAACTGCTTAACTAAAGCTCTTTTCTTGTCTTCTTTCGCTCCTTCCTTTTTATTTTCAGCACACAAATTAAACGACAACTGCCAAAGTGTGATTCAACATGGTGTTTTATTTACCACTAGCTCATGCTGATGACATTTTATTCTTCTATAGAATCTTGCATCGTAGCCTACGAGTCAACAGGTGTCATCATCGTACAATCTACATGCATGTTGTACCAGTCTTATCTCATGAGATACCTGTCTCGTCACACCCCTAACAAGCGGGCAGCTGAGCTGATCTTCTGGAGGCCTAAACCCTATGACGAGGGTCGGGGTGGGAGAAGACAGATTGAGGGATTTTGGAGCCTGTCTGGTCTTATGGATCATTTCTGCCCCCATCTCTCATTGACCTGTTTGCTGCTGGTGTCATCTGTGATGATGATGAGGGGGAAGAGGATGAGGTGGAGATTGATGATGAGATGGACAACGATGATGATTACTGATCCATTTAATAGTGATCAATTTAATAACCTTGCAATTGTTACGATGGAAAAAAAAATGTTTAATGTGGCTAAATTTGCAAAACAAAACAGAAACCATTAGGGTATCAAAAAAACAGGTTACAAAAAAAAGCCAAAAGGGTACAAGGGAACCTATTTCTCCTGCTAGACTATTTAGTCTAGAACTACAATAACCACACAGTGCACTCAAAGCCTCTGCTCCTTAATTCTAATTTCTCTCAACATGGGGACAAGAGGTGTCAGTGAACAAATAGGAAAACAAAGTAACTTGCATTACTTATTTGAAAAAGTAACTCATATTTTGTTGTAAATTTAAAGGGGACCTATTATGCCCAATTTTACAAGATGTAAACATAAGTCTCTGATGTCCCCAAAGTGTGTGTGAAGTTTTAGCTCAAATACCCCACAGATTATATAGCATGTTTTTATAGCATGTTAAAATTGCCACTTTTTTGAGCAAAAACGTGCCGTTTCGGTGTGTGCCCTTTAAATGCAAATGAGCTGCTGCGCTTGCCTAACGCCTGTTTCACACATAATCCGTCTGCAGTGCGTGTGCGGTCCGTATGCAGTGCGTATGTGTTGCTGAAGCAGGAAGCGGCCATTGTGCTTTCACACAGCACACGTTTGCAGTGCGTAATGTTATATTCATTACGCTTATATATTGACAGTTGCTGGAGTAGTTTAGTACACGTAAACATGACACAAAGATTTGAAAACTTACTGTCGACACCAACAGCCGACGAAACTGCTTCCCATGCCTTTTCCTTCGCATTCAAATCTTTGTACATACATTCTGCGGGTCATACAGAATTTTATGTTTTTCCACCTCAACGAGACGAGTGTCATCCATGTCACCTTGTTATTGAATAGGTTGGTTTAGGTCCGCCTGTCACGTCATTGCCTGCTGGGATGCAAGTTTCCCTCCAACGATGGGGAAAAACATATCTGGCATTATGCAAGTAACACTGTTCATTTTTTTTAATAAAAAATTTTTGAAAATGATACAAAACTGGAAATGAATGTTTCCTTTTGCATGATTGCTGGCATAAAATCATTAAAAAAAATCTTTATGTAATGTACTAAATGTACAAAGTAGTTTAAATGTGCATAATTTTTTTTTTTCTTTTTTTTTTTTTACAATTTCAGGTCAATCCATGTTCATTTTGCCCACACACAATCTGCTGTGCTGCACTTGCAGCACAGCAAAAATAGACTCGGTACGTAAACGATCGCTGCACTGCTGCAGACGCACCGCTCCTGGAACGCAATGACGGACCGCAACCGCGTGCAGTGTGAACGCTCTAATCCGTTAACATGGGTGCGTAAAAAAATACGCAACGCATACGCACTGCAGACGGATTATGTGTGAAACAGGCGTAAGAGGGCGGAGCTTCAAGAGCTCGTTCTCTGGTGTCAGGATTCATTTAGGATGCACTATAATGACAGAAACTGCGAATATATGCTGCATAGAGATAGAACAGGTATAGTTTAGTTCAATTACGGTTATAGCTTATATACTGTCTTCTTGTTTTTATCCACTATATTAGTACAAGCCTGTTGTACCAGACCCCATTCGACTTTACCGATGAGTTTAACGTTTATTGTACTTCACACAAAAGATGAAGCATCCATTTTCACTCTACAATATCACTGTAAGAGCTTAATAAAACAGTGCAAGTGTGCATTAAAATATTATCCATAAACTCTCTCTCTCCCTTGCATTATCATCAACATACATAGCGAATTACACAGAAACACTCGTTACAACTAACAGTAAACAAATATATAAAGACCTTATGCCTTTTCGGGTGGTGCTTAATAAACGGGTAAACTTTATACCTGTTAATTTAACTCAGATGAACTGTAATAAAGTGCTCTCATCTTCATTACTGCCATATCCAGTATCACTCTGGAGGCTGTAAGCTGGATCACAAACAGTACTTATTTATCCTTGAGTAACAAATTTTTAGCACAACCTCTGTTTTGTATTGTCCATTTGTATTGACATTAGTTCACAAAGCAGTCCGGTGTGAAATGATTCACGCAGACATAAAACAAACAGAGTTGAGGGAGCATTTTCTTCGAAAAAAACAAAATTAATCCACCTCATCTTCAGAGGCTCAGATTTCAGGAGTAAATGGAGAGAGCTATGTGGATTAATCCATCCAGCTACAGAACACCTAAAATGCTTGGCAGACGTTCTCATCAGTGCAGCAATGGCAGACTGTACAACTGGCTGTAAACTCGCTCAGGGCAGTTCTATGTTAAAACGGCAGTGTCTGTCAAAATTCGTGGGCGGGGTCTGTGGCTAATGTGACGTCACACTGTCAGGGAATCTGGAAACGGCTTGTTCAGAGACAATGCTTATGATTTATGGGGATAAAAAAAGGAGTGGTTGGATTTTTATCATTAAGGGTGGTTTTACACACTGCCAACACACATTATAGCCAAACACCATGGAAAAGTGAATTTTGCATAATAGGTCCCCTTTAAAAGTAGTGCGTTACTTTACTAGTTGCTTGAAAAAAGTAATCTGATTATATATTTCTCTCTCTCTCTTTTTTTTTTTTTTGTTATTAGTAAAAATAAAATAGTGGGTATTAAAAAGTACACACCCCTGTTAAAAATTTTTGAGATGTAAAACAAAAAGGAATCCAAGTAAAATAATGTCTTGATCTTTTTCCACATTTAATGTAATATTGAAAATAAAAATGTTTGCAACAAATAAACAGAAAGGGGACAAGTGTGCACACCCCTTAAAATGGCTGAAAGTCTAGGTTTAGCATATTGCAACCCTGTTCCAGTAATTCTGCAAATTTTTATTTATTTATTTTATTTTATTTTTTTTTTGGGATTTAGGTCTGAGAGTGGGCTCTGACTGGACCATTCCAAAACGATGTTCTTGCTTTGAAGCCAATAGTTTGTTGACTTAGATTTATGTTTGAGTTTTATCATGCTGAAAGATGAACTTCCTCTTTAATGGAGGCCTGCAGATTTTTAATGGAGGCCAAAATGGTCTGGTACTTGGCACTATTCATGATTCCTTCGGTCTTGACCCAGCTGAAGAGAAGCAGCATAATAGCATGCTTGCACCTCATAGTCAGCGACAAGATATTTTCCAATACCTCAAAAAGTTCTGCGATACGATTACGATTCAGGGGTATATCATTCAACTACTATTCCTGCAGTTCCCGGATGTGCAATGTTGAATTTTTCTGTCGAATTTGAACCACTGGATTTGTGGAAGCAAATTTGTAAAGCGAAATAAATTGGACCGAAAATTGCCTGCCGAATATTATAGCTTGTATTTTTAAACAGACCAAATATTTTGGAAGTGAAATCTGAAAGGTGAATATAGATTATTGAATTTTTAATAATGAAAATATGTGTGAAATGTTTTGAAGTGAAATATTCATAGCTTAAATGTACAACCATGTTGAATTTCAGCCCATATAAATGCAAGCCCTAAAAATACAATGCATCAAAATGCAAGCACGGTTAATGCAATGCATATTTTTTTAGTTAGTGCAATTCAACAAACTGTTTTGTTACAAAAACTTTTGTCATTATTTTACTTCCATAGGCTATTAAAGGTGCCCTCGAATGAAAAATTGAATTTATCTTGGCATTGTTAAATAACGAGTTCAGTACATGGAAATGACATACAGTGAGTTTCAAACTCCATTGTTTCCTCCTTCTTATATAAATCTCATTTGTTTAAAAGACTTCCGGAAAACACTCAGATCTCAACATAACACCGACTGTTACGTAACAGTCGGGATCATTAATATGTATGACCCCAATATTTGCATAATGCCAGCCCATTCGACGCATTAGACAAGGAAAGGCAGTATTAACGGCTGGATCTGTGCACAGACAAGGTAAGCAAGCAAGAACAACAGCGAAAAATGGCAGATGGCAATAATAACTGACATGATCCATGATATCATGATATTTTTAGTGATATTTGTAAATTGTCTTTCTAAATGTTTCATTAGCATGTTGCTAATGTACTGTTAAATGTGGTTAAAGTTACCATCGTTTCTTACTGTATTCACGGAGACGAGAGTCGTTGCTATTTTCATTTTTAAACACGTGCAGTCTGTATAATGCATAAACACAACTTCATTCTTTATAAATCTCTCCAACAGTGTGTAATGTTAGCTTTAGCCACAGAGCATAGCCTCAAACTCACACAAAATCAAACGTAACCATCTAAATAAATACTTTACTCATAATTCGAAGCATGCATACAGCATGCATGACGAACATCTTGTAAAGATCCATTTGAGGGTTATATTAGCTGTGTAAACTTTGTTTATGCGATGTATATATAGTCGAGAGCTCGTGGGGCAGAGGGAACGCATCTCTTAAAGGAGCCGTGCTGAAAAAATCAGTGCATAGTTAATGATGCCCCAAAATAGGCAGCTAAAAAAATTAATTAAAAAAAATCTATGGGGTATTTTGAGCTGAAACTTCACAGACACATTCAGGGGACACCTAGGACTTATATTACATCTTGTAAAAAAACAATCTAGGGCACCTTTAATATCAAAGGCTTCAATTCAGAGCAGCACAAAGCACTTTTGCGCATACCGTGTGCAGAATGATGTGCTTGAAGCATCACAGAGTCACAGCGCACTCCTATGCAGCAGTTTATTGAGCATTTTCTTTTAACAGTTTTAAATTTCAGTTACTGTGTGTGATAAGAACAATTCATAGAGCTCTATTCTCCAGTGTTGTGATCTAACAGACACCCAGTAGAAAGTAACATGATTTAGAAACAGCAATAAACTCTCTTAAAGGTGCCCTAGAACTTTTTTTTTTTTTTTTTTTTTTGTAATATAAGTCTAAGGTCCCTGAATGTGTTGTTTTCAGCTCAAAATACCCCATATTTTTTTTATTCATTTTTTTGCCTATTTTGGGGCATAATTAGAACTGAGCCTTCAGGTGTGTGGCCCTTTAAATATCGTGCTCCACGCCCCAAGAGCTCGCACTTGCCTTAAACAACATAAAAAAAAGTTCAAACAACTAATATAACCCTCAAAATGGATCTTTACAAAGTGTTCGTCATGCAGCATGTCTAATCGCGTAAGTACAGTGTTTATTTTGATGTTTACATTGATTCTGAATGAGTTTGAGGCTATGCTCCGTGGCTAACGGCTAATGCTACACTGTTGGAGAGATTTATAAAGAATGAAGTTGTGTTTATGCATTATACAGACCGCAAGTGTTTAAAAATGAAAATAGCGACGGCTCTTGTCTCCGTGAATACAGTAAGAAACGATGGCAACTTTAACCACATTTAACAGTACATTAGCAACATGCTAACGAAACATTTAGAAAGACAATTTACAAATATCACTAAAAATATCATGTTATCATGAATCATGTCAGTTATTATTGCTCCATCTGCCATTTTTTGCTATTGTCCTTGCCATTTACCTAGTCTGTTGATTCAGCTGTGCACATCGAGACGTTCTGCCCTTGTCTAATGCCTTTCATAATGTTGGGAACATGGGCTGGCATATGCAAATATTGGGGGCGTACACCCCGACTGTTACGTAACAGTCGGTGTTATGTTGAGATTCGCCTGTTCTTCGGAGGTCTTTTAAACAAATGAGATTTATATAAGAAGGAGGAAACAATGGAGTTTGAGACTCACTGTATGTCTTTTCCATGTACTGAACTCTTGTTATTTAACTATGCCAAGGTAAATTCAATTTTTGAATCTAGGGCACCTTTAAGATAAGTCCTTTTATGCAAAACCATAGACCTTTATCTACTGAAGCAAAAAATAAGTAAAAGAAATTCAGTGGCCTATTTGTGCACTGTTTGAGATGTGTGCGTGTTGCTTTTTGCAAGGCTTTAAACATAAGCAAATTATAAACTTTCCTGCTTGAGCATAAACAGTATCTGCAAAGTTATAGCGCTGAAAGTTCAATGTAAATGGAGATATTGTCTTTTAAAGATAGGGCAGTTTAATGCCTACAAAAACGACCAGTTTGGACTACAACGAGCTTCTTCCCGGATTGGTGACATCATAAATGTCGCGCGGCATTATAGAAGCGGAAGAGTTGTCTACACCAGACACGCACGACGTGTCAAAATATAAAAGAACCCATTATGATCAGTGATATTGTCTACACTGGATGCGGCGCGGGAGACAGCTTCCAGAATCTACAGGAGTTTAATGCTGGATTTGCACCAAGGCTATCACTGAAGGATGAAGCTGTTCCCACTTTAAAAGCAGAAGCTGCTGTTTATGGGCCCCTAACTGTAAGTACGCTTTATTGTTTGTACATGTCTTATGTTGCTATTTTTTGGTTGCATCAAGGACGTAAACAAAGACCAACACGTTTTTGCTTCGCTAGCCAGTTAGCTAAATTCTAATGCATACTTCAACAAACGCCAACAAACACCAACAAACTTCTATGTTCATAGACAAACAGTTCATCATAATTGCTATCTGTGTCTGATTCAAGCTCAATTTGATACGCAATATAGACCATTATGTAATGGGTTTGGCCTTCAGCGAATCAAATGAGCACATTGCGTATTTCAGAGGAGTGGTATCATAGAATCAGGAAGTCAAACCAGCCGTTCAAATGAAATGGAAAGAGCGGCATAAATAAAAGGTAAAATACAGTGCCCTCCACAATTATTGGCACCCTTAGTAATTATGAGCAAAAGCAGCTGTGAAAATAAATCTGCATTGTTTCTCCTTTTGATCGTTCATTCAAAAAAATTCACAAAATTCGAACCTTTCATTTAAGGAAAATAATTGAAAGTGGGGGGGAAACTCACATTATGAAATAAATGTTTTTCTCCAAAACACGTCGGCCACAATTATTGGCACCCTTTTATTCAAAACCTTTTGCAACCTCCTTTTGCCAAGATAACAGCTCTGAGTCTTCACCTATAATGCCTGATGAGTTTGGAGAACACCTGACCAAGAGATTCCTTCATGCAGAATCTCTCCAGATCCTTCAGATTCCCAGCTCCATGTTGGTACTTCTTCTCTTCAGTTCACTCCACTCATTTTCTTTAGGGTTCAGGTCAGGGGATTGAGATGGCCATGGCAGAAGTTTCATTTTGTGCTCAGTGACCCATTTTTGTGTTGGATTTGATGTTTGTTTTGGATCATTGTCCTGATGGAAGATCCAACCACAACCCATTATTGGATTTCTAGCAGAAGCGGTCAGGTTTTGATTTTTTATCTGTTGGTATTTGATAGAATCCATGATACTATGTATCTGAACAAGATGTCCAGGACCTCCAGCAGAAAAATAGGCCCACAACATTAAAGATCCAGCAGTATATTTAACCGTGGGCATGGGGTACTTTCTATCCATGTGTGCACCAAACCCATCTGGTGGGTTTGCTGCCAAAAAGCTCTTTTTCATCTGACCATAGAAGCCGGTCCAGTTTGAAGTTCCAGTCTTGACTGACAACTGAATATGCTGGAGATTGATACTGGATGAGAGCAGAGGATTTTTCTTGAAACCCTCCCAAACATCTTGTGGTGATGTAGGTGCTGTTTGATCATTTTTTTAGGCTTTCTGATAGGGCTGGGCGATATATCGCATTCGATTGTCACATACATTTCGTCAGTAAAGCCGGTTCCCTGATTACCGCGAAATCGCCATCACCTGCTTTCAAATGGAGCGGCATTTAATAGACAGAGCCGTAGTTCACTGACAAGCCACACAATATTGCGTTCATATTGCAGATGAATTGCCTTTGATAATGAACGCGATATTGCGTGGCTTGTCAGTGAACTACGGCTCTGTCTATTAAATGCCGCTCCATTTAGCTATTTTCTTACAGCCACTTTCTATTTTGTGAAGCTCAACAATCTTTTGCTGCACATCAGAACTATATTCTTTGGTTTTTCTCATTGTGATGAATGATTCCGGGAATTTGGCCTTTGTGTTTCCTCATGTTTATTCTCCTGTGGAACAGGAAGTCATGGCTGGACAATTTCATGTTCATGATCACCCTGGTGTGCTAAAAAATGTAAATATGAATGGGAATATACTTCAGAGATATTTTACTCATAAGAATTACTAGGGGTGTCAATAATTGTGGCCAACATGTATTGGAGAAAAACATTTATTTCATAATGTGAGTTTCCCCCCACTTTCAACTGTTTTCCTTCAATGAAAGGTTAGAATTTTGTGAATTTTTTGAATGAAAGATCAAAAGGATAAACAATGCAGATTTATTTTCACAGCCGCCTTTGCTCATATTTACTAAGGGTGCCAATAATTGTGGAGGGCACTGTATATGAAAAATACAGCGTTTTTTTTTTAAAAACGAAGCATTAAGACATGTTAAACCGCGCCCCATAAACACAATCAAGCCTAGGGAAAAAAAAAAAAAACACTGAACCACCCCTTTAATTAATTTAGCAATAACATTTTTTAGCAATTTGTATACCGACTGTAAGTATGTCAGGACAGGACAATTTTAATTGTAAATCTACATTACAGTAAAGATAATTTAGTGGGAATCGTCATTAACTGCCATGACAACATCACAATACAAAAGAAAAGGCTTTGTTACCGTGATTCAGACATCTATTAGTATTTCTATCATGACCCAACAAAAGCATTTTTTTGTTGCCGTTTTTGAACAAAGTGCTTTAAACACAAAACATAACTCAGTTACAACTCAGTGACATTATTGATTCCACTTCTCAAAGACTACATAAACCTTTTCAAGCTAAAGGGAGAGTGAGCACAGCAACAGTGTTGTCGTGTGGTTTTTTGTTTCCCTTTCATTTGAGCAGCCCTGCCCTCTTGCCACATGGCCTGTCTTATGTCATACCCACAATGCCTCACGGATACCTGTAACCACTCCTGAGGACAGCAAGGTCAGTGCACATGCACAAAAAAACGGAGGCACACACATAACCTTCAGCCTAGTGATCATAATTCAGTATAATGAACAGAGACCCTCTGCACAAACAATAGATAAATCCAGACAATGCCAAGGTCACTACAGCTATTGATCAATCACTTAAATGTGAACAAGTTGGTGACATCTGGACTTCACAAGCTTCTTATACAAGCATCTTTTTCTAAACACAATAAAAGTATGAAAACAACAAACATGTATCTTTGAATCAACATATTGTCAGTTGGCAAACAACACTTTTTATTAAAAAAAAAAGTTCAAATACATATGGTGTGTAGAGGACAAATGCACATTTCAGATGTTGTAACTGGTCATAATTTCTGCACAGCATGTATTATAACTGTAAATTAGTTTTTATGTTTATCACTGCTTGACATGTCAACCACCCATATGGAGTACAAATATGAAAAGAGCTGTGACACTAAAATTTTGATCTGTAAACATGATACCAAATATACAAATTTCTATCTCTGCTAAAGAGGACTCAATGGCAAATCATGGCAATGGCAAATCAATCGCAACTCATTTAAAACCAATACTAACAAGATAAATATAATCAAAAATGGCATGTTTGTACACCTTAACAAGGCACTGAGGCAAAACTGAGATTTAGGCCTGGTTTCACAGACAGGGCTAAGATTAAGCTAGGATTAGGTCTTAGCTCAAGTAGGCCATTTAAGTAACTTTTACAAATGTGCTGTAGAAGAAAAAGACATTATTGGTGTGCATCTTGAGATATTTTAAGATATGCCAGTACAAGTTGTTTTCAGTTAAAACAGCTCAACATGCATTATATTCTGGGACTAGGCTTAACCCCTGGTTTCACAGACATTTCCACAAACATTTGACTATATTTTTTTTTATATATATATATATATATATATATTATATTTTATGATATTCTGTTTTAGACACATAATTGATTGTAGTTGCCACTTATTGTTTTGTTTATATATAGATAGAGGTTAAAGTGAATTGGCTTAGTCATCTGTAACTTCAAAGAGGCGGATATAAGTGCATTCTACCTGCACGCTGACACACCCTACACGCTTTATTTTAGACACCACTGCTATCTCAAAAACTAGCTGCCTTTTAGACATCATATGCACTTAATTTAGACCAAAAAATGTTGTCTAGGTAGACAACACAATAGATTTTGACATACAGCCAGTATCTCGCTTTCCTAACGAGGAGGCCTGTGAACGAGCTCCGGCGTCCAACTGTTGCATCTTCACGCGATCGAACAACTTCACACACAGCTCGATCATACTTACTTTGTGGCAATAAAAAGCAAACTAGAGTCCGTGTTTTAACAACAAATGTCGACCGACTCGTGGAAATAAACACGCCTTAAACAGAACGACAACGAAAATAATACATTACGAGACATTCTGAAACTACCAGCCGGAGAAAAATAAACTCAATGCGATTGTCTACATTAAGCAACTTCAAACGCAGCAGTACATACCAGCCGTTCAGAGCACTATAGGAAAACACGATGACATGTAGGCAAGTTGCAACTTTCAGCCTGTCCACTCCGTCTCGAGCGAGAATGAAACGTCCACTCAATGCGAGCGCGCCGTTTATTCCTGGAAACTTTGTTTCTGTACAACACTAGCCTGTATGGCAGCAAGTAGGCGCCATGTTTGTGTGGACCTGCGCCCAGGAGTGACTCGCTGCTACATTTCTCTCGGTCTTCCGCCCTGCGCCGACTCATTATGCCATATATCCAGAGAGTAGTGCGCACCATGATTAACAGGTGGCTGGTACAGGTTTTACACCCTAGAGCACATACAATTATATTTATTTTCAGTATACTAATGTTTGTAGTTTGTGATTGTACATTTGCACAAATTAAAATCAAAAAAGCAAAAGACAAAAGAAACATTTAAATGAACCAGAGATAAAATGTGTTTGCAAAAAAGTCTTTATTACAAAACATGAACACTTAAATTTAGCCAATATTTACCTTTTACAATTAGTTTGTACATACTAAAGTTTAGTATTGATGTCATAAGAATTTACATGGTTCAGAAAAAAAAAAAAGGAAAAAAAAGGAGTTAGTTGATAATAGCCTTAAAATGGTTCAAAGATTAAACTGAGCGAAAGCACATCAAGTAGTAAGTGAATTTCATTTGGCAGACACATTTTGCATCATACAATTATAGTGGTTGAAGATATGTTAGTATTCATCAAGAGACAAATTCACTAAACTGGGCAGGGTGAATTTCTCTGCAGGATAAGGAGGGGAGAGACTCTCAAGCTTGTCCAAATCAAGAGAGAATAGCCTCTCGTTAGCAGTCCAGTGGCTCAAACCTTGGCTCTTCCTTGAATGTACTGGGGAGTCTTTGAAAGGGGATTTATCTAAAGAGGCCTCCAAGCACATCTTTGATGTCAGTTCAACAGGTGGCAGTATAAGTTCTTCCTCTCGCTCCTTGTTACTGTGGATCTCTGCTGAACCGTCACTGTTAAATGACACATCCTCAGAAAGGTTTGGGAGCTGCTCCTGAGCAATGCTGAATTTAATAACATCACTTGAGCTTTGGCTGTTAAGAGCCTCCAGCTGTGAGGAGTCCCATGACACAGTTGAGTGAAGGGATGACCCCTGCTGGACAGGAAGGGGAGTGCAATGGGCAAGAGTAGTTGAAAATAAGAGGGAAGGCTCTGGACTTGGTCTGGTGCAAGAGCTGTTTGCCTCAACCATGGGCGTCTTGAGCCAAGAAAGACCGTCTTGCCGATTCAGAGATGCTTGTTTCTTCTCAGCCATGCCTTCTTCCACAGCTTTTCTCCACGAACTTCTCACATCCTTAACTAGGGAGAGTTTATATTAAGAATAAAAAAAGCTACTTGTTTAACAATATTTCTAACAAAGAGTGAGCTAAATATTTATGAACACCAAAATCCTAAATGAAGTAATTAAAAGACTTGTACTTAGACTCTCAGGGGTGCGGCATAGCTGTTTCCTAGCTGAAAAAGGGTCAGATATGGCATTTAGTAACTGCCCAAGATCCATATCACTCCTTCCATTGACTGGACTCATGATCACTGCCTCAGCAAACTGGGAACCAAACAGCAAATTAACCTTTTAACACTACATTTACATAAACTCAAGCAGAGGATTGTCTGCTCCGTATCTGTCCGTGGCGATTTCTCTCAATTCGCACCGGTCATCAGAGAGCAGGTTTAATATAGGGAAAACTTGTGATGGGCAGAGCATTGCTCAGGACTGCCCATGTATCAGTTTCCCAGAGCAAAATGTACAAGACACTAAAATGCAACCACAGGAATTTTAATCTGTTGTATAGATATATAAATAAAGTACAACATCAGTAACCTGATGAACCGCTGTTATTAGTAGTAGTGATTTCTGCATTGCAAATGATTTACTTGTAGATGTAGTTAATAGAAAAGCAGACCCAAATGTCATGACATGCACACTGTTTGTTCTAAGTAATTGACTCATTCATTGAAAGGGGCATATTCAAAATAATAGGGTGGATTTTAATGACAATTCATTCGTTGTGTGAAAATATTTAAAAAACAGGTGTCATTAATTGTTCTTTAGAGAGGAAGGGTAACAAATGGGTTTGGTTTGATTTAATTTGACTGGAGGAAGGGAAAACAAAAGAAGTGTAGCAAATTATAGGATGCTCAGCTAAAATCTCAAATGCTTTAAAATGGTAACAAAAACCTAAAACAAGCAGAAGAAAATGAGCAACTACTGTTAAAACAGATTGAAGAATAATCAGAAGGGTAAAGATTCAGCCAATCATCACCTCCAGAAAAATCAAAGAATATCTAAAATTACCTGCAAGTACTGTTACAGTCAAAAGACATTTGATCGAAGCTAAGCTATCAGCAAGAAGCCCCTGTAAAGCACCATTGTTGAGAAAAAAAAGAAACAGCATCACATACTTGACTTGCTAAGTTGTCATACTCCAAATCTAAAATTTGAGCCTTGTTCTTTAGGACAGATGCCTTTGTTGATTGTAGATTTCTGAGGCAAGCTGCAAAAGAGGGAAAAAAAAAAAAAAAAAAAAAAAAGTTATTTTTAAACAAACATGTTGGAACTAACTGCTCTCCAGAGGGTAAATTGAGGCTGAAATACATGTACTACCATGAACTTCACAGACTGTCACATAAACCCATATCTTACATTTATTGGTTCCAAAAACATGGCGAGTAGTAACTCAAGAGTATGTTCATGGTGAACAAACAAAAAAAAGCACCAAATTCAGGAGTCATGGAAACAGATGCCAAGAAGTGTACCACTACTACTAGTTTAATTTGTTTAAAGTCAACAGGGCACAAGTGCTCCGAGAACCTCATAAGTAAACTAACCCAGAAACATAACCTGCTCCTGAGCAGGCTATAGTCAGAATAAGTTGCCAACATTACTTACCTCCACCCTGAAAGCTGCCTCATTTTTTTTGGAACCAAAAGTTGAGGTTATCCGTTTAGTTAACCGCAAACATGAGGTTAGTGTGTTTAGAAAAAACTGAGATGGGGTGTTTGTGCCAGCATGCATGGGACTAAAATGAAGAGATACAAGCAGGAAAGTATAGAGCTTATCAATACAAAACTACCTGTACTGGACTGGGTGTCTGAGTCACAGACTGAATTTTAGCCGGATAAGTCAAGGGAGATTCACATGGTGGTGTATCAAAAGTTGTTTTTTTGGAAAAGCAGCTGTCAGAAGACAGCAGGACCCCTTTATCTTCAGCTGCAATTGAAGTGCTGTTGAGAAATTGGAGAAAGTTACACCGTGAAAATGGAACCAAAGTTATTTTTCCAACTTTCTCTCTTTAGACAGATTGTGCTGTACATTTGGAGCTCTGGCTCCAGTTGGACGTCTGGCTCCAAATGGACATCCGTCTCGGTTTTCTCTGGTTCTCTTTTTGACGGCTGCTCTAGTAGTTCTCAAAAGTGAGGGAGAAGAAAAAAGGGTAATTACACAATCTCTACACAAAGATATCACATAATGCAGCCATCTAAGCTGTTAACTTACCAGGTAGTTTATATGAATATTGTGAGATGACACTAGCCTCAAAGTTAGCCTCAGAAGCCGGCTCAAATGAGAGAGGAGTCATTGGGGAGACAAAGTCAAGAGCCTGTTAAATGTTACAGAGAGCAGATCACCATTCAAACAAAATCAGAACATTAATAAAGATGTACCAAACTAAATTTGTGACTTCTGTATGCATACTGCTTTGTGGTAATCTGGACACAGCAATGTTTTAGAGAAGACAAGCTGAACTGTATGACCAGTGAGCCTAAATAACATAAATAGCTAAACTCACAGCATAGATTTAAAAGCATTAATACTAAACAAAAGCAGCAATGACTCCACTTACAGGATCCTCTTTAAGAAAAGAGGTCAGGGTTGTGTTTTTCAAACACTCTGCCCACTTGTTCTCCCAGTCCTCCTCAATTCTTCTAATGGAGACCTTGATCTCTGCTGCATCCTCTTTAATCAGTTTCTGCCTGGAAAAAAAAATACATGATTTTTAAAAAAAAAAAAAAAAAAAAAAAGGTAAATCATACCTTCTAAACAAGGGGTGGCTAAAATCAATCCTGGAGGGCTAATGTCCTGCAGAGTTTAGCTCCAACTTGCCTCAACACACCTGCCTGGAAATTTCTAGTGTCTAGTAAAATCTTGATTAGCTGGTTCAGGTGTGATTAATTGGTGATGGAACTAAACTTTGCAGGACACTCCTGTTCTAAACATTTGACTACTTTAAGTATTAAATTGAAACCCTATATTATTATGTTTGAAAGCTGAACAACCAGTAAAAGGTCCCCAAATTCATTGTGTTCCTTCATACTTCATGTGACTGTGAACCCAGAGGGTATGGCCACAGATTTAAATTGTCAACACATGAATCAAATCAGACATTGATCAATCAGAGACTAGCTCACAGGTGACAATGATTTTCAAAATGAAATGAAATGAAACCATCATGAGTTTTTGTTTTTCATTTAGTCTTTTAATGTAACATTTAACAAACAACTTTAAAACAAATCCTGATACATGGTCACTTAAACATTCTATGGCCTCATTTCACAGACAGGGCTTAGATTAAGCCAGGATTAGGCCTTAAGTTCAATTAGGACATTTAAAGTAGCTTTTATAAACATGCCTTATAAAAAACATTACTGGTGAGTAATGTTATAAGCTAGTAAGTAAATATTATAAGTTGTTTTTAGTTAAAAAAGATCAAACATGCATTTTAGTCTGGGACTAGGCTTAAGCCCTGTCTGTGAAACCAGGGGTGAATGTAAAAGACACATAACTTGATTATTAATGTTCAAGAGCACATTTAATGGTACCTGATAAGCTTGAGGTTTTCTTTTGAGCGGCTGAAAAGCAAGGCATGCTCCTGGAGGCCTTGAACCTGTTGGCGTTGAAGCTGTACACTCGGACCTACAATTTTCTCTCTCTCCTCATTAAGGACCCGTAATCCCTCATTTAGAAGCTTCAGCAAAGGCACAATGACAGGCTGCCCTCCCTCATACAAGCTACCAACACTAGACTATGGACACAAATAGAACTTACTGTCAGAATTGTCAACACCTAATAGAAAAGCTGACCTATTAAGTTTTAGGAAGTGCATACATTTTCACACATTAAACACTTTTTTACACTTTTTCTACCTGTAGATCTCACCTCGTGGGATAGCTGCTCCACACTTTCACGCAGAACCGCTGGTATCTTCACACACTCAGGTCCTGCCCACAAAAGATGTACTGGTCCCCCTGTCCACGGATCACACTCTCTACTACTTTTCGTTCCCCTTCAAGGGTGGATAAGATGTCTATCTCAGTCCAAAGGCTTCGCACCTGAGAATGTAATTTACAAAAAAAAAAGTAACAAGTGGTATATTAAGAATGAGAACAAGAATAATAGGGACCCACTTTATATTAAGTGGCCTTAACTACTGTGTACTTACATTTAAATTAATCATTTGATACAATGCATTGTGTACATACATGTTTTTGCATTGTACTTATATTTTAAAAACACCTGCATGTAATTACATCTGTAATTAATTTCTGTAATTACATTTATAATTACACTGTTGACCCATCCCTTACACCTTACCCCTACCCTTAAACCTACCCATACCACCAAAGCTTTCCCTAACCTTACCCATACCCCACCTCAATAGCAGCAAAAGTGTTTTGCAATTCAATATGTACCCAATAAGTACATTGTACTTAGTTTTTGATGTAAGTACATAGTAGTTAAGGCCACTTAATATAAAGTGGGACCAATAATAGAAAGAAATATTAGTAATGAAATTTCAATAAAGCAGTAAAGAGATTACTTGTAACTTCTTTATTAGAAAAGAAACTGAAAAGTAAACGTGATGCAAACCTTTTGATTTTTTGCAAGAATGTCTTCCTTCAAATCAGCATTAAGGTCTTGTTCTCTACAAACAAACATTGTTTGAAGTAAAAAAAAATCTGTGCAATTTACTTTTACAGACCTGTGAAATAAAATGTTTTAGAGATTTACTTAAGCAAATGATCATATTTGGCATCCTCTGCATCACAGTCCCTCAAAGACTTCTCCAAACCTCTGAAAGCAAACAATCAAACAAAAAGAAAAACATCTTGGTTATGCATGTAACCCTGGTTTCCTGAGTAGGGAATGACACACTAGCTGATGCTATAGGAACTCCCCCAGGTGTGATGCTTGTCTGAAGATTGTATAGAAACACACCAGTTTGTTGGCTGATGGTGCTGTTCCTTGAGGCGCTGCATCATTGGCATCATTTAAGGATGTATCCATGCCATCAATCCTCAGATTTTGATGAAGGAAGCAGCAGAAAAAGACGAGTATGGTTAAGACTGTCACTCCAAATCCATTTTTTGTGCATATCCGATTGAAATCCGATCAGATTTAGCAAGTCTGAAACAGCCAAAAATCCTGTTTGAGCTACATTCACATGTGGTTTGAAATCCTATCCAAATCGCATTTCTGGAAATCCGTTTCAGTCTGACAGCTCTGATCGGATTTTGCCTGGTTTATTTGAATTTTCTCACGCCAAGTAAACATGCTGAAAGCCGCAGCAGAAACAATGTTGTGTTGTTGCAAAGTGCCGGATGAGCAGAATAATATAAAGGAGACATGTTTTGAAACCGGTGGAGATGACAGCGCGGAACAAAGCCGCGGGTGTGGAAATACTTCAAAAATTAATGATGACAACCCACACATTGCGAACTGCATGCTTTCAATCACGGAATCGCGCTGAATGACACAGACCATCTCTCTCTTTCTTGCCGCAATCCCAGTTCTCTTGGACAGCGCGCAGTCAGTTCTCTTTGCGCCTGAATGGTCAAATGCACATATAGTTGTCAAGATGTCCATGGTGTGGAGTATCTCACGTAAATACAGTCGGTTATGTCTTAAGTGGACGTAAACTTTTGGGTGAAAACAGGATGTGTGTCAGTAGTATCCATGGATTCAGTCTTAAAGGGACCATAGCCTAATTACATATTTGTCATTAATGTTAATAAAACAATAGATGTTAAATAAATGTATACATGGTAAATAAACCTACTGTATCTGAAAAACAAGTTCATTTAATTTGTATCTCTATAGTATTTGTTGTATTGTTTGTATTTTGTTTGTAAATATCTTTTTATATAACAACAATTATATACATTGGTAATTATGCCCTTTGAAGGCTATTGGACACTGTGAAATTTTTGTTCTTTAAAGTTTATGACAAGCACATAAAAATTATTACTTTTTTCATTAGAATAATAATAAAGAAGCTGTTCTACATTCATTACTACATTCATTACTACATTCGTCATGTTGCCCTTATCACATGACTTACCAGCATCAATTACTTTGCTTCACTGCCATTCACAAATCCTCTCCCATGGCCTTACGGGATAGTAAAGTGTCTATCATGTACACTTCAAAATCTCACTGGAAGAAGTAGGTCATCCGGGTACTTTTTTCCAACTCTTTTATGAATACTGTGAATTCAGACATACTTCTTTTGTCACATACTGTTTTTTGCCTACTATATATACTATATAGTAGAGAAGTATGCAATTTCGGATGCAGCCAATGCTGTATGCCAAAGGGCCGTGCTACGAGTGGCTGCCATTTAGCTAGCCCATCCCCCAGCATGGTGAGATTTGTTTTAATGTTTTTAAAAGAAGCCTCTTCTGCTCACCAAGGCTGCATTTATTTGATTCAAAATACAGAAAAACTTATTTTAAATTGTAAAAATATTTCATAATATTACTGTTAAAATGCAATTTATTCCTGTTGGCAAAGCTGAATTTTCAGCTCCAGTCTTCAGTGTCACATGATCCTTCAGAAATCATCTTAATATGCTGATTTGCTACTTAAGAAACATTCAGTATTATTATCAATGTTGAAGAGTTGTGTATTTTTTTTTTTTTTCAGGATTCTTTGATGAATAGAACATTCAAAAGAACAGTGTTTATCTGAAATAAAAAAACTTTTGTAACATTATACACTACTGTTCAAAAGTTTGTCATCAATAAGATTTTTTTTTATTTTATTTT
Organism: Culter alburnus; assembly: GCA_028476615.1. NCBI lineage: Eukaryota > Metazoa > Chordata > Actinopteri > Cypriniformes > Xenocyprididae > Culter > Culter alburnus. Next base: position 162,419 of record JAOTNS010001075.1, read on the forward strand.
TTTTTTTGGAAAGAAATGAATACTTTTATTCAGCAAGGATGCAAGGCGGGGGGTTAGTACACTGTCGTAAAGAGCATACAAACAGCTTACTGTTGTCTGAGACACAAGTTGCAGTGGAACTGACACTGTAACAACATTTTCTGCGGGAGGCTTGCCATCCTGTTTCTGACCAACAGTTCAAGGACTGTTCTCTTGAACCAAAGGCTGGGATAAATTAGCAAACTCAGAGCAGCATTTATTGAAAACTGATCAGCTCTGAGATGCTGCAAACACCAGCAGAAAATGACCTGCTCACGGTTTTATTTTTGATTAATTGTGCAGCCCAGGCTGCTTGACCATACAAAAATTCTCAATGACAGGATTGACCACGTCACAGAAAAGCCCCGACAGAGAGACATAAATCCCTTCCTGAAGAATAAGAAATCTGAGGATTAATGTAATTGCCGTGTCCTTATATCATGCCGATGACATAAGAGCACCGTCAGTGCTATCAGCCAATAAATTGGCGAGCTTCAGACAATGGCCACACCTGGAGGTGTTTCCATAGTGTCAGTTACTGCAGCATTGAATGAACCTATGAATAGCAATAATAATAGTAAATAAATGGTCTAAATCAGGGGTGCCCAACCCTGTTCCTGGAGATCTACCTACCTGCAAGGTTTAGCTCCAACCCTGATAAAACACACCTGAATCAACTAATTAAGATCTTCAGGAGCATCTGAAACTTACAGACAGGTGTGTTGAGCAAGGATGGAGGAACTCTGCAGGAAGGTAGATCTCCAGGAACAGGGTTGGGCACCCCTGGTCTAAATATAAGATACAATATCTTACAAAATAATACGTCCTGTAATGTAATGATTCAAAAGATGTGGAGTGCCTCCAATCAGTGAATGGAGGAAAGTGGCCACTCACTTAGCTCTTTTCTGATAGTCTTGAATAAGGCAGTCCTGCTCTACGGTCACTCTCTGCATTAGTCTCTTCACCAGCTGAAATCTTTTCATCTCCAGCTCCTTTGAACTCGCTGGAACTGCAGCAGCCTCAGGGACCCACGTGTCATCTAATTGTTGATGTGATAAATGTAGAACACAATTATATCAATTTGAAAACATACCCTGAACATAATTTGATCCCTGGACAATACAAAATAACTTCATAATATTTGCTGCAAGCAGTGATGATGACAGGATCAAGGAACGGTGCCACCACCGCCAGCCAGTGGCTTTATGAAAACAATGCTCAGTACGCACATGCATTTAACTCTCTGGTAGTCTTTAGTTTTAGCAATAGAAAAAAAAAAAATAAAATAAAAAAATATATATAATAATAATATAATATATATATATAATAATATATAATAATAATATATATATATATATATATATATATATATATATATATATATATATATATATATATATATATATATATATATATACACACACACACACACACACACACACACACAGGTGCTGGTCATATAATTAGAATATCATCAAAAAGTTGATTTTTTCACAAATTCCATTCAAAAAGTGAAACCAGTGTCATTACACACACTGATATATTTCAAATGTTTATTTCTTTTAATTTTGATGATTAAACTGACAACTAAGGAAAATCCCAAATTCAGTATCTCAGAAAATTAGAATATTACTTAAGACCAATAAAGAAAGGATTTTTAGAAATCTTGGCCAACTGAAAAGTAACTGAAAAGTATGAGCATGTACAGCACTCAATACTTAGTTGGGGGCTCCTTTTGCCTGAATTACTGCAGCAATGCGGCGTGGCATGGAGTCGATCAGTCTGTGGCACTGCTCAGGTGTTATGAGAGCCCAGGTTGCTCTGATAGTGGCCTTCAGCTCTTCTGCATTGTTGGGTCTGGCATATCGCATCTTCCTCTTCACAATACCCCATAGATTTTCTATGGGGTTAAGGTCAGGCGAGTTTGCTGGCCAATTAAGAACAGGGATACCATGGTCCTTAAACCAGGTACTGGTAGCTTTGGCACTGTGTGCAGGTGCCAAGTCCTGTTGGAAAATGAAATCTGCATCTCCATAAAGTTGGTCAGCAGGAAGGGAAGCATGAAGTGCTCTAAACTTCCTGGTATACGGCTGCATTGACCTTGGACCTCAGAAAAACAGTGGACCAACACCAGCAGATGACATGGCACCCCAAACCATCACTGACTGTGGAAACTTTACACTGGACCTCAAGCAACGTGGATTGTGTGCCTCTCCTCTCTTCCTCCAGACTCTGGGACCCTGATTTCCAAAGGAAATGCAAATTTACTTTCATCAGAGAACATAACTTTGGACCACTCAGCAGCAGTCCAGTCCTTTTTGTCTTTAGCCCAGGAGACGCTTCTGACGCTGTCTGTTGTTCAAGAGTGGCTTGACAAGGAATGCGACAGCTGAAACCCATGTCTTGCGTACGTCTGTGCGTAGTGGTTCTTGAAGCACTGACTCCAGCTGCAGTCCACTCTTTGTGAATCTCCCCCACATTTTTGAATGGGTTTGTTTCACAATCCTCTCCAGGGTGCGGTTATTCCTATTGCTTGTACACTTTTTTTCTACCACATCTTTTCCTTCCCTTCGCCTCTCTATTAATGTGCTTGGACACAGAGCTCTGTGAACAGCCAGCCTCTTTTGCAATGACCTTTTGTGTCTTGCCCTCCTTGTGCAAGGTGTCAATGGTCGTCTTTTGGACAACTGTCAAGTCAGCAGTCTTCCCCATGATTGTGTAGCCTACAGAACTAGACTGAGAGACCATTTAAAGGCCTTTGCAGGTGTTTTGAGTTAATTAGCTGATTAGAGTGTGGCACCAGGTATCTTCAATATTGAACCTTTTCACAATATTCTAATTTTCTGAGATACTGAATTTGGGATTTTCCTTAGTTGTCAGTTATAAGCATCAAAATTAAAAGAAAAACATTTGAAATATATCAGTCTGTGTGTAATGAATGAATATAATATACAAGTTTCACTTTTTGAATGGAATTAATGAAATAAATCAAATTTTTGATGATATTCTAATTATATGACCAGCACCTGTATATAACTAATCACTTCATCGGAATAGTACTAAACTTGGTGACATCTGTCGCACTAACAATGTGAATGTAAAAAAAAAAATATTGGACATGATTGGAAAAGAATAAATGGTCTTAAAGGGGTCATATAATGCCATTTTACAAGATGTAAAATAAGTCCCTGATGTGTGTATGTGAAGTTTTAGCTCAAAACACCCCACAGATAATTTTTTCATATGTTAAATTTGTCACTTTTTGACGGTAAGCAAAAACGCTCTGTTTTTGTGTGTCCCTTTAAATGCAAATAAGCTGCTGCTCCTAAGAAGAGGGCGGGGTTTCAAAAGCTTGCGTTAGCACACAAGTGTTAGCAGTGCCAATTACCTCATGCAGACTCACGGAAAATGTCAGAAACTGTTCAGCCTTTTATGTTCAAACCGGAGTTGGAAAATGATGGAGAGGACTCAAGAAGAAGTGACAACATGTAGAATGCAACAGGATGTTTTTGAATGGTTAGTTGCTTAATTTATGTAGCTGATGTGGGATATCTTAAAGTCACTGATTAGCATATTCTGTCATGATAATCTATAAATCGCTCTTGTGGGAATTGTTGTAAGATGCCTACAGAGCCAGAGAATGTATGCTGCATGAAGATGGAACAGGTATAGTTTAATTTATTCATGGTTATAACTTATGTTGTTATCTTGCTTTTATGACATGCTATTGCCTTTATGTTATGTACTGTTAGTGTTGTCAAAATTATCGATATTTCGATATGTATCGATACTGAAATATCTGAAACGGTTTCAATACGCCTTTTCTGCAGTATCGATACACCGATACCAGCTGCGCATTCTCGCTCTCTTCTCTTTGACGGCGAACTGACACGTACCTGCCTCCTCCGGTGCGCAAGCATGAAGCTCAACTTCCATATGAAAGAACTAAAAACGCTCGCTCTGCTCCGCTCCAGTGGACACGCACATTCACTCGTCTCATTCGCTCCGGTTGAAGTGCTTGTATTGCGCATAATTTTAGTCATTTGTGCAGGTTTCGCGCTCGCACCATTTAAGCATTCTATATAAGTGGTGCTCTCATAAAGCCACTCAAACAGCTCGCGAGAACCAAATAGACTTCTTTTTCATGGCCTATTGCAATTAAATGGTCAAATACATACAAAATTATGTCAAAATGCCTGTCTTGCCAAGCATTCAGGTAAATATAGTCAGTTTTGGAACGTAATTAATTGAGAGAAAACGCATGTTGTGTTACAGTATACCGGATCCTCCCTGCAAGTTCTTAAAAGGACAGCAAACTAATAAACCTGCTGCTCTCTGTCATGTTAATCAAAGAACAAAAGACGAAGAGAAAAATCACTCGCTGCTCTTGACTGAAAAACTTTTGAAAACTTTAATTAGTCTATAAGCATCTATCTGTATTTCATTTTTACAATGAAAACTATCCAGTGTTATTTTACATTTGATTACTTTAGTTTCTATATTATTTCTTACCTGAATACCACTGTTAGACCCACCTGAAAAAGTTAAAACATTCTCTTTATTCTTTTTATTTGTGCCATCGTCCAATTTATTTATTTGTTCTTATTACTGACTGTTTATTTGTCTTTCTTTGTAAGTGTAGTTCAATCATTTAAATAAAGCCTCCTTGTGCTATGTGAAAGCTATTACAACAAAATTACCCAAATTATCAAAAAATTATGAGAAAATAAATTATCTGTATGATGGTATGGCAGTTTTCCTGGTGGGATCAAAAATACAATCGAATATCGATATTTTTCAAGGTATCATATCAAAGTTGGAAACTCGAAGACAACACTACGTACTGTATTGCAATAACATGGCCTCACCCCCTTTTGTTGCGTGTTCTCGGGGACAGGAAATTTAGGGTTAGTGTCACCAATCAGGGAAGAGGCTAGTAGTAGTCCCTACCAGCCGTTTGTTATAGTCCTTAAACAGAATTCTTTAAAAGAAAATATCTCCCTTTGCTTTGAACTTTGAGCGTCGTAACTTTGCATATGTTGTTTGTGCTCAAACAGCAACATTACACACTAACTAAAGTTAAAAAAGTGAAATCACTTGTGCTCCCAACTTCAAAAAGTTAGGAGCACCAGCAAAAATTTAGAAGCACCCTCCACGTGTTTTTAATCAAGCTCTTGCGCTTAAAATGTGTGGATTAGTGATGCAGTTATATCCTCGGAAAAAACGTTGCTTGGGCGGGCCAAGTAATAAAAAAATAGATTTTAATAAGACACAGAACTGTATCAAGTATCACTTTACAATAAGGTCTCATTAGTTAGCATTAGTTAATGCATTAACTAATATTAATAATGAGTAATAGCTATTCTGTGTTAAAATACAAATTTCATGTTAACTCAGGTCCATTAAATAATACAGTTACAACGTTTGATTTTAATAAAGTGTTATTAAATGTTGAAATTAAGATTAATAAATGCTTTAGAAGTATTTTTCATTGTCAGTTTATGTTAACTAATGAATTAACTAGTGTTAAATAATGGAGCCTTATTGTAAAGTGTGACTGAACAATAAAGAATCAGAACATTAAAACAATATCTAGGGCATGTTGTAGTCTATATAAAAATAAAAAAAAATTTGAAAATAAAATAGCCTTACATCTTTAAGTATTTGGTACTGTGATGAACACAATAGCGAATACAACAATCTGAATGGCTGTTTAAAACTTTTAAATAGAGGGTATGCACAGACGTCACTTTCCCACCGGAACGCGCTCCCTCAGCTGGACTGAGTGGCAAAAGAACCTGCTGCATGACTGGATTTAATAGGGGAAACTGCGAAACGTGAGTACACCCAATTATGCAGAATATAAGATGGTAAATATTTAATTGATGAGTTGTCAACACAGTATATAACAATACAATGTATAGCGTATGATTTTACCCCAAAATCCAACATTTTGACAAAATGATAACTGCAAAACATGTTTCTTTGCCTGGAGTCCAGCTGTTTCTGTGAATTGTAGCGACCTTTTGCTTCTTTTTTCTGTAGCTTTCAGCAGTCTGTAAAAATATACCTCAGATTTTGTGTCAAAGCTATTTGTACAGTCAGTCGCAAAGCTCTTTTTCGTTTTGGATGCGTTTTGTAAGTTTTTTTTTTTTGTGTGCATTCACGCTGAAAACCAATGCTGCTACTCAGTCTTTTGCCACTCAGTGGGCGTAACCGCAGTCATAACGGTTGACAGTGACATCACGTGCATACCCTCTATACTGTAGCAAAGAGTATAGAACCCAAGAGGCGACACTGATATTTTTTGGCCATTATGGGTGAAAATACTAACTGGACCATAGAATCCTTCACATCTTACGCACCCAAAATCTGCGAATTTCACTGCCAAATCAGAAGTGCAATAGAACAGTTTTTTAAATTAAGTCACCAGTAAATTGTATGGCTCCTACAGTAAATGATGTATTGTCTTATATACGTTTTATTTTACCAGTTGTGGAATCCAACCATTCAACCATCTGAGGTAACGTAGTTAGCCTACTTTGAGTATTTCCATTTTATGCAACTTTACACTTTTATTAAAGCAGAACCAAGTAACTTTTTTACCTTCATAAATAGTTTAAGTCCTTACGATGGTTAATTGACTTGTAGTGGTGTGTTTGAGGCGTGCACTAACCCCCTCTGGCAAGTCTACGCCAGAAAACAGCACTTGCAAGTTGAGCTGCGCCGACCCGACACAATCTCGCCTCATGTTCACGTTCACGCGAGAGTGACAAAATGCTTTACGGTAATTCAAAACAATGTATATATTATGACTTTATAAGATAATTTCGAAAATTACCCACCTCCATCGAGATTTCTTGTACTGTATTTGCAAAACTACTGCGCTGGTGAGCGTTGTAGTCGTTGTAGTCCAGAGCTGAAGGAACCTTCCGCTTTAATAGTAAATTAGTAATTAATAAATTTAAGATCATCATGTTTGCAGCGAACAATATATTTCAGACCTAGTGGAGTAATAGTAATAATAGTATTACTCCACTATCTGAATTGAAATAGGCTATATGGATCACACTACAAACATAATGATCTTATAATACATGATGCATTGCTGTGTCCGTTATCGCATAATTCCCATTTGGACACTTTTGCTTTAACGAACATTAGACAACACTGCAAAATCAAGCTGTTATATTCATATATTTATTGTCCAACATTCCCAATTTTTCTGATGCATGTCCTTAATTTAATTTCATATGTTGTTATTAGGGCTGTCAAAATAACGCGTTAATTTCGACTAATTAATCTGAGAAAAAAATAACGTGTTAAAAAAAATAACGCAGATTAATCCATTCCGTATTGACCTTTGAACCTGGAGCTGTTCTAGCCACCATTCGACTGTAAAATGAAGGAGGGAGATGACTGCTGCACCGACAGACAGAACGAGCAGAGCTCCTCCCTCGTGCGCGCGAGCTTTCTCTGTCTTGAAAGTAAGCACCGTCTTTGCACTCTCTCTACCTCACACATAATAATCTAAATCAACTGACACAATGCTAAAAGTTCGTAAGACCGAATCCATGTTTCACGAGGCGCATTCGGAGAATGTTTTTCCTGAATAACCGCTGGGTGTGAATAGTGCTCAAAAGAACGTCACCTCATCTTCTCTGACAGGCGCCCTGCACGTGCAGCTGACATAAACCACACTTTCAGTAAACAAAAAGAAAATCCTATCCAGTGGTGAAGTGTTTTTTTTTTTTTTTTGGCAAAGAGGGCAAGAAAGAATTACAGTGAGAGTGACGGGTACTTTATTGTCAGTATCGGGCTCGCAGATCACGTGGGTCGGGCACTTTTTACTGTTTGTGTGGATGACCATGTCTGTCACCACCAAAGACCATTTTTGACCCAGGAAAAACCCTGCATTGATTCATTTGAATTGAAATATTTAATACTTTCACAGCAAAAATTATGTATGCGATTAATTTAGATTAATTAATCACAGAGTATGTAATTAATTAGATTAAAATTTTTAATCGATTGACAGCCCTAGTTGTTATTAATTCAGTGTTTATAATGCTAATACTTGAACTTCAAAGAATTTTAACACAACTGGGTTTCTAGAGAGCAAAGGTTTTGTGAAAAAAGTGGAAGACTTAAACAAATTGTGTAAAACAAACTGTTAAAAGGATTTGATGAATTTATTGTGTGTTGTCATCATTCCGGTTGGATATCTGCTTTAATGTACGTTTTGTTTTAACAAAGCAGCTGATATTGCCATAGAAACTAGTGGACTGACGACTCGCTTTCACCACAAAATGGCGGAAACGCAGGGCCGCTGCTGGGCGCCGGTGTTGCAATGGAACGTTCTATTGAGTGTCGCTTCTTGTTAGTGTATATTCTTTGCTGTAGTAGCTGCAGCTGCTTTGTTTATGGGGGTTACCAGGGTAACCGCAGCATTTCTGCTTTTCCATCAGCGCCCTCTGCTGTCAGAGAGTGAAAGTGCATTTTCATTCAGCGTGTGTCTCCTTCACTCCTTCCGCCATGCGCTGCTCATTCACGTTGGGCTTGTTTACATCAGTGTGCATGCCTCTTTGACAAAGCATACAGCGGTGTTGTGCATTTTAAAAGGTTGATGGGTAAAGTATTTCCTAAAATGCATTCTAAAAATCGGAATAATTCATAATAAATTATTATTCACAGTATTTTGAAGTGCCCACGGGCCACGATAACAATATCACGCATATTCATTGCATGACAACGGAGCACAGTGAAAGGACAGATTAAATCTTGGAAGCATATGCGACCAAAATGGTAATGACAAAATGGCAATTTCGAGCCTTGACATCAGTTATATCTATAACTGCTTTATAGATTAGGTGAACAAATTTAGTAATTGATGATCTTTACAACGGAACTGAATCAACACTGAATTGACTTCAGCTGAACAATGACACCATTTTCTTTAAGAGGTGACCAAAATGAACTGCTTTGAATCAACCTGTATTGTATAAAGCGCTATATAAATTAAGGTGACTTGACAAACACCACCACACACTTCTAGTGGCTCTTAAGTAATGTTTCAAAGGCATTATTTTGTGTGTGTGTGTGTGTGTGTGTGTGTATTATATATATATATATATATATATATATATATATATATATATATATATATATATATATATATATATATATATATATATATATATATATCAGTATAAATATAATTGTGTTGTCTGATATTTTTGTCTTATATAGAAATAATTGGTATATAATTTAGATGTGAATATTGTTTAATACCATCAAAATACAAAATATTAAACAAAACATTTTTTAAGTGAATATAGCTAGGGACTATGGCACAATCATTTTCATGCACAATTCCTGCTGCCATCAGGTGGCACTATGACCTTAACCATGATCTAAATCAGACAATGCACTTTTGTCATTAATTTAATCCATCGCCTGGCAATCTGAGATATCAAAAATCTAAATTTAGCACCTTCAATATTTTGGAATAATGTTGACCAATTTTTTTTGAGAACCACATGAATCCTCTTTTAAAAGCGGTAAAAAAGAATGGGAACTTCAATCACAACTTCCTATTCTTTTCTCCTCTTATCGCTAGTAAAGCAGTGAAGACTTACATCTCTTCTCTTGTGGCCCATCGATTGAAAACTACTGGCATCGTGTATTATATTCCAAGTTGTGTTGCGGTCAAAATAGCAACAGGGTAGTGTCAGTAGCTCACTGAGTGCAACCATTTGACGTCATTGACGTGGAATGCACTGTGCACCAAAACAAAATGGCACCCCCCATTGTCCAAATATGTCATGGATTTTTTAAATAATGTAAATCTTTCATGGGTTTTCTACTACATATTTCATTAAGAGACATCATTTACATTATATTAAGCCATATAAGTCTTAATATAAGGGGTTCCCTTTAAAGTCACCATTAAATCAAAATTTAAGTTTTTTGGCTTTTAGTATAAATATGAGTCTTACTCTTATCTATAAGCAAGTGTGCTCCAAAACAACAAAATTCGTATTTAAGAGATATATGAATTCAAAACTTAGTCTCTCACTTCCGCCAATATGGATCAACGATTTTGATGATATCACACTGCACTGCAGCTTCTCATCAGATTTTCTGTCCAATCAAATGCTCTCTAGAATCTAAAGCTTCCCGCACCCTACTTTATAAATAGACAATGAAGCTGCGGCTAAAATCGGGAACTTGTTCACACATTTACTATTTTCTACATGGTGAATGGCACAGTGCACAATATAGGGGATAGGGAAATATTAAGACAGTGTAACTATGCTTTCCATTGAGGCGAATGAAGCCTGGTTTCACATTAAGCCCTGGTTATACTTTGTTTTTTTGTTTGTTTGTTTTTTTTCAGTCAAATGCACAGCCTTGCAAAATATACTACTTGACACAGGTGTTCAACATATGCGCAGTTTTGAGCAATCTCTCACTACGAGTTACAACCCATGATGTAAATATATTTGTATTCTTTCATGCTAGAGTTGTACAAATGAGGGTACTTTCTAACCTCTTCGCACAATCTGTCATCTATATAGGCCTCCATTGTCGCTGTAGCTTGCATGCATTCCGATTTGTTCGGTTTATGCAGGTTTTCTTCACCTTAGGTGACGGGTGACCAAAAACTATTAATATTAATACTAAATATTAATATACAAACCCGATTCCAAAAAAGTTGGGACACTGTACAAATTGTGAATAAAAACAGAATGCAATGATGTGGAAGTTTCAAATTTCAATATTTTATTCAGAATACAACATAGATGACATTTCAAATGTTTAAACTGAGAAAATGTATCATTTTAAGGGAAAAATAAGTTGATTTTAAGTTTCATGGCATCAACACATCTCAAAAAAGTTGGGACAAGGCCATGTTTACTACTGTGTGGCATCCCCTTTTCTTTTTATAACAGTCTGCAAACGTCTGGGGACTGAGGAGACAAGTTGCTCAAGTTTAGGAATAGGAATGTTGTCCCATTCTTGTCTAATACAGGCTTCTAGTTGCTCAGCTGTCTTAGGTCTTCTTTGCCGCATCTTCCTCTTTATGAGGCGCCAAATGTTTTCTATGGGTGAAAGATCTGGACTGCAGGCTGGCCATTTCAGTACCCAGATCCTTCTTCTACGCAGCCATGATGTTGTAATTGATGCAGTATGTGGTCTGGCATTGTCATGTTGGAAAATGCAAGGTCTTCCCTGAAAGAGACGACGTCTGGATGGGAGCATATGTTGTTCTAGAACTTGGATATACCTTTCAGCATTGATGGTGCCTTTCCAGATGTGTAAGCTGCCCATGCCACACGCACTCATGCAACACCATACCATCAGAGATGCAGGCTTCTGAACTGAGTGCTGATAAGAACTTGGGTTGTCCTGGTCCTCTTTCGTCTGGATGACATGGCGTCCCAGTTTTCCAAAAAGAACTTCAAAATTTTGATTTGTCTGACCACAGAACAGTTTTCCACTTTGCCACAGTCCATTTTAAATGGGCCTTGGCCCAGAGAAAACGCCTGCGCTTCTGGATCATGTTTAGATATGGCTTCTTTTTTGACCTATAGAGTTTTAGCCGGCAACGGCGAATGGCACGGTGGATTGTGTTCACCAACAATGTTTTCTGGAAGTATTCCTGAGCCCATAATATCAGTCCACATGCGTTTTATATTTAATATGAGGGAAATAGACATGCATGCATGCGTGACACAAAAAAATCTTTAACTTTTAGGTAGCAAAATATTTTTTAGTAATTCTGTCAATTACACTAAGGTTATTACATTGTCTGCTATATATTTGCTTCTTATTTATTAAATACGGGCAATTGATTGATAAAACATTGATCAAAATTAAGATACAATTTATACAAAACGAATATCTTTTAAAAAGAGTTTTCTATAAAACAAAACTTAATGAAGTCGTCAAAATCATGTTTTACCAAAAACAGCGCCGTTGCTAGGAGGGCGCCAGCGCCTCTGCCTTTCAGCGCCTATGCCTCGCGAGTGGATGATAGCCCTGAAGACGCCTAGCAATGATATACCTTTAGTGGTAGTATACCTTTAGTTAAGTTATACCTTAAGAGTCTTCGTATCGCGCTAAGAGACAATGTTATCGGGAAACGCAGCCCAGATATGATGCGTTTCATGCGTAATGGAGATTCCAAAGCGTTCTTCTTTGGTCAGAACCATGGAGAGCGATCGCGGATAGGTCTGTCCTATGCACCGAAACTTTTAACAATGCAACAAAATATTTAAAGAGCATCAAGCTATTAAAATCTATATTATGTATACGCACAGATAATATAACAGTGGGCTATATTAGTCAATATTTTTTTATTAGGTTAAGCAGTGATTGGATAACGTTTTTTTTTTAATTTAACATTTTTAATTTAAGGCCCACCCACAATTGGTCTGGCCCATCCAAAACTGGAATCCTGGCGCCGTGCCTGGGACACACTGAGCTGTGTGTAACGCCCACAGATGTGAAGTGAACGAGACAGAGGTTGTCCTGTACTGTCTGAAATGGTTAACTCTGTGGCGATGCATGTGCAAAACAGATTTAACCCCCCCCCCAGATGCGACGCATGTGCAAAACAGATTTACTCCCCCCCCCCTTAAGGTTGTACTCCACTCTAAAAAGTTTGGGAACCACTGTACTAAACAAGCATTTGTATATAGAGTAAACAGAATGGGAGAATAAACAACTTTGAGGGGCACATAATAAATATGACATCAGAAAGTGTATTATTTACTTTAACATATTGAATATGATTGGTCAAGAAAGAAGAACCACCTACTGGTCAATGTCGATAAAGCATTGATTGTAGGAGATTTAACAGAAAAGGGAGAAGCAATTTTAGCAGAAAGGGAGAGCGTGCACTTTATTACAGTCCATCGGCTATAAAGTTTACCAGTTAATTAAGCACCCCCGAAAAGGCATAGGGTCTGTATATATTTGTTTACTGTTAGTTGTAACTAGTGTTTTGTGTAATTTGCTGTGTATTTTGATGATAATACAAGGGAGAGAGAGTTCATAGATAAAAGACTTTAATGTGCACTTCTTGTCCCGTTTATTCAGCTCTTATGGTGATTTTCTGGAGTAAAAACGTATGCTTCATGTTTTGGTGATGTACAATAAACTTTATAAAGTTCATCAGTAAAAATTTGGCCATTATTCAGGTCATTCGGCCATCATTCGGGGTCTACTACAACAGGCCTGTAAGTTACTAATAGTGGATAAAAGCAAGATGACAACATGAGTTATAACCGCAATTAAACTAAACTATACCTGTATCTCCATGCAGCATATATTCTCTGGCTCTGTAGGCATCATTTTAAGACTCTAGTTCAAACTGAACATCGCTACGGAGAGCTTCTGATATTATTAGTGCATGCATGAGATTGTTCTGTCCCTGAAGTTCGGAGCATCAGCTCTTGAAGCTCTGCCTTCTTAGGCTGGGAGCAGCAACTCATTTGCATTTAAAGGGGCACACACTAAAACGGCGTGTTTTTGATCTACCCTCAAAAGCGGCAATTTTAGTGGCAGCATTGGATTTCAGCATGAATGCCGCGAAAAACACACAAAACACATCCAAAACGGGAAAGAGCTTTGCGATTGACTGTGCAAATAGATGACACAAAATCTGAGGTATATTTTTATATACTGCCGAAAACTACAGAAAAAAGAAGCAAATGGATCGCTGCAATTCACAGAAACAACTGGACTCCAGGCAGAGAAATGTGGATTTGCAGTAGAGCTCCATGATATATGTCATGTCGCAGGATGTGCGATATCTAGTATAGGGATCGTTAATCCATATGGACCAGACACCATGGTTCAAAACGCACGTGATTCTCTGATCAACTGCAAAGTTTGACCATAATACAATGAAAGTTTATCATTACGTGTTTTAGGTCCTGTCAGTTTAAACATATACTGTAGTTATATAAAGCATTCACAGGCAGATTTGCTTCATGCATTTCCCCGGCGTCGAAATCAGGCACATATAAATGTCAGGAAACACGATTCCTGGCTGTATGTCAATATCCAGATGAAATCATTTGTTTTACTCACGTTTTTGCAGTTTCCCCTATTAAATTCAGTCATGCAGCAGTCTTTTGCCACTCATTCCAGCTGAGGGAGCACGTTCCGGTGGGAAAGTGACGTCAATGCATACTCTCTATTATCTGTGGGGCATTTTGAGCTAAAACTTCACATACACACTCTGGAGACGTCAGAGACTTAAAAATCATCTCTTACATCTCTTAAAAAGGGACATAATAGGTCCCCTTTAAGATTTTTTTTTTCAGGCGGGTTTGGGGTAGGGGTTGGTCATGATACCGGCTCAGCATCGTGATGTCTGTCAGCCATCGGCGACGGACGATGGCATCGTCTAATCCATCGTCTAATTTTCCCTAGTGGAAAAACAGCATGACCCGCTAGAAAAAGGGTCTAAAAGCAGCCAGGTCCGAGCATTTCCACAAACTCATAGAAAATAACCAAAACAACAACTGTGAACTGCGGGCACGCATCTCATACCAACGAGAAACAAAAGACTGCTGCATTATTTGCCTTACAGAAACCTGGATGTCTGCAGTGGTTCCAGACTCAGCCATTGAGCTTACGGGGTTCTCCGTGCACCGCTCGGACAGAACGAAAGAGCTCACAGAGAAAAGCAGAGGTGGGGGTGTTTGTTTCTTTATCAACAACTCGTGGTGTGATGAAAGGAACCTACACTCTATTAAATCCTTCTGCTCCCCTGATCTGGAATTTCATATGCTTCTATGTCGACCATTCTGGCTACCGAGGGAATGTACAGTGGTCATAATCACAGCCGTTTATATTCCTCCTCAAGCCAACACAGACCAGGCACTCAAGGAACTGTATGGGACTATAAGTGAGCAGGAAACCGCATACCCAGATGCAGCGTTTATTGTTACAGGGGACTTTAACAAAGCTAACTTCAGAACAATAGCTCCAAAATACTTTCAACACATCACCATCAACACGCGTGGTGATCATGCACTAGACCACTGTTACTCTCCTTTTCAGGACGCCTACAAATCTCTCCCCCGCCCACCTTTCGGCAAATCAGATCACTCTTCCGTTCTGCTCCTGCCTGCTTATAGGCAGAAACTGAAACGGGAAGCACCCGCCCTCAGGACAATTCAATGCTGGTCGAACCAATCAGACGCTATACTACAGGACTGTTTCGATCACGTGGACTGGGACATGTTCCGGGCAGGGTCTGATGACGACATAGAGGCGTACTCAGAAACTGTAACGTGTTTCATCAGGAAGTGTGTAGAAGATGTAGTGCCGACAAAAACAATCCGTATCTACCCTAACCAAAAACCGTGGATTGATAGCGATGTTCGAGCAGCCTTGTCAGCGCGAACATCCGCTTTTAAATCCAGGATTGCTGATGATCGCAAACAAGCCAGTTACGATCTCAGAAAATCCATCAAAGCCGCAAAAAGACAATATATAAACAAAATTGAAGAACAATTCAACACCAACAATGCAAGAAGTATGTGGCAGAGAATCAATAACATCACAGATTTTAAAGGAAACAAACCAGCTACTGTGAACATTGCCGCCTCTCTACCGGATGAGCTTAATAACTTTTGTGCTCGTTTCGAGGCTCACAACACCGCCCACACAGAGAGCGCTCCCGCAGCTGCAGGAGATGTGAGTGCATTCACCGTCTCCGTCGCGGATATAACCCGATCCTTCCGACGGGTAAATATCAGCAAGGCTGCGGGTCCTGATGGCATCCCAGGCCGTGTGCTCCAAGCATGTGCATTCCAACTAGCCGGTGTTTTCACAGACATTTTCAACCTCTACCTCTGTCTGTCTGTGGTTCCCTCGTGCTTCAAAAAAATCCACCATTGTGCCAATACCAAAGAAAAACAAAATCGCATGCTTAAATGACTGGAGGCCCGTTGCTCTCACACCCATCTTCAGCAACTGTTTTGAGAGACTCGTCAGAGATTACATCTGCTCTGTGCAGATGATTCTATTGCTTTGACCCTACACACTCCTCTCTTCCACCTGGGAAGTAAGAACACCTATGTGAGAATGCTGTTTGTGGACTACAGCTCAGCATTTAACACCATAGTGCCACACTTGTTGCGAAGCTACAGACTCTGGGACTAAATAGATCTCTGTGCAGCTGGATCCTGGACTTCCTGACAGGCAGAAGTCAGGTGGTCAGAATGGGCAACAATACATCATCCCCGCTGACCCTCAACACTGGTGCTCCTCAGGGCTGTGTCCTCAGCCCACTCCTGTACTCCCTGTACACACATGACTGTACAGCCACACACAGCTCCAACGTCATCGTCAAATTCGCCAACGACACAACGGTGATAGGCCTGATTACCGACAACGATGAGACGGCCTACAGAGAGGAGGAGAACCACCTCTCACTCAACATCGACAAGACCAAGGAGTTGGTGGTGGATTTCAGGAGACAGAGCAGAGAACAGAAACCCATCACCATCGACAAGACACCTGTGGAGCGGGTAAGCAGCTTTAAGTTCCTCGGCGTTAACATCAGTGAGGATCTCACCTGGTCTACACATACTGACGCAGTGCTGAAGAAGGCACATCAATGCCTCTTCTTCCTGAGATGGCTGAGAAAGTTTGAAATGAGCCCCAGCATCCTCAGATCATTCTACATTTGCACTATAGAGAGCATCCTGACGGGCTGCATCACTGCCTGGTTCGGAAACAGCACCGCTGGCAACCGTAAAGCTCTGAAAAGGGTCGTGCGAACTGCCAGCCACATTGTTGGAGGTGAGCTTCCCTCCCTCCAGGACATCTACACCAGGCGGTGAATAAGGAAAGCCCGGAGGATCATCAGTGACTCCAACCACCCGTCCCACAGACTGCTCTCTCTGCTGCCCTCAGGAAGACGTCTCCATAACATCTGATCCCGCACTAGCCGACTTAGGGATAGCTTTTTCCCCTCAGGCTATCAGACTAATGAACAGTCAAAACTAATACACCCTACAGCATACTCCCACAATATGGTATGCCGCACACCGCACTTTAACTTTAACAGTTTAACACTGGACTATACATACACACTGCATTTAATACAATAATCTACCTGTTACCACTGGATACCATCCAGTGCACATCCATGACATTTCTGTATCCAGTTCACGTACAATCTGTTGCACTTCAGTTCACGTACAATCTGTTGCACTGTTGCACTTCAGCATATTTTTATGCGTATATAGGTCTACATAATGTAGAAGGTGTACAATCTGTGTATAGTGTATAATGTGTAGTGTTAACTGTATGTATGTACATACTAAGTATAATGTGTAGTGTAGTGCCAACTGTAAGTATGTCACTGTAATAGTACACTGTGTGTACTGACTATATGTATGTGCATATTGCACATTTTTACCTGCTGAAGTCTGTATGGTTATATGTTAACTGTTTCTGTAATTTTCTGGAGCACACTCCCAAGAATTTCACTCTCGAAGGCACATGTGCCGTGGTGATGTGACAATAAAATTGACTTGACTAATATAGTCAGTAGACTAACAAATAAACAGACATCTCCTGAACTGAATATTCCATCAAAGTTCAGTAATAATGACTTTATTAATTTCTTCACAGAGAAAATTGAAATGATCAGAAACACAATTGTAAATGTACAACCTTTGATGGCGTTTTATGAGTCAGCCTCTACTACCGCCCTTACAGAACGATTACAGTGCATTACAAATATAGGACACAAAGATCTAAATAAACTTATCAATGCATCTAAATCAACAAGTTTCTTAGATGCAGTTCCCACTAAATTCTTCAAAGAGTTGTTACCTGTAGCAGAAGAGCCTCTTCTCAATATTATTTGACTCGTCTCTATGTCTAGGTGCCATCCTAGGTGTATATGACTATTCTCTTTCAGACGAACACAATTCAAGATATATTTAAAAATATCCTTAGTCCTCCAAGGTTTGTAACGGTTGTGAATGGTAGGCCAAATTCTGAAGACAGAAAAAATGCATCCATTCATAAAAAAATGAATCCATACGACTCAGGAGGGTTAATAAAGGAAGCGAAGGGATGCGTTTTTGTAAGAAAATATCCATATTTAAAACTTTATAAATTTAAATAAGTTTCCGGCGGACGACCGTATGCATACTGCGTACATCAATTTGGGTGGAAGAGCAACCTTTGACATGACGCGATGACGCAATGATGCACACGGAGGCGTAGAGCAGAGAGCAAAACAAAACACTAGTCACGATTATAAGTTCAAAATAAGAAATTTTAAAGAGAAATGTAGGAGGATTTCGATATAATAGAAGAGGAGCTTTAGTTTGTTGCCCAGCCATATTTGTTTGAACCGTGAGAGTCTAAGCTTATGATACTCCTACATCCTGCGTCATACATTGCGTCAGAGGATTACTCATTTGGCGCAAGTCAACTTGCACATTCTGCATGCGGTCTTTCGCCAGAAACTAGTTGTTTGAATATATAAAGTTTTAAATATGGATATTTTTCTTACAAAATTGCATCCCTTCACTTCAAAAAGGCCTTTAACCCTCGGGAATCGTATGGATTCATTTTTTCTAATGGATGGATGCATTTTTTCTGTCTTCAGAATTTGGCCAACCATTAAGAACCATTATAAACCTTGGAGGACTAAGGATATTTTTAAATATATTTCGGATTGCGTTAGTCTGAAAGAAGAGAGTCATATACACCTAGGGTGGCTTGAGGGTGAGTAAATCATGGAATCATTTTCATTTTTGGGTAAACTATCCCTTTAAGTCTCTCATTAAGAAACCTCAACTAGATCCAAATGAATTGGTAAATTACAGACCCATTTCAAATCTTCCATTTATGTCTAAAATTCTACAAAAAAAAAAAAAAAAAAAAAAAAAAAAAAAAAAAAAAAAGACTCAAGAGATGAACTAATAATTTCTGTCTCTGCATTCAGCCTATGGGGCTGACGGGATGAACGAATGACTTGAACCTGAAGACTCGAGAGGTGAACTATTCATTTCTGTTTCCGGTGTTGTGCCGAATTCCTACCCCTGCCAAATTATTACCCCCCTAATATTGGTAGGTTAAGGATTAGGTGTGGGGGAGGGGTTAAGATTAGGGGTGGGGTTAGGATTAGGCAATCAGATAGCAACTTCAACGAGGGGGGTAACAATTTGGCAGGGAGTCGAAATTAGGCACAACGCCGGTACTGCATGCCTATGGGACTGTCACTGCCCAGTTCAGACACTGACAATGGAACTAATGACTCAAACCCGAAGACACGAGAGGTGAATTAATCTTTCTGGGGAACAGACGTGATAAATGTGAGGTGACAAAAGAAAGAACGACTCAGATCGGGAGGAACTAACAGACTGCATAGCCTGAAGACCCTGCTAAGCAATTAATTAATCATTTCTTACTCGTAATTTGGCCTTTATGGCTGCATTAGCCTATAGTTTATTTTTTATTCCAAATGTGATAAACGTTTGCGTAAGTAATATGTGTTGGGGAATTTAACAAGTAACATTTTAATTATATTCTGCTGAAATGAACGAAATGACTTGAAAAAAGATATGTTCATTTTGCTGAATGAAATTTAAAGATTCGAATCAGTAAAATGATCCAAACTTCCCGCTACTAGTAGAAACGGTAAAAATGGCTTAATTATCGATCCACTATTTGAATACAACTGCCCTAAATGGTTTAGCTCTTGTATATTTTTCCTGTATATTTATAATATTTATTACAGCCCTACAATCCATCACGCTCTTGAAGGTCACTAAACTCTGGACTTTTAGTAGTACCTACGACAAAAACGTACTAAAAACTGAGAAGTTTTTTCTTTGTACAGATGACAACGTTATCAAAACTATCCAGACTATGGACGGACTAAACACGTAATACGCATGTGCATGACACCGTTTTCACAGATTCGCGTTTTTGCAGTTTACACGGAGATGACAATGGTATCGTTTTCAAAAACTTGCACTTTGAAACCTGTTTTCAAAAGTTTGCGTTTTCAGACCACCAAAACGCTGTCGTGTAAACAGCCCCTAAGTCCACTAAAGGAGGGAGAGCATTCTCTCATCTGGCTCCTAAACTCTGGAATAGCCTTTCTGATAATGTTCGGGGCTCCAAGACTTTCTCTCAGTATAAATATAGATTAAAAACATCTCTTTAACCAAGCATTCACATAACAAATCTCATAACCTTGCACTCCAGTTATATCAGATGCACATAAATACATATTTTTTGCTTGAATCATTATGAACAGCAGCTATGCTAATTATCTTCCCATTTGCTTTTCTGTTTTATCTCTGCACAGACTTCAGATGACCCAATACCTGTGAAGAGATGACGCTGACCCCTACAAGGACCTCAGATGACGCCAAGTTGATTCAACATGCACAACTGCCAAAATTTCTATATACTGTAATCAGTAATCATTTTGATCACAACTTGTAATAATTACCTTAACAAGCTCATTGTTTCTGCCTAAAATGAATTCACGCTAGCTAACTGCATGGTTTCCATTATCTTGAGCTGTACATTTCTGTAATGGACAATCACCTCTACTAACAGATCACTCTAAACGGTTATGTAGACACATGCATTTTCTGTAAAGCTGCTTTGAAATTATATATATTGTGAAAAGCGCTATACAAATAATCTGAATTGAATCAGGTGCTGCAATTTGTTTTTTGTATATGTACATTTCTGACATACAGTCACCTCTGATATCAGATCACTCTAAATTGTAATGTAGACACAAGCTTTTTCTGTAACATTGCTCTGAAACAATATGTATTGTGAAAAGCGCTATACAAATAAATGTTCATTGAACTGAATTTCTGGTCTCTAAAAATAATGGCATACCTGTGGTCAATGTCTTCAGTGTTTTCAGCATGACATATTTGGATAAGTGGAGCATCAAGTTGATGAATCTTGGTCCAAAAGCAGAGAGCAAATGTGATGCAGCTACCTTAGGAAAAGTATTACCTTCCTCATTCTAAATATTGAATTAAAAAAGAAAAAAAATTAAAAATTAAAAACCAGCATAAAGACTACAATAAAAGTATTCAGTAAAATAGTGAAATAGTAAAACACATGAATATGTAATCTGACAGTTTGTCCCTAAAACTTTCTTTAGCAATGCAACATGCACATGTAAATTTTATGTAAAACACAAAATGCACATACCGCTATCTCCTGGAGCCATGCAAAAGCCACCTTGCGAAACTCAGCATCACGTTTATGATCCCAAATTGGCCAGCAAAGCCTATACAGACAATAAGATTTTTGAATCAGCAATTCAAATAACACATATGAGGATTGTAAATAAAAAAGTACTGTATAGTGCTACCTGAAGACGTCTGGGCACGAGTGGGATTCAGTTTATCAAATAAAAAGCGGATGACAATGTAGAAGGCCTCTTTGTTCGGCTTATCAAACATGTTCCTTCAAATAAATAAATAAATAAAATTAAAGCGAGCAAGCAGCATTGATCAGGCCCTCACACCATAGTGTGTCAGAGCATCCCTAGCCTCTCAACAAGTACTTTCTGTTTCATTGCTTAAAGTCAAAATTCTTCATGCGACCAGGGGAACCGCAATCCATTTTGTTTGGTGGAAAGGTGCAAGAATTCATAGAGTAAACGTTTAGCAGGAGCAAGTTATTTTTCGGTTTCCAGTGAAGGATCCAGCGCGTTGTAGGCAGTTGCTATAGGCTGCAAAGAATCGTAAATACAGAGAGAATGCTACAACGGAAAATCTGACCTCAGGCATAGGCCAAACGGAGGGAAAAAAAAACAAACTGTACAATAACTGTTCTGTTAATATAATCCTCTCTTTTTCCTTGCAATTCTGACTTTTTCCCCTCACATTTCTGCCTTTTTTTCCCTCGCAATTGCGAGTTTATATCTGGCAGATATAGCTGGATGACTTTTCTCAGAATTGTGAGATATAAACTCGCAATTTGTGAGATATAAGGTCAAATTCTGAGGGAAAAAAAAGACTGCCTTTTTTTCTCAGAATTGCGAGGTTATATTTCACAATTCAGACTTAACTCACAATTGCGAGATATAAAAAGTCAAAAAAATTTTATTCAGTGGCGGAAAAAAGACTCCATACTAGGGGTGTCACGAGATCTCGTGAGACTAAAATGCGACGAGATTTCTCGTCAAGGCAAAAAGTAGTCTCGTGATACTGCCATGACAGAGTGGTTAGGTTGATTTGGAAAGAATATGCCACCGCTACGTTTACATTATGCCTCCACTATCATTTTGCTTTGTATTTAAATAAAAAAACATTTAATTCAGTTGGATAACGGTCACCGCCACTCCATATTTACAGAGTTACGCGCAATCGCAAAAGTGAAAGTAAACGCGAGTGCGCATTCAAACGCGACTTCAATACCCCGCATTTTGAAAGTGTCTCCCTGATGAATACAGATATCTCTCAATATGAAAGCTATTTTAGGCTGGGCAGTGTCGTTGTAACCATCTCTTAGCTCTGTATCAAAGAAAAATTTGGTCTTATTTGCACTCTGAATATTGAGAGAGTGCGATTGTTGCACTTAAACAGTTTTCTCTTAATCTTATTAAGCACAAACAATAAGGTTTCATTTGTTAACATTAGTTAATGCACTGTGAACTATCATGAACTAACAATGAATGACTATTTTTATTAACTAACAAACAAAGATTAATAAATACTGTAGCAAATATATTGCTCATTGTTAGTTGATGTTTGTTAATACATTCATGTTAATAAATGAGACCTTATTGTAAAGTGTTACCATTTTTATTTATACTGTTTTATTTCTATGATCAGTTTGTGAAAAGGAGTTCAGTTAGGAGGTCAAAAGTTGTAGAAGCTCATAAATCATGTACAGTAAGGTCTGAAGAGACTGAAATCATACAGAAGAGAAGTCAGTCAGTTGAGTTTGTGGCAAAACCTTTTACAGTGCTTGAGTATTGTTGTCTTTTACTGCATATGATAATTCATACTCAAAGTAGAACTGAAATGACATTCATTACAAGATGATTAGTTAAAACATTTCAAATACAACTGCAGACTATTTTTTCTAGTCATGTATTTCGCCATCTCGTCTCGTCTCGTGAACTCAATCTCGAGTCTCGTCTCGTGAGATGCCTGTCTCATCACACTAGAGGTCTTCACGGGTCCAAAAATTCATACCCGAACCCGAAGAGACCCGTAAATGTGCTACACGGAACCGACCCGGCCCGACTATTATTTTGAAAGTTGGACCCGAACCCGTGCAGAACTGAGAAATGCCATAAATGTACTACCCGGACCTGTCTAAGCTGGACCCGAACCCGACCGGACCCGATGGCACATAGGTCTATTCCACAGCAAATTGCTATTAATAAGCCAATAAACAAGTTGCGAAAACAAAACGTGTTGTCTTACCTAATATTAGTAGGCTATAGCTTTCTCCCTTGTACCTGACTGTGATGCACTTGCCAAGAAAGTTCATCCGTTATTCCTCTCTTGCCGATTGAAATGCTTAATACACTCATTATTCCAGCTTTAAAAGCTCACTTGCTGTCACAATGACAAATGCGACTTTGCAGTTTTGCATTATTTCGTTGTATCTCGAGACTCGAGTCAACTCACATAATAAAATAACTTTGACTGTTTGCTCTTTTGAACTATAATAACGATTGCTTGTTCAGTGACATGGCCGCTGACGTTAGCATTACTTATTTGTGGTCATTTCTGTGCTTTCTGAGCCGAGTCTGACCAAAACTTTAGATATAACAAGACGGCATAATGTTATTATAAAAACAAGCAGTTCTTGAGATTTGAAGTTTGTTTGCATTACTGTTGCACACGATAGGAATAGTAAAACTCGATGATCACTGTACGCTTGCATTAACTCCGCCCGCTCTGCTTCTGATGGCTGGGGTCACTCGTGTTTTTTCACCTTATTTCCCGGCTCATACTTTTCAAGTTACAAAACACGCACAGCGCTGACTGACTCCCAACTAGAGGTCTACAAAGAAGACCCGAGACCCGAGGACCCGAGACCCGACCCGGGACCCGTACGGGTTCGGGACTATATTTGAAATGGTCAGCCGGGTCCGGGTCGGATCCTAATCTATTACTTCGGTTCCCGGGTCTGATTAACATTGTGTGTATACCCGGAGCCGATTTGATTCGGAGATCACCCGGCGGTGTTGGGAGTCAGTCAGCGCTGTGCGTGTTTTGTAACTTGAAAAGTATGAATAATGAATAAAGCTGGAATAATGAGTGTATTAAGCATTTCAATCGACAAGAGAGGAATAACGGATGAACTTTCTTGGCAAGTGCATCACAGTCAGGTACAAGGGAGAAAGCTATAGCCTACTAATATTAGGTAAGACAACACGTTTTATTTTCGCAACTTGTTTATTGGCTTATTAATAGCAATTTGCTGTGGAATAGACCTATGTGCCAATCGGGTCCATACGGGTCCGGTCGGGTTCGGGTCCAACTTAGACGGGTCCGGGTTGCACATTTATGGCATTTCTCGGTTCTGCACGGGTTCGGGTCCAACTTTCAAAATAATAGTCGGGCCGGGTCGGTTCCGTGTAGCACATTTACGGGTCTCTTCGGGTTCGGGTATGAATTTTTGGACCCGTGAAGACCTCTACTCCCAACACGGCCGGGTGATCTCCGAATCAAATCGGCTCGGGTATACACACAATGTTAATCAGCCCCGGGAACCGAAGTAATAGATTAGGACCCGACCCGGACCCGGCTGACCATTTAAAATATAGTCCCGAACCCATACGGGTCCCGGGTCGGGTCCCGGGTCCTCAGGTCTCGGGTCTTCTTTGTAGACCTCTACATCACACCCCTACTCCATACAAAAGACTTTTGCTGACAAATAAACATGAATTTCTCGGTTCAGATAACATAGAGAATGAGTAAACATTGTTCATTTACATAAACTACTGACATTGCGCTTGACATGGCATTCTGCTGTTTTAACTGCAAAAACCCTACACTGTTTTGCCGCAATGATAGTTTTACAGATCTTGTAAATTACCTGGCTCTGGGACACATAATCTCTCCTGTATCCAAAATATTCCCAAACCACAGATTTTGATTTACCCTTATCCTGCCCTGAATTCACCTTCTGTTTCTGTGCTTTCTTCCATGTCATAGCGGGTAAACCTGCTCTGTTCTGTTCTTGTGCTAGATTTAAACTAGGGACACACTTAATGACTAGCTGAAACATTCTAAGACTGGACTCAACACATATAAAGACTGCAGCAGATTGTAGTCTATGACAGTCAGAGAAAAGCACAAATCTAATGACTGAGTCAGTCCACTACACAACACACTTAACGATTGGCAAGTAAACCCTGCCAACAACACAGGTGGTTTTATTTACATAATGTTATGTTGGATGTTGCTAATAATTTATACTGTGTTCTTATCGAATTTGTTTGAAATTAATTTTGTGAGGAAAAATGTAAACAAACCCAAATTTTAGGTTCATGGTGAAGGTAGACATTCTTATGGTGACTGATTCTAAGAAGAATGATAAATGCATGGTGATGCCATAGCAATGTGTCTTGAATATAATATTTAAAAGTCGTGTTTCTCTCTCTTTTCTTTGCCATTATCGACTGAGAAGACATTCCATTATGTCTTTCAAGATTTATTTATTATTTATTATTTATTTATTTATTAATTATAACATTTCTAGTGCCATTTTTTAAACCTATAATCAAACAATAAGGTAGGCTATTTTTGTTTTTCTCAAAAAGTTACCAGTTACAACGAAATAAAATACTGCTTTATTTATTTTGAAACAGAAGTCATTTAAAATGGTATTTGTATATTTTCATTTTCGTTTTATCAGTCTACAGTAAATGTACACCACTCCCAAAATTCTATAAGGTACTGCCAACATGTGTGCAGCATTTACAAACACTTAAAACCTGTGGATGGAGGATTCTGTGATCAGAGCTGTGTTTGTTGTGTGTCGTGGGTTTCGTGATAAAGGAGATGAAATGTAAACGCATAATTTATGCAACGGAAAGAGCAAAAAAGTGGAGCTAAGAGACAAAATCTCCTATGACAACTTTCAGTATTACATATTATTGAGGCAGAGAAAAGAACAACAGGTATATGCCGTTATCGCCGTTTTCCATGTTCGTGAAGTAAATATGTCTACACGGCTTTTTAAACATACCGAGTACCCGTGTTTAACATGCGTTTGACCAATCAACATACACTTACGTCACTGATAGTTCCTATAGTGCTGGTTTAGACCGTACTCTGAAGTAGAAGCTAATTTAGTTCCCTCAAAAGGAGTTCCTAGAACTAAAATCGTTCCTAGTTCCTGCGGTGCGAACATGGCAAAATCTGGGTACTTCAGCCAATAGTTCTAGAAACTATGAAAGGGTTCCTCTGGTGCAAAAGCCCCTATAGCTGGCTGCTTTAAAACGCTCCCGTGAGTTTTTGTGTAAGGCCTCCATGAAGAGTGTCAAAGGTTTATATTTACAATATGTTTTTGCAGCGTTGAGCTTTGTGGCCAGTCACAGACATATCTGCTGCTAACTCCACATTGCAAAATATCTGGATTGAATTTTCTGGCTAAATATTATTGACAGTGATAACTATAGCAATGGACAGAACAAAATCTGATATGTCAAATGAGCTATGCATTAAGTCTTGGGAATGTAAATGCAAAATAACAGACCTGCCACTTTTTCTATGTAATGTGTTACTTGTGTTCATTTTATTACTAACTTTTCAAATCAGTCACTCAGGGACTTTCTACATAACTCAATAAACAATTGTTCTAATGCCGCGTTCCAGGCAACCCATAACCCGTGTTTTTCCAACCTTCTACCAGTGAAAGTGCACTGGAACAGCAGTCAAACCCGTGACTTCCCACCCGTGAACTCGTACTAGATCAATGTACTCCCAGTTACGGGTTCTGTTGTCACATAGCCCACGAAACAACAATGGCAGCCCCTACGGATGCGGTGTTTATGCAAGTGCACGGTAAAATAATGTAAAATAAAAAGGTATAACAGCTTCTCTTGCCTTATGCGCCTTTTTCCCTCAAATAAGCAAGGAGTAATTATTTCATGAATAAATAGAGTCTGGGAACGTGACGTCAGCGACGCATTGCATTCTGGGACTTTAGGTCACCGTCAGTACAGTAGAGACTGGGAAATAGTGGAGGAAGATGTTAAAATTTATATTATACAGTTAAAAACATATTAGAATGGTGAACACTGGCTGTGTTATGAACTATCTGCATATACTGACCAGCGTGGAAAACGGATGTGAAATGAAGCGCCATTTTGTCCCATTTTCGGGACATTCTAAAACGCTTAATGTGGCGTAATGTAAATAAACATCATACTAATAGCCCAGAATTTGAATGCAACGCGTTTAATTTCACGTTAAACGCTTTCCTCCCATAGAAACTATGTACAGCAAAGCAGATGAGCCTAGAATATGAACAAAATGCGTCTTATTACACGTTAAGTCACTGTCCATTAAGCGTTTTGTTTATGGGAGGAAAATGCGTATGTGTTAAATGTGTTGCGTTCATATTCTGGGCTTATCTGCTTTTCTGTACATAGTAAACACCAAACTAATAAAGCATACTAAGTTTAGTTTGTTAATAACACTGTTTTAGTAAATTAAGCCACGTTATGCATTTTCACATTATGCGTTAGAATGTCCCTCATTTTCTGCCTTCCAGCTTAGAAACGACACAATGGTGAAAGTGAAACTCAATGAAAATAAACTTGAACAAAATGTGGCTTTGTCATTTGTATTTATTACAGATTAATAACTTCTGATCCACTTGAATATGTACGTGCTCACGCCATTAATAATGTACGAAAACACATTTAGAACTGTCATTTGTGATATAGCTCGTTGCGATCACTCTCCGTGTTCATAAAGCAACACCTCTGATTCATTGTTCAGCTTGTCTCGGTAAGAAATTATGTATTTATTCTATTTAGGTCCAGTAAAACTTACTTGGTGTAGCGACTCCACAATATAATTCATTTCAGAGCTGGATTACAGTGGGGTCATGCTCGTATGTTATCCCTTAATGCTTTAACATGAAGAAATCAGGGCTATATGATGATATGCTGGCTGAGATCAATCTATATTGTGTTTATTATTTTATCTGGCAGATATATCGGTGCCATTTAGTTATTAAAAACTGCAATAGAGAAATCACTTTGGTCCTGTTTGTGGTCCGATAGGAGGCGGCAGTGTGATTTCTATGCGTGTCGTGTCCTGGCCACACGACTGGGCGATCGAATGAACAGATTCAAATATTAGTCTATTTATTCTAAGCAAGTGCAGGCAGCTCTCAAAAAAATTAATGTAAATACAGTCGTTTTCTCATCTGGTGATTTGTATTTGTTGTCATTGTACGCTCCTGAGCGTGACCTAAAACATGGCAGCGACTACCCAGAATGCAATGCGCAGTGACGTAGTTTGCCAAGCTCTATAGGATAAGTTAATATTATTAACAGTTTCTTCTTCAGTTTCGACTTTAACAATCAAAATGATTTTTGATTTATTGGGCTCGCAGTTCACATGGTACTGTAGGATACTTTGTAATGTGTGAGTGGATGGCAATGTTCATCCACCACCATCGAAGACCATTTTTGACCCAGGAAAAAAGTTTTTGCTGTGGTATCAAAATTGGAATTGAGAATTGTGAAACTTCACTGGTATCTTAAAAATATTGATGTCATAACCTTATTTATTAGAATACAAGGTTGCATGGGTCAAAACGATAACATTTATTTATTTTTTTTATTCATTTCTGTTTTTACATGTTATTACTTTTTTTCTATTGGACAAACCAGAGGAGTATTAAAAGCGCTTTTCACAAAACCCAAAATTTCTGTTGGGCGGAGCAGACATTGTTCGGCTTAATCAGCTCCCTAGCATCCTAGGACTTAAAGCATATAGTGTACACAAATTCGGGCACTGGTAAGGACAGTAAGGATCCTGGCTCAATACACATTGGGACACTAATGACTATTTCTGTTGACAGGACAACGTCCTTATTGTACAACATCAAAACTGGTATTTATGAACAACAGCAGAACTGGTATCTTTATTATATAATTTTTTAAAAAGTTATTTAAAGTACATTATGAAAATCACTTGCTTGTTATACGTGTAACATTTCAGTCGTAAATAAATTGTTAGCTAGATTATGTTCATTACAGTTAGCGATGTATGTTTATGCTGACATAATTAAATATTGGTTTGTAATTTAAAAAACACTGGTTTTCATGGTGCATTGTGGGACTTTTTGAGAAAGCCATTAAAATGGACGACTCCCTGATCAGTGTCCGTACTACAGAACTAGGGGGTTGATTGAGACGCACCCTGTGTGTGTACCGAATTTCGTACATATACATGCAGCGTGTATCTTATATGGTGTAAGATTTTTGGCTGTATTCAAAAATGCACATCTGGATCAGTATAACTAAAAAAACAAAAAACAAATTGTAACGTAAACTGTAAACGTATGACATAACGTTACATTACATTACTGCATTGTAAAAGCCATACGATTACGAGTTAATGAAGAAGCTATTCAGTTATGAGCGAAAAAAGATAGCATTACTTACATTCCCAGATTTAGATGTTTGATGTTTTTGGTAACAGTATCCGGTCTGAATTCGAGGCACAGGAGGCACCACCATAAGTATTTACCGTTTGTCTTCTGTAGTTTAGACATCTCGCATAATAGGGCAGCAGGCTAAGCGCTTCAGGATCATACGACAAATAACTCAGCGATCAGTTGGACAAACACTTTGCAAGCTATCAATGATAACCAATTCACACCATAGTAATCGTTATAACTCTTGGTCTGAATGAGACCGACTCAAAAGATACACTGAATAAAATGTTTACTTATATTTAAGATCGTCGCAACTTCCTGCTAACCGCCAAATTATTTGAGCATATTTACAGCGTCTGTGGCTTCGTCTCAAAAGTTTGTCACGACAGACCCGTGCCCTTGTTTAATCCTGATTTATATATACAAATAATAGGCTAAAGTAAAATGGCGAAAGCGTAGCTCAGACGAAAGTCTATTCAGTGTGTTTATATATCAGCATTTTTAAGTGCGCGAAAATGGGAGGGCGTTGCATGTATTGAAGCACGACCTTTGAGATTGGGCGGGACCTGACTTACGTTACAGCTCCTACTACGGCAAACAAAAAAGATCAAATAAGTCAAAGGGAAAACAGAACGCGTCGCACGCTCTTGTGTTCTGAAGCAGAACGACTGGAAAAAATCTTCTTGAGATAAAGAGAGCACTTTAGTCAATTAAAACGTCAGTTCCAGATTATGATTAAGTAAGTTATATGTTAAAAATACCGGGAGGAATCGTTAAAAGTATTTATTTATTTTTTTTTAGTAAAAAAAAATCAAA
This sequence comes from Culter alburnus, assembly GCA_028476615.1. Taxonomy (NCBI): domain Eukaryota; kingdom Metazoa; phylum Chordata; class Actinopteri; order Cypriniformes; family Xenocyprididae; genus Culter; species Culter alburnus. Next base: position 192,938 of record JAOTNS010001075.1, read on the forward strand.
TAATTTTTCAGTAAGATTTGGAATGAGGGAACATTGCCGAAATTATTACAGCTTAAAAGAAGCTGTAATAATTCCTATAAGGAAACCATGAATCCAAACAATCCTTTGAGGTCAATAACTCTGACTGCTTGTTAATGCAAATTAATGAAAAGGATGACAGTAAATCGGCAAATGTATTAGGCTATTTGGAGAAAAGATTTTTTTTCTCTTGAGTATCGAAATGGATTTTAGATGTGGTGGGGGAACACTGGACCTATTATACCTTTGGAAACAGAAATAAGAAAAATACTGACAAATAAAGAAATAATGATAGCAGTATATTTGACATCAAAAGTGTAAACAACATGTAATGGAAGGAGTTACTGCATGATAAAGTTAAATCAGATGGGCATTAATGGAAGAATATACGCCTATAACTGGATAGATTAAAAATGTATTTTTATGAATAGAACTATAAGAAGGGCTCGATTTTAAGGGGGGATGGTAATCCCCTTGTTGAAAAAAATGACAAAAACATCCCCTCTGCAAAACCGCCATCCCCCTTACTCAGGGATGGGCAGTATTTATGATACATGTATTTCAAATACGTATTTCAAATACAAAATAGTATTTTGTAATTTGTATTTGATAGAGTTGATGAAAATGGCTTTGTATTTTGTATCAAAATACTTTAGTGTTTTGTATTTTTTGTATTTTTAAAATACTGTAAAATACTTTGTAAGAAGTCTACATGATGACATCATAAAATTGCGGCCTCTGATTGGTGCCTACTCTATAGTTTGCAGAGACTTGTTGCGATCAGAACAGAAAATTGATCCATATGGAAGAAGGTGGTCAAGAAACGTGCAGGCTGCCAGCCTTCCATCAATTTTTAGCATGAATTGCTATAATTTTAAACAGTTTATGTTAAGTTTTGGTGTTCATTTTGGTAGCCTAGGCTAAATATACCAATTTACATAATGTTCTTGAAAACATTACCGAGCAGCAGCCCCCTATATTTATGATTAACAATCAATTGATTAATTGGTTAAAAACTAGTTGCTATGAATACAGGTGCCATGAGTTGTCTTCTTATGAATGACTTGTTTGTCATTGAGTCAGTGTTGCTGATGCAAAGTAGGCCCTTCATTACCAAACACCAAGTAACTAAATTAGGATACAATTATGAGTCATTTGCAAACATTATACTGTTGGTTACTTTAAAACTAACCTTCATCTGGGAGATCACAGGGATATATGAATATTTGATCTGTAAAAGCCACAATATGTAAATTTTCGCCTCTAAAGATCACAAATTCAAAACAAAGGCAAAGCTCGATGACACCTTGATTTCACGGAATCATGGGGTGTTGTCTTCACGTCTACAGCCGGTGGAAAATAATCGGGACAGGACTCAGGAAGAAATCATGTTTATGGAGAGATTATTAACGTTATTGTAATATGAAGCAGAGCAGGACCGAATGCTGTGAGAGCAGTAACAAACCCATTGGAGCGATTACTAATGAGAGACGAGCGCGACACACAGCTCGACAGCAGCGGATCTTTTATTATGCCACAGTCGTCGCTTCCGCTTCTTTCGGTCATGTGCACGTAGGGTAAAGCAGCGCTGCTTATCATATTAGATACATTTGAGTGTTGAAAGTTGGTATAGTGCTACTCTGTGCGTTCACTCGGCGGCTACTATGAGACACTTGTTGCACACTGCAGTAAACTAGATCAATATTAGTCATGGTAAAACATGGTACTCGCGATAAATCAAGAAAACGAGATTCAAACAAAAAGACTTAGGGCCAGATTTACTAACAGCTTGTGTCAGCGCAAACCCTCTTTTGGCATTAAAAAACTACTGTCGGGATTTACTAAAGACACACAGTATGAAATTAGCACTGAAAACGCGTGGACCGAGTTGTGTTTGCGGCTGACCTTATTGCATATGCATTTTTAGGAGTTTCCCTTTCAGATGCAAAACTTATGGGAGGAGGGTATTTAAATGAATCACACAATGCAATTTACTAATGTTTGCGCTTGTCAATTTACTGGTATTTACATCATTATTTAACACCCTAAAAAAGCACATCTTAACCCATTTTGTGACATGGCTGCAATTGTTACTGTGAGGAGGAGACACCGCAGTGAACAGAGAGCGCGTGGTAGAAGGATTATTAATTTCTTTAAAATGCCAGACTAAGACCTTATCCGAACATATCGTTTGCCAAGCTAAAACTATATTATACAGTATATGTGTATGTGTTTGTCAGATTACATGTTAAGTTGCGCCTGTGTCAACCCACACCTGATGAGAACATCAGCATCAGGATTCAGCTCTGTTTATTTGCGACCCAACTCTAATTTGCACTGCTCTTGGTAGATTGCGTTAGTCATTATGTAAATGATCTGACCGTGTCTATGTTCTTTAATTTGCATGTCAGCAGATCACGTGCAAAACTTGCCACTCCCATCAACACATTTGTGGAATTGCGCTCTCATGCTAATTTGCCCCATTTAGTAAATCTGGCCCTTAATGTGTTAAAGGGTTAGTTCACCCAAAAATGAAAATTATGTCATTAATTACTTACCCTCATGTCGTTCGACACCCGTAAGACCTTTGTTCATCTTCAGAACACAAATTAAGATATTTCTGTTGAAATCCGATGGCTCAGAAAGGCCTCCATAGCCAGCAATGTCATTTCCTCTCTCAAGACCCATAAAAGGTACTAAAGACGTCGTTACAAAGTCCATCTCACTACAGTGGTTCTACAATCATTTTATGAAGCGACGAGAATAGTTTTTGTGCGCAAAAAAAACTAAATAATGACTTAAATAGTGATAGGCCGATTTCAAAACACTGCTTCCTGAAGCTTCGAAGCGTTATGAATCAGTGTATCGATTCATGATTCAGATCGCCAAAGTCACGTGATTTTAGCAGTTTGGCGGTTTGACACGCAATCCGAATCATGAATCGATGCACTGATTCGTAACGCTTCGAAGCTTCAGGAAGCAGTGTTTTGAAATCGGCCCATCACTTTATAAGTCGTTATTTAGTTTTTTTGCACACAAAAACTATTCTCGTCGCTTCATAAAATGATTGTAGTCTTTAGTACCTTTTATGGGTCTTGAGAGAGGAAATGACATTCCTGGCTATGGAGGCCTTTCTGAGCCATCGGATTTCAACAGAAATATCTTAATTTGTATTCCGAAGATGAACGAAGGTCTTACAGGTGTCGAACGACATGAGGGTAAGTAATTAATGACAGAATTTTCATTTTTGGGTGAACTAACCCTTTAAGCGATATAACATGAGTTTTCTGTCGATGAATGTATCCAAACAGTTGCTTCCCTTTCTAATAAAATTCATAATATACAGTACTAAAGTGTCTTTGATGTTTCAATGGTTTTTCGACAAAATAAAATAGGAAATCGAGGGTAATGATATCATTGATAGGCGACACATGGACACAGTGTGTGTCCTTGTTAAAATTGCTTATTTCTCTGGATTTAGAATTTCTTGGAAACATTTGGGATAATGTAAGTACACAAGTCAACAAAAAATATAACATTGTTTTAGTGTTTTCTTGAATATTTTAATCTAAAAATTTATGCCTTTAACTGGTTATATATGTCAGATTTATTGCATGACTCGGGCAGAGAAAAGCTGTTGCTATCAAACATTGATTACTTAATCAAGTCAGTGTAATGGTGAAGGGATAGATCAAATGGGCCAACTTTGATTAGTCTTTAAAGACATTCCCCTGACATATCATATTGTGTGTTGTGTGTGTGTGTGTGTGTGTGTGTGTGTGTGTGTCCAGAAGACCCCACAAAGTACGAAAGATACAGAATGTTTGACTTTGTGCAGTCCTTTAATTGCACCCCACAAGGACAAAATCTTTTATATGAGACTAAATGTTGACTCAATTTACTATTGTCCTTCTCTACACTATACCTGAACCTTTTAACATTCCTTATAACATTCTTATATAGTTTATATATATATATATAATATATATAATATATGTAATACAGTTCGTATATACGGGAAGAAGGAGGCGGGAACCGGCGAACATTTAACAAACTTTAATACCAAAATAAACAAAGAACAAAACGAAAGTAATGCCGGCAGACCCTCGCGAACGTCTGCCGGCCACACAAACATAATAAAACATAAAATAATATCCAGGCCTGGTCCTCTCTCATCCTTCACTGTCGTCGCTCCTCCTTTTATGCTCCCGGAGCTCCTCCGTGAGAGACTCAAGACCGGTGCGCCTCGCAGGTGATGCTCGTTATCACTTGCGTCACTAGAATTGTTAAGTGACTTAAAAATTTAATTTCTGTAACACAGATTAAGTTCAGATTACTAAAACCAGGACTATGGAGTCCTGAATTAAAATATACTAGATTAATTTAAAACCAACTATGCTCATCTGAATTAGCATGAGAGAGGTTGCTTAGAAAACATGGAATTAACCAAGAAAAGCTTAAAATTGCATGGAACTGAGAAGCAAATCCAAGGAAAACAATGGCAACAGAAAAAGACTGCAATCCAAAAAAAAAAAAAAAACACTTTACTAAACAAGAGACAGTTCTTTTAAAGCAAGCAAAATACATCAGCTGTGAAAAAAAAGAAGTAATGCCTGGAAATCTGTTTACAATGAATTGTTTTAAAATAGGTGAATTCTCTATATATAATAATCCTATGATTATTAATGCTTTTTTTTGTCCTTTACATAACAACAAATTAAACATAACTATTTACACATGTGATAATCAGTGTTGGCAGTCTAGAAATGTTACTGGTTTGATCCAAAGCACTATCATAGTGGTTGCTTCATTATTTAAAAAAAGGCAAATCTTGTTAGCAGGTCCTCAACCCAAGCACAAGCTCAACACTTCACCACAACGCTAACATAACAAAAACTTTTACATAATAGAACAATAAACAGTAAGAAGTCTCTCCATGTTCTCATCTTTCTAAAAAATGCATAAAATAACACTTTTTCAACATTTACTTTCCCAATTCAGCCTGGTGCAAAGCATGATGGGAAATGAAAGTCCTGTTTGATTGGGTTACTTGACTGAAACGTTATTTCAAAATGAAAACATCAAGGGAGTTTCTAGTAACCATTTCAAGTCAATTTAACATAAAGCAATCACATTTGAACCAAAAACAATATTGTTAAATCAAATAACAATTCGAACAGCATCTATATATATATATATATATATATATATACACACACACACACACAGTGTATATCATATATATATATCCAAGTAATACATGTGTCTTTTTTAAAACACAACGTTAATCTGAAGTTAAACCTGCCTCCTGGTAGGTTTAATTTAAGACTCAATTTAGTCCTGGAGTAGCTCTATTCTTCCTCCAGGAAATCAGCTTATTAAACTCTGGACTAGACTAAGTCTAGGACTATTTTAAACCATGACAAAGAAAACAGATTTCTGTTAATCTGGTTTAAAGGGCCATTTTATTCTAGGACTAGGCTTAATCTCTGTCTGGGAAACCGCCCCTAAAGTTGGATATTTAAAGTCCGCGTGAACCGGAAGTTGCAAACGACTTTTCTCCAGTGTTGTGGCATATTTCCAAGTGAAATGGAATATTGAATAGAGGGCAGAGTTTTACTTTACACTCCTCCTCTCCATCACTCACTCATAGCAGACTAACGGTTGGAGGGGAGTGGTTTAAGCATTTTCAACCCAAGCTGTCAAACTGACATTATCAGAGAAGGAACGCCATTCCAGACCGGAAGTAACTTTTCAGATTTTGATTAAAGATTACCGCAACAAACAATTTTTTTCTGTGTTTTAACTTGCACGGATTAATTGTTTACCACAAGACTAGTAATATGCACTAACAAAGTAAATAAGGTCAATTTTGATTTCATGTGTACTTTAAGTAAAAACAGTCTATGTACAGTGTAAATACGAAAATAAAACCACCAGTAGGTGGCGGTAAATCTTAATGTGCGAGTCATTCATTCAGTCGTTCAAAACAGGGCCGGCGCAAGCTCAACTGCCGCTCTAGGCAAAAACTCCGTCATGCCGCCCCCACTTCAATTAAACTCGATCTTTGAGATGCGAAAGACTGGTGGTTTTGTTTATTGATTTATTAATAAACTTGCACTAATATAAAAGCATGTACAAGCATGTTTTCGGATTTTTCTTTTTTTTTCTTTTTTCACTCTGCAATGTAAAAAAATAATCAGCACGTTACTAACTACAAATGCAAACACTTATATAGTAAGAACATCTCCTGGAAGATTAAGGAGAATTCTTGGTGGGCCGCTGATAAATTGGGCGGGCAGTAGCCTACTTCGATATAAAGACAGTTTACGGGACGCGCAAAGCACAAGTCTGTAGTTTATTTTCAATGAGAGACACACGAAAGCCGCAAATCGGTGGTAGTTCTAGTAGCTAGTTGCGAAGCGACGGTGTGTAAGCGGTTCTCTGCACACCCACAATCCCGTCACTTGTGCGTGCACAGCTCTCCATTATGAATAGAGGTTATAAATATAGGGCATTTATAAATATTGTGCACACAAAGGTGAGCAACATGACTCCTCTGCTTTCTCCGCTTTGCAGGTTCACTATATCATTACATTAATAATTATTGTGATTTAATTTTATAAGAATTTTTGTTCTGTTTTTAATACAATTCACCAAAAATTTACACTATTAACAAGGCTAACCAAAAAAAAAACCTTACACTATTTTGAAAAATCACATTACAAAAATAAAACATAAATATTAGATTAGATAAATAAAACAACATTTAACAAATATTTGTAACAATTATTAGTGAATTTAATATTTTCATTTTTACATGCTGGGCTAGCCAACTGTAGCCTACATAAATTTCAACTTTTTAAACTTGTAACTATTTTTAATAATTATTTTGCATTTTAGACTCATTATAAGCACTAAGTAAGTTGCAAGTGTATTATTTATTTATTCATATCTGAGTGTACCGTCACCACTTGATAAGACGTGTGGAAATTGCTGCGTTGGGGACGTTTAAACTGTCCAAAACAATCCCGCACCCTGTTATAAAACACATAACCGTATTACTTTAATTTAACATGAATAGTTATGTTACTACGTTGAAAGTCGAAACAGATAACGATGTTTCTTTTGATAACTGATGATAATGGCGCTCTGCTCTGGTCCAGGTTAGCGGCGCGCGCGCGACCAAGTGTAGCAGTGACAGCGTAGCTGCACAGCCCCCTTTGTTGGTGAATAATCACTACATGATTGCTCCGATAACAGGCTGCTATGTTGGTCGGGCTTTTATGCAATGTATTTGCGGGTTATTTTGAACGACCTATAAAACAGGGACATTTCCACGGACAGCTCCATTCGTGGACGGAGCACCAAAACGGGGACGTCTGTTCACTACGTTCACAAACCACTGTTAATTTTAACAGAAAATAGGCCTACTGTATAAGGTATGGCAGAAGGAACGCAAAGAGTGCTCCCTCTGTAATCACTAAAAAGTTGTCATATCTCACAAAGTTCTGTTATAATAAATGAAGCTCTCACACATTGAATCTCTTATTTACATAATTCTAAATTTCTTTGTTTTTATGAGAGAATTTGCGATCATGCAAACTCATAGTCCACTCACCGTTCAAAACGCTGTTTTTTGTTTTGTTTTTTTGTTCAGTGATATGCCGCTCTAGGTTGGGCAGGGTTTGGTAGCCTACTCGGTTGAATGAGGGAAAGATAATTTAGATTTAGAATAACTAATCGGGTGATAACTTTTTGATTCTTGTAATAATTCCAAACGAATGTCCCAAAAATAAATAAATAAATTAACTTAAAAACTAAATCCCTCTCTTTTTTTGCCGCCCTCACTGTGCTGCCGCCCTAGGCGGCTGCCTAGTTCGCCTATAGGCACGCGCCGGCCCTGGTTCAAACGCAGATTCATTCAAAATCACCGTTGCTTGGACGCACAACAGTTCTGGTGTGGCTTTATTGAAACCATTTTCACGAAATAGAGCAAAAACAGACAGTATTGTGGCTAAATGTTAAGTCACTTAATATCAACTGTTTAAAGAAACAGCTGCGATAGTGTTACTGGTGTTCAGCAGCAACACCGGTTATATATCACACTGTTACTGTCGTTACCATTTAGTTCAGTTCAGACACTACAGTTAAAAGGGTAGTTAGCAGATTAACGTAGGTGACTCCGCAAATGAAACGTTTATTTGCATTAGTAGGAAGAGATGATCGGTTCACGAGCCGCCTGAACTGAGGCGCTACGACACATTAAAGAGCCACAAAACGGTATTTATTGTTTAAATTTCTTTAAAAATTACAACATTTGAAATTTGAGACTGAAATTTTGTTTAATATCAAAGTAACCTGCTCTGTTTTGTCTGTCCACGCATTGTCAGTGTCCTCTTTGCTCCGCGATGTATTTTTCACTGCGTGAGAACATGATGTGTGGCGAGAGATCAGCATGGCTTGTTGGACGTAGCAACAGTAACTAAAAAGGGTGGGTCTTTGCGAACAGTCAATTGCAGCTTTATTTAAGGATATCCAAAATCATTGTCATACATCCGAGTCAAAATCCATAAACAGTCCACACAAAACAAGAAAACAAAACCAACGGGGTGCTCAGACTTGCATGTGACAGTAAATTAAACCTCAATGACAAATGACTGAAACAACCAGGTATAAGTAGACAGACACCAATGACATGTCATTGAAAACAGCTGAGTATAATCAGAGTAATGAGTCCAGGACAAGGGAGTATGGGAAATGGAGTCCAATAAGGAAAGGCAATAGTCCAGGTTGGAGTGCCCGCTGGTGGCTAAGCAGGGCACTCCAACTAGAGATCATGACATTACCCCCTCTCTACGGAGTAGCTACCAGACACTCCAACATGGCAAAACACAAAACAAACAATTTCAGGAGGGAGGTGGAATGGAGGCGGAATCAGGGGGAGGGATGGTGGACCAGGTCCTTGAAAGGGGCAGAGGAGCAAGGGACGAAGGCTTTGCAGGCGGATCGGGCAGAACTGCCACCACAGCAGCACAAAAGGGGCTTGAAGGCCCCCACAGTGGCACAAACAACCACCACAGCAATGCAGACAGGCTTGGAAGTCCCCACGGTGGCGCAGATGACCATCACAGCAGTGCAGACGAGCTTGTAGACCTCCTCAGTGGTACAGACGACCATCACAGCAGTGCAGACGGGCTTAAAGATCCCCATGGTGGAGCAGATGACCACCAGAGCTGTGCAGACGGTCTTGTAGACCTCCACGGAGGCGCAGGCAACCACCACAGCAGAGCAGACGGGCTTGAAGATCTCCACGGTGGAGCAAATGACCACCACAGTCGTGCAGATGGTCTTGTAGACCTCCACGTTGGAGCAGATGACCACCACAGCCGTGCAGATGGTGTTATAGACCTCCACGGTGGATCTGGTGGATCTACAGGCCAACACAGCTGATCAGACAAAACTGAAACATTGAAAACAAAGAGGTTAGTGTTGGCCACTAGGGCCATAACAGGACAGACTGGGGGTTCAAGAATGCCCTCCAAGGCTCTATCAAGAACCTCCTCTCTGGTCTTGTTGAGGCAGGCAAACAGTTCCGGAATGACCTCTACGGTCGTGTCGAAGCAAGCAGACAGTTCAGGAACGACCTCTGTGGTTGTAACAGGGCAGACAGGGAACTCAGGGATGACCTTCTTGTACATATCAAGGCAGAGACAGGGAACTCCGGGACAACCTCCGTGGTCGTATCAGGGCAGACAGAAAGTTCACCTGTCTCAAGGCTGGGCTCTAGGACAGCAGCAAACTCTGGAGTGAACTCATTTCTGGAGCAGACTCGCGGGCTGGAGTGGGTTCTGGAGAGGACTCGTGGGCTGGAGCGGGTTCTGAAGCAGACTCATGGGCTGGAGCGGACTCATTGGCTAAAGAGGGCTCTGAAGTAGAGTCTTGGACAGAAGCAGATTTGGTTAGAGTGGACTCTGGAATGGACTCACCAGCTGGAGTGGACTCACCGGCTGAAGTGGACTTAGCGGCAGGAGCAGATTCTGGAGTGGACTTGGGGACAGTTCTCCTTCTCTTTAATCTGTGCTTCCCAGTGGGATTCAAGAAGCCTGGGTTTTGACTCGATGAAGGAGGGATGGTACGAAAGTCTCTGTGGAAGGGTATTGATTGACCATTATAAGGGTATTGCCCATTGTGGAGATATCTGACAAAGCCCCAAAAATCTGAAGTCCATCCATTTCCCACAAGGGCAGAGGGTCATCAAGGCATTAATGATATCCTTGAAAACAACGTCATTATAATCCAACCCCACCACCATGGTCCAAAAGGTCTGGGCAAAGTTTCCTACCTCCAACCCCTGTTGATGCAGCGCAGTCAATGCCCGAAGATGAGCCATCCGCTCCCTCTTAGTGGCTGGAGGGACAATCTGAATCCCCATACTGTTGGATCTTAAGTTGATTGAGGTTTATGTCACGGTGCTCTGAGACTTGAGGTAGATCCAATTGCAGCTTTATGTAAGGATATCCAAAATCATTGTTATACATCCAGGCAAAAGTCAAAATCCATAAACAGTCCACACAAAACAAGAAAACAAAACCAACGGGGTGCTCAGATTTGCATGTGACAGTAAATTAAACCTCAATGACAAATGACTGAAACAACCAGCCCTGCGTTCCATTCGGCTCATCCTTAATCCCTTCAAAGGGTTTACCCTCCGGAGTGAAAGCTTCGAAGGGATGAAGGGTATAGGGGTCAAAAAAACTCTTTTTTTGGAATGCACTTCTGTGTCATCTTAACGAGACAATCAAGGAGGAGTAGATTGTGAGAGCTGTGCCTTTTGTTTAACGTTAGTTTATATATTTATTTATTTTTGGTTTATCGCACCATATTGTATATTGTGTCTATGTATTTGAAACATTTGAATGGACTGATAAAGGGAGCTGTAAAGTATTTTTGTTGAAGTACAATGTCGTTTTTGACCATAATAATGTACTAAATCTAACTAGTATAAATATTACAGTAGTATAGAAAAATACTATACATACATTTATAGGTAAAATCAAACTCTGAGCCTCATGTACCCATTCTGTGATGACAAACAACGTCCCTGTGCAAAGGATCATGGGGGTTTGAAGTGTCCATCAGTTGTATCTTCGAAATCCTTCATTCCTAAGGGCCTTTTAAAGCGGCCAGTTTTGAGCACTTCGGTTTGGAACAACCTTTCAATATGGTGGCCATGATTGTTTTCACTCCGAAGTGCTCTTCGGAGGGTGATATATCCCGTTTGGAACGCACTGCAGGTATAAGTAGACAGACACCAATGACATGAGTGAAAACAGCTGAGTATAATCAGAGTAATGAGTCCAGGACAAGGGAGTATGGGAAATGGAGTCCAATAAGGAAAGGCTATAGTCCAGGTTGGAGTGCCCTCTGGTGGTTAAGCAGGGCACTCTAGCTAGTGATCATGGTAGTTGTGCTTTTTATTCCTATTGTATTATAGATCTGTTCATGAGAATTGATCGGGTCACTCGAACCAGTGCGCCTAAATATTTTTTCTCACAGTCGCACACAGTTATTTTTAGTCGCAAATGTGACTGAAATGACTGAAAATGGTCACACTGTAGAGTGCTGTTATAAGAATGTTTTAACATTCTTTTATATATATATATATATATATATATATATAAGAATGTAAAAATTACGTTAGGTTCCTGTGATGGGTAGATTTAGGGATAGGTTCCTGTGACGGGTAGGTTTAGGGATAGGTACCTGCTAGGTATAGTGTAGGGAAGGGCCATACTATAGTGACTTTTAAGATTTTGTCAAACATTCTTATATATGACTTTTAAGATGTTGTCTTTGTGGGGTCCGACTAAAGGACCCAATGACATAAATTCCTCATCTTAGCCTACTATCTTAGTGGGGTCATTTGGACCCCACAGTAAATATTACAGTAGTATAGAAAAATACTATACATACATTTATAGGTAAAATCGAACTCTGAGCCTCATGTACCCATTCTGTGATGACAAACAACGTCCCTGTGCAAAGGATCATGGGGGTCTGAAGTGTCCATCAGTTGTACCTTCGAAATCCTTCATTCCTAAGGGCCTTTTAAAGCGGCCAGTTTTGAGCACTTCTGTTTGGAACAACCTTTCAATATGGTGGCCATGATTGTTTTCACTCCAAAGTGCTCTTCGGAGGGTGATATATCCCGTTTGGAACGCACTGCAGGTATAAGTAGACAGAGACCAATGACATGAGTGAAAACAACTGAGTATAATCAGAGTAATGAATCCAGGACAAGGGAGTATGTGAAATGGAGTCCAATAAGGAAAGGCTATAGTCCAGGTTGGAGTGCCCTCTGGTCTTTAAGCAGGGCACTCTAGCTAGTGATCATGGTAGTTGTGCTTTTTATTCCTATTGTATTATAGATCTGTTCATGAGAATTGATCGGGTCACTCGAACCAGTGCGCCTAAATATTTTTTCTCACAGTCGCACACAGTTATTTTTAGTCGCAAATGTGACTGAAATGACTGAAAATGGTCACACTGTAGAGTGCTGTTTATAAGAATGTTTTAACATTCTTTTATATATATATATATATATATATATATATATATATATATAAGAATGTAAAAATTACATTAGGTTCCTGTGATGGGTAGGTTTAGGGATAGGTTCCTGTGACGGGTAGGTTTAGGGATAGGCACCTGCTAGGTATAGTGTAGGGAAGGGCCATACTATAGTGACTTTTAAGATTTTGTCAAACATTCTTATATATGACTTTTAAGATGTTGTCTTTGTGGGGTCCGACTAAAGGACCCAATGACATAAATTCCTCATCTTAGCCTACTACCTTAGTGGGGTCATTTGGACCCCACAAAGTAGTAACAAGGATGTGTGTGTGTGTGTGTGTGTGTGTGTGTGTTGTGAGAGAGAGAGAGAGAGAGAGAGAGAGGGGGCCTTCGCTTTGATGCACTGAAAACCGTGGAGCTCAAAAAATTGTCATTTTAATCTCATATATTAAAGCGATAAGCCTCAGGATGCCATTGTTAGTTTCCAGCTGCAGAACCGCAGCACCAGCAGTTTGAGAACCGCAGTTTCAGAACCACAGCCACAGAACCGGAAGTGGGGGGCAGGGCTTAAACAGTCATAATTGCACTACCCATACACGTAATTTTCTTTTGTTAAACATAAGCTGTTTTCACATGGATTTTGATTGGATTGATGTCTACAATGTTTAACAACAATAATTTTAAATTAAGTCACTTTTCTGTTCATATAATATGCATAAGATATGATGTACAATGAGGATTTTTAATTACCATGTAAACGGATAATGCAAACAATTTTTTGTATATACGGTGTGTGTGTGTGTGGTATTTCTGTTCTACAGAAATGCCATGCTATGGGTTTAAGAGTCAACAGATTTTGTGTTTTAAGATGATTATTTTTTTGTATGTTTTTATTTTTATTATGAGCCATTTAAATACATTGTAAAGCAATTATTTTAGAAATATATTTTAAATATCCTGTTTTCATACAGAGAAAAACACGTTTCACTTGTTCAAGGCTTTGTATTAAATGGTTATTTTTATTTGATGACATTAAATACGTTACCTAATCTAAGTATTATTTGTAACAACATGAACATAAAGGAAATAATACGATCAAATATAGTCAAATGGGAAACACTTTACAACATGTTACACATTTATTAATATATATTTTTAAAATAATACAAAAAAACTTGTAAAACATGTAGTTGTAGTATCACTGAAGTAACAGTAAACTACAGTGTTTTGTATCCATTAACATTAAATCTTATACTCTGTGTCGTTAAGTATTATTTTGGTAACACTTTACATTAAGGTTCCCTTTGTAAAGGGTTTATAAAGGTGTTTGTTAATGAGTAATAAGTCATTTACAAATGCATTATAAATCATTAATAAGCAGTTATAAATAAAAAGGGTGACATGAATGCAACACCTGCCAAATAGTGAGCTGTTTTTAACTCACATGTTATAAATGCTTAATAAATGTATTTATTCACACTTAATTAATTCAAAACCAGATTCTTGATTTATTTCATGATGCAGCAAAAAATTGACTATCATAATTAGACTGAAGGGTGTTGTATTTAGGGCTGGACGATTATGACCTAAAATCAAAACCTCGATTAATTGAACATTTTACCTCGATTACGATTAATGAATGATTATTTTGTTTCTGTTTTTTTTTTTTTTTTTTTTTTTTTTTTTTTGACCTCATAGTTCACTTACAAGGTTTGTACTGTAAATATGTTTGACTATTAAATATGGGATATTTTTTCCTATTGAAAGAGTGATCTGACATCATAGCTCACTTTCACCAGTTATTTTATCTATAATTTGTAACATTTCTTACAGATTTCTGCTCGTTGTAAATCAGATACAAATAAATTAGCACAGTACCAGAACATAATGAGAGCGATTGTGTGTGTGAATTAGTCATACTGCCTCTCTATTAATTGTGAAGCTATGGGTTGTAAATGGTTACTTCAAAAGTAGAAAAATATATGCTATAATAACTTTTGAGTTTCTAAGCTACTTAAGTAATAAATCACAGGACAGAGGACAGCGCTGACAACTAGTTTCTGCGTTCCTCTGTGCACGCAATTTTGTTCCTGATTGAAGCCGTGAGCTGCTGAATGGCCAGGGCACGCTCTGGCGAGACTACGGCCCTCATCTGGACTGAGTCGAAAACTGCACCCATGAACGATATACGCTGGATGGGGAGCAGTGAGCTCTTGACAAAATTGACCCTGAGTCCTAGGCACTCCAAGTGGCTGAGGAGCACGGATCTATGATGTTCTAGCTCGGTCTGAGACTAGGCCAATATGAGCCAGTCATCGAGATAATTCAAGACACGGATTCCCATCTGTCTCAGAGGGGAAAGCGCCGCGTCCATGCACTTCATAAAAGTGCGAGGAGCTAGGGACAGCCCGAAGGGAAGGACTGTATATTGTTAAGACACTCCCTCGAATGCGAATCTCAAGAATTGTCTGTGATGGGGGGCTATCTGGATGTGAAAGTATGCGTATTTCAGGTCCAGTGAGAAGAACCAGTCCCCGGGGCAAATTTGCGCGAGGATATGTTTCAAGGTTAACATCCTGAACTTCTGTCTCATGAGGGAGCAGTTCTGGAGTCTGAGGTCTAAGATGGGTCTGAGACCACCATCTTTCTTGGGGACGAGGAAATATCGGCTGTAAAACCCTGATTCGATCTCTGAGGGGGGAACTATTTCTATGGCTCCCTTTCCTAACAGAGTCATCACTTTGGCACGAAGGACATGAGTGTCGTTCGGTTTTACCAAAGTGGGAACCACTCCGCTGAAGCGCAGGGGTCTTCTGGCGAACTGCAGCAAGTAACCTCGATTTATTATTTTATTATTATTTTTGAAAATGTATGTTTTGTAGCGAATTAACTCAAAGGGGAAATGTTCATAATTATTCATAACTCATTATGATTATTAATTATGATTAATTATGAATATGTAAATCCGGTAATCAGATAAACTGGATGTAGCTACATTAAGATAAATATTACAATCAATTAACCTGTTCGTCCAGTGAACACTCAGTGTTGATTGTTTATTAATTCTAAGAAATGTTAATTTCCAAGTTATGGAAAAATAACATTCTTATTGTTCCATACTACTCAGAGCACCTAGTCGGGATCTAAATCAATTAAGAGGCAGTTTATTAGCAGACGGAGTCAGAACCAAACATGTATTGTGCACAATCTTTATTAACTAACTCACAAACACATAACTAAACTAACAAACACATAACATACAACAAAGGTCACACACATATGTACTGTAGGTAAGAATGAGTAATGATAGGGTTGAACCAGAAGAGGTACTGTTACTAGAGCTATAAGAAAAAGTCAAAGACAATCTGGAAAGGAATCATCAGTTTCTTCAGCAATAGCAAAGGTAAGTCTTACAAATTAATACTAAATCGCTGTTTAGTGTTAAAATGTACGATACTTGCAAGATGCCTTTAGGCTGAGGAGCGTCAGATCGCCAGGTTGAGGAGAGATCTTGAGGATTTTGTCTGAAGTTGTTGCCAGTCTTTTCTATGTTGGATGTTGAGCACATGGCTAGTTTGTAGGCCGAGGCCTAGAGAGGCCTTTAGCAAGGAGACGTCTGTTCGGTGCTCCCAGAAGCAAGGAAAGAGAGGGAGTGGCATTGTTCTCTAGCTTTTAACCTCTGGTCAAAGTCCAACCTCTTAAAGGTGCCCTCGAATGAAAAATTGAATTTATCTTGGCATAGTTAAATAACAAGAGTTCAGTACATGGAAATGACATACAGTGAGTCTCAAACTCCATTGTTTCCTCCTTCTTATATAAATCTCATTTGTTTAAAAGACCTCAGAAGAACAGGCGAATCTCAACATAACACCAACTGTTACGTAACAGTCGGGGTGTACGCCCCCAATATTTGCATATGCCAGCCCATGTTCCCAACATTATGAAAGGAATTACACAAGGGCAGCCAGTATTAACGTCTGGATCTGTGCAGAGCTGAATCATCAGACTAGGTAAGCAAGCAAGGACAATAGCGAAAAATGGCAGATGGAGCGATAATAACTGACATGATCCATGATAACATGATATTTTTAGTGATATTTGTAAACTGTCTTTCTAAATGTTTCGTTAGCATGTTGCTAATGTACTGTTAAATGTGGTTAAAATTACCATCGTTTCTTACTGTATTCACGGAGACAAGAGCCGTCGCTATTTTCATTTTTAAACGCTTGCAGTCTGTATAATTCATAAACTTTGTTGGAAATCTCAGAAGCATAGACCAGGAGACTTTGGGATCTCTTGAAGCAGAAGTTACTCTTTATTGAGAAACACGCTGTGCGTCGCTGTGGTCATCCAAAATCTAACTAAAGCAGTGACTTGGTAGTTCATATACATTCAAGGGGGAGGGATACATAGAGTAGAGGTGTGGACAATCTAAACAAAGGATGCAAATGCAGTACAGGAATCAGATCATTGCCTACATTTCCCAGCCATGATCTAATCAGCATAACTGTGTCATTCAAATGCATAGGTGCTAATCCAATCAGTCTGGCAGTATCACCTATACCTTTACATTATCATAGAGACAAAAGCACAGCTGTATCTTGAGCTGGTCATGCCACATGGTCAGGAAATGCATGAGACAAAAGGTTAGTGTCTCAGACACCTGGTCTGCCTGCCTTGCACAATATACATAAAGTTTTCAGTTCATATACTATTACATTGGAACCTAGATATAACATAGAACAAATTTGTAATCCCACAGTTCCCCCTTTGAGAGTTCTAATAACTCTCACAAAATACAAATTTAGACACTTAAAAGTTTCATTCTTGTAACCTTTGATCGTTACAGGCACATAGCACTTGCTCTGTGTTGATTGTCTTTAGTGATGAATGGCATGTTGACACAGAAACAAACATGCAGCTAGGGCCCTTGTAGTTATTACGGGTAATAGTCTTTTCTGGTTGGAACAGTCATTTCTTCGTGATGAGTGTGAGTCATTTGTTGAATGAAACACTTGATACTGTGGACGCAGATAGTAAACTAGTAGGAAAAACAACAGCAGAATTGCTATTTCCTTGATCCACAGCCAAGGTTTACCTAACAGGTTTCCGAACCATGAAGAATTATCTTCAGTCATCTGGTGTAATTTTGCTGAAAGATCAAGAATGTCTTGTTGGATTTTGTTCAAGTTCTCTGTTGGATCCATTAACCCGTGCAGCACTCAGGTCCGATAATGGCGCATGCTCCCCCTTGCGTTGCAAGAATGTAATCCAAAGCCACTCTGTTCTGTAAGATCATTATCTTGTGCGAAGCGAGAGTGTCTGTAATGTTACCTAGAGCCAAAGCCGTATCGTTGGCCAGTTTCTGTACAGAATTCGATAAGCTTCTGACTTGATCAAGGGCCTGCATGACACCATAAGACGGGATTAATGCACCAAGAGTTCTTGACCACCATGTTTGAGCACAAGTGAGTCCTGGAATGCAGCCATCTTCTTTGTTTGTGGTAGGAGCTGAATTATATAGATGTGGAGAGCTTGGGGTGGAGTGTATTTTCTCTGATAGCTGGTAGAACATAAACCAGGGTGCACCTGCCGTTGAATCGGCTGGGTAGGATGTTGTAGACAGAAGTTCCACATAACCAAAAGGTGCCAGTCGGTGGAGGAATCATACACCACTGATTTATTGCAAAGAGTTTTGGGAGAGATGGTGTCCGGTGAAGACACCCTTCTAAGTCCTTTTCCTCTCTCCCTGCTGATGGAGTAATGTCCACATGGGATGCTGTTCTCTTTTCGACTACAAGGTTGCAACGTTCACGAGGAATTTCACCCAATGGAGTCGAGGCTGGAACATAATTTTCCACGCACCAAGGAAAAATAATTGGCAAGAGTAGATCGGTCATGATGGGAGTAGCTGAAGTTAGGTTGCAGGATGGTAATCCAGGAATGCAACATGGAGAAGCTGGAGGAGTTGTGATGTTGTGACATGCACTCTTGTTGTATATTCCACTGGTATGAACTTCGAATAAGGTACATGTGTCACAGTTGGAGATGGGGTGTGCCACCCATGCAATTCCTGCTCCTACTGAATGTGGGTGTGGCATGCAAACGTTCTTTCCAGCAAACAAGGCATTTCTTGACATATTCATCACCTCTAAGAATATGTGTTTCTGGAGTCTACACTTTGTGCGATGTCCATGATGATTACTAGTATGGCAATCTTGATCATGTTGATGGATGACTGAAGTTCCCGTATGATTCTCTGCGTTGTGTATTTTTTTTTTTTTTTTTCTTCCGTGACAGTTGGCTCGGTAGTGGGTCTAGTTGTCTTCATACGCAGGTCAGGAGGTCGGTGCGTATGGGTCTCGGGACAGCTATCAAGTGGTATCTGCACAGAGTAAGAAAGAAAACAAAAGACAACAGAGCAGTATGTGTTGTAAAAGTCTGCAAACACTAGGGTTGTATCCTCTGTTCAATCTAAGTCTGCTATTGTTGTTCCTTCTTTCCCTATTTTAATTCCTGTGACACCTAAAGAACAGTGAGGTAAGGATGGACTAGTGAGTGGGGGAAGGCCTATGAGGTATTCTTCACCGCAGGATTAACCCCCGATGCCTATTGCATTCGGTTCCTTCCTGGGCTCCTCACTGGTCTGTGTGTCCTATCCTATCCCTGTAGGTGGGGGAACAACTTTACAGTGTGACACATGAGTCCAGGTTTTCCTTCCCTGACACAACACTGCAGCAGCTGTAATCAGCATCACTTGATGTGGTCCTTGCCACTTAGGCTCTAACGGCTTGTTTCTGAATGACTTTATCATGACCCACTGACCTGGGATGATTGTGTGTCCACCTTCTGGTGGAGTCTGCCAACAAGACTCAACTCTCTCTCTGGCACTCTGTACTGCCTTTGTGAGGTTTTCACAGTAAGTGATCAGAGCATCTGAGGCAATGTGTACATCAGCATTTCTAAGATCAATCACACCTGGCATCTGCATTGGGCGTCCTGTAATAATCTCATGAGGGCTCAGTCCTACTGATCTGTTAGGTGACGCTCTCATGCTACACAGTACCGCTGGCAGTGCCTCGACCCATGGTACTCCTTCCTGATGCATTTTGCTTAGCCTGGTTTTGATTGTTCTGTTAGCTCTCTCAACCTGTCCTGATGCTTGTGGCCTGTAGGGGCAGTGAAGATTCCACTTAATTTTCATCATTTTAGACACTTCCTTGACTACCTGTCCTGTAAAGTGTGTACCTTGATCTGAGTCAATGTAATCTGGTAATCCCCCTGGGAATAAAATCAGTGACAAGACATTTAGCAGTATGTGCAGCTGTAGCATGCCCTGTTGGATAAGCTTCTATCCATCTTGAAACTTGTCTATTACTACCAAAACATCAGTTTTTCCCTTACAAGGAGGCAACGATATGTAATCAACTTGCAGGTGACGAAATGGTCCTGGTGGAGCTGGGGTATGTGTTGCTGCTGTAGTTGCTGCTGGCACATCATTATTTTTCTGACATGTAACACATCTTTTGACTGTTTCGGTAGCTACATTTCTGAATTTTGGATTCCACCATTGATTTGAGAACCTGTGATTCATCGTTGCTGGACCACTGTGACCCAAATTGTGTATTTGTTGAGCCAAATATGGCAGCAGTGATTCGGGAGCAACATACTTTCCCCCTTTGGTCCAGCAACCAGATGAATCCGCTGTGGCTCCTTTGTCTAACCATGTCCATGCTTCATATAGAGGAACGTCTTTGTACAGATCAATTATTGATTCAGGAGGCAGAATGTCTTCTGTGCTGTACTACCTGAACACACTTGTACTGTTGCATAATAACAAGCCTGTTTAGCAGCTACATCAGCAAGAGCATTACCTTTAGCTTCCGTAGTATTAGTTGTGAGATGTGCTTTCACTTTGATCACTGCTAATTTCTTTGGAAGTTTCATGGCAAACATTAGATCTTTCACTAATCCAGCATGCTTAATGGGGGATCCAGCAGAAGTTAGAAACTGTCTACTCTGCCAAATGACACCAAAATCATGAGCTATCCCAAAAGAATACCTGGAATCAGTGTAGATATTTGCTACCGATCCTGAAGCTAGCGTGCATGCTCTAGTTAAGGCTACTAGTTCTGCAGCTTGAGCTGAAAAATGATCTGGAAGTCGACCTGAAGCTACCACTTCAGTGATGGAAGTTACTGCATAGCCTGCTCGTCTGTTACCCTTAATAACTTGAGCTGAACCATCAACAAACAACTCCAATTCTGCATTCTCTATAGGAGTTTCTTTTATTTCACTCGTAGCTGCAAATGTAAGCGTAACACAATCGTGAGTCATTTCTCCTTCATCCTCTAACACAACTTCAGTCATTGCAGACATCATACATGAGGATGGGTTTGTGACTGGCGCACGCTGTAAAACAATGTTCGGGGCTGTGAGAGTTGTTAACCAATTTCCCCAACGAGAGGAGGTGACAGAAGTGACTTTTGCTTGATTCATTAGTGCGGACACTGTATGAGGGCATCTTACATTTACCATCTGTCCTAACACCATTCCTGATGAAGCCTGAAGAGCTAGATGAACTGCCTGCACTGCTCTAAGACATGGGCCCATCCCTTGAGCGACTATGTCAAGTTTACCAGAATAGTAATGAATGGGCGTAAACTGCCCCCATGATCTTGCATTAGACATGCAGTCATAAAGCCTAAGTGTTCATGGACATAAAGCACAAAGGGCTATCAGATTGGGCAATTCCTAATGCTGGTGCTTGACATAGTGCTCTCTTCAAATCATTGAAAGCTTTGAGATGAATTTCTTCCATACAAACAGTATCAGAATCTTTAACCTGGCCTTTCAACAAGTCATAGAGTGGCTGAGCAATCGAGGCATAGTCTTCAATCCAAGGTCTACAGTAACCTGCTGTTCCTAAAAATGATCGGAGTGTTTTAATGTTAGTAGGTGGAGTTATGGCTTTGACTGAAGCAGCTCGATCCTGTGTAATGGATCTATTTCCTGCACCAATTGTTTGACCCAGAATGTGACTTGGTTTTTAGCAATTTGAGCTTTGTGAAAGCTGCATTTGTGTCCTTTTTCTGCAAATAGTCCAACAATGCTGCCAATTCAGTTTGATGTACCTTGTGATCTGTAGAGGCAATCAAAATATCATCAAATATTGAATCATAGTGGACTGTTTGACTGGACATTCTGGGTCACACAAGTCACGTCTGACAGCCTGATGGTATATAGTTGGGGAATTCTGAAATCCCTGTGGTAACCGTGTCCACTGGTATTGCTCATAGTCAACTGTGAAAGCTAACCATGCCTGGCTGTCAGAGTGCAATGGTACAGAAAAGAATCCATTAGACATATCAATTACTGAAAAAACAAGTTAGCTTGTAGGGGAATTCAGATTTTGTCAATTTGTAATGTTCACCTGTATCAAGCAAAAAGTCAATCTCTTTCTTTGTATGCTACCTCACAAAAATTCTTTGGTCATTGTGATGGATTACAGGGAAAGGTAGTTACACAGCCAACAATTAGTTTTTTTCCTTTTCTTTTTGTGCTTTTAGAAGAGCCTGAGCGAGCTGTCCTAAAGTTTCAGTGTAACTTGGCGGGACTACTTCAGGGTTGTAGGCAGGCTGAGAAGGAGCAGAGTTATGCATATTGTTTCTTTTACTATCTTGCAACTTCTTCCTACACTCTTTCTCCCAGTGACCTGCTTTTTCACAGTAGTAGCATTTGCCTTCTTTTCTATGCCATCTATTGTCTTGATTTGTTGTGCTAAACGTAGCTGCTGCTACTCTCACTTTTGCCTTAATATCAGCATCTCTTTCCCATGTAGCTAAGCTGTCTAGGTTAGTTCTGATGGTTTTGTTAGACCAAGTTAGATCTAGGAATGGCAAGGCTTTTCTGTACTCGACTAAAAGGCCATCTGACCAGATGCGGACTAAGGGTCCCTTGTCATCTAGCACACATTCAGAATCATCAACTATTCCACTGTAAGTCACAGCTGACTGACAAAACCTTTCAGTGTATTCACTCACAGGTTCTTCTTTCCTTTGCACACAGTTAGTGATTCTGGACCAGTCTATTTTGGGTCCCATGATATTCTTTATAATTTTCAAAACACCTTCTCTCAAATCGCCTTTACTGACATGTTGTAGTTCAGAAGTAACAGCAGACTCAAAACTGTTGAATTCAGTTTCATTTAGAATTTGTGACATCAGCTGTGTGACTTCTGTCAACGACATGTCATAGAGACGCATTTTGCTTATCAATGCACTTCTAAATTCAGGAAAATTTGTGCGTGCTGAGGGTAAGCTCTGGGATAGTCTCTCTACATCTTTAGGTCTTAGCGCCTTGGCAACAGTTTGTACTTGGACAACAGAAGAATTTGGAGGAACACTGTCAATTCCCTCAATTCCCTGAGATCTTCTCCTAGCACCACACACCTTCTGAATCTAGGGGCACATCAGTTACTGATTGGATGGCTACATCTTTTTCAAAGAAAGCTTGTAAATCAGGGTAATTGTTATCAGACTGACTAACTTCATCCCATCAGTTTTTTCTGCAGCTTTGTAGCGGTTCAATTTCTTAGTCAAAGAAGTTACTCTAGCACGGAGCTCTTTGTTCTGTTCCTCTAGCTCTGAGTTACGCTGAGACTGTTGTGTAGCTAGCGCTAAACCAAATTCTCTATGGCAGCAGATAATGCCTTTCACATTGTTCTTGCGAATACATGCTCCTAGTACCTTTTTACACTCATCTACAGACCAAATCTTGTCTGGATGGATCTCATATTTCTGAGTGAGTTCTTGTCTAACTTTCTCAGTGACTATTAGGCTCATTTGCACTCCTAACTGTGATTTGAATTCACTATCTGACCACAAAGGAGTCGCAAGACCACCTTTATCAGTTGTGGGGATCAGTCTAGCATTCTTTCTAAACATTTTGTGAGTTCCTTGGTTACCACACAATCAAAACACTAAAACTTCTCTGATCAGCAGAGGGTACACTTGTTAATACAGATCAACTATTGTCAACCTTCGTTGAACAGAGGACAACACAAATTATTAGCACTTTACACTAATTCTTCCCTGTCTGAACAAAGGATACCAATTTTAGCACATAATGCTAAATCTTCTCTGCCTAAACAGAGGATAAACAACCTTCCCTTATAAAGCAGAGGATAAAACGTCCCTAACTTTACAGAGGATAACCCAATATTAGCACGTGATGCCAATCTTCCCTGGGGGAGGATAACAACCATAAAGCAGAGGATAAACTAACTTCACAGAGGATAATATTAGCACGTGATGCTAATGCACCTAAACTTCATCTCTAAAAGAACATTTTTAGAGGATAACTTAGTTAACCAAACCCTACAGCTGTCTGTTAACTCTTCTCTGACGGCGCAGAGGATAACACATTAGTACTGGTCTTAATGGTTCTTTTGGATAGAGTATCACTCACCAACCCTTGGGTGAACAGGAAAATTCAGCCTGGATCTTCCTTTGGATCAGATCTTTGTTGTGCTTGAAGTTCCAATCTGGATTGAGGTGAGAAGCTCTATCCGGGTCACGGCACCAAAACTGTTGGAAATCTCAGAAGCATAGACCAGGAGACTTTGGGATCTCTTGAAGCAGAAGTTACTCTTTATTGAGAAACACGCTGTGCGTCGCTGTGGTCATCCAAAATCTAACTAAGGCAGTGACTTGGTAGTTCATATACATTCAAGGGGGAGGGATACATAGAGTAGAGGTGTGGACAATCTAAACAAAGGATGCAAATGCAGTACAGGAATCAGATCATTGCCTACATTTCCCAGCCATGATCTAATCAGCATAACTGTGTCATTCAAATGCATAGGTGCTAATCCAATCAGTCTGGCAGTATCACCTATACCTTTACATTATCATAGAGACAAAAGCACAGCTGTATCTTGAGCTGGTCATGCCACATGGTCAGGAAATGCATGAGACAAAAGGTTAGTGTCTCAGACACCTGGTCTGCCTGCCTTGACACAATGTACATAAAGTTTTCAGTTCATATACTATTACATTGGAACCTAGATATAACAGAGAACAAATTTTGTAATCCCACAACTTCATTCTTTATAAATCTCTCCAACAGTGTAGCATTAGCCGTTAGCCACGGAGCACAGCCTCAAATTCATTTAGAATCAATGTAAACAATATAACAGTATACAATACTCACATAATCCGACGCATACATGCCGCATGCATGGCGAACACTTTGTAAAGATCCATTTTAGGGTTATATTAGCTGTGTAAACTTTGTTTATGCACTGTTTAAGGCAAGCGCGAGCTCCGTGGGCAGGGAGCGTCAGCATTTAAAGGGGCCGCACAGCATAAATCGGCTCATATTTAATGATGCCCCAAAATAGGCAGTTAAAAAAATTAATTAAAAAAAAATCTATGGGGTATTTTGAGCTGAAACTTCACAGACACATTCAGGGGACACCTTAGACTTATATTACATCTTGTAAAAAAAACGTTCAATGGCACCTTTAAGGTTGATGCAGCCAATGAAGGTGTTGTATTTCCGGGTGACAACACACCCCCTTGTCCGGGCTTTTATGACCAAGCAGATTAACAAGCTGAGTCTTTGAATAAAAACTATTAAAGATTCTTGTAATATTATGTGTTGCGCAGGTATGGACATACCGCATACACAAGCATTTAAATCTTCCCGATACGAACGCATAGACACTAAACATGGCATGATTGAAGTTACCTTAAATGTATCATAAAACATACACATACATACGTGAATACAATGATTGTAATACAGCAATGGTAATAATGGATAATATTTCATTTCCTGGGATTGTGCATGTTCATTTATAGAAAAGTCTGTCTATACATTAATGCAAGAGAGAGTCTGTGTTATGTGTGGATAATGCAGGAAAGATGCACATTTTTGTGTGTCTCTTCTCTGCTCTCCATGCGGCATTTATTGGTGCAATAAAACTTGTAACTGAGAACTTCTTGGGGGATGGAAGCCAGACCCCAGAGTGAGCTTAAAACTATTGGTTAACTAACAAATAACTGTGTCTGATTCGTCTCAGTCATTACAGTTTTTTATTTTGTTCGCCATGAGAACAGTGTTTGGCGCAGGTGCAACAACAGTGGGCCCAGGGCGCAAAACAAACATTTTGCCCCCAACACCCAGAACTGAACGGGGTGGTGGAGGAACTAGATGAGGCAGCTTTGGGGGTGGTCCGGCCGCAGCAGGACTTTGCCTTCTCCTCTTCCTTCCTGTTAGATCAGGAAGACTTGGGAGGTGTCATGTCCAGCGTAATCCTAGGCCGGGGTCTCTGACATCTTGGGAAAGATGGGCACTTAGAGGAGCAAGATTGCTGCTGTTGCTCCTTAGGGGGCGCTGCCTGGGAGGTAGAGGGTGCAGGCTTGCTCTGCTGCTGAGTCGACACAGGCCTGGGGCGACTCGAGGGAGAGGCTGAGCTGGAGCGCTTGGGCAGGAAGCGTCACATAGTTTGGCCCAAGAGACCGGTGGGAGAGACAGGGGCATCGAGGAAGGCCACTTTGTCGATCTCCTTGATCTCCGTCAGATTAAGCCAGAGATGGCGCTCTAATACGACCAGGCTGGCCATTGATCGCCCAATGGCCTGGGCTGTAGCTTTCGTGGCATGCAGGGCCAAATCCGTGGCGCTGCGGAGGTTGCGAAAGGCAGGTGCATCAGTTCCAGACTCGTCCAGGGAACGGAGGAGTTTAACTTGGAACACCTGGAGAATGGCCATGGTGTGGAGCGCAGAGGCAGCTTGGCCCTGTGGAGAAGTAGGCTCTGCCAGCCAGAGCAGAGGTCGCCCTGCAGGGCTTGGTAGAAAGGGCCCGTTTGTTCTTCCACCCCACAGCTGCAGGGGGGCAGAGATGAGCAGCCATGGTCTTGTCCAGGGGTGGCATCTGCTCATATTCCTTCTCGTGAGAGACCTCTCAGAGGTCATGCGTAAGCGGGCCGAGTAGGGTGCGGACCACGACTTAGTCAGCTGGTCGTGCACCTTGGGGAAGAAGGGTGCAGAGCGCTGGCGAGGGGCATGGCGGCGTCCCGGCAGGAATCATTCGTCCAGTCTGCTGCGCGTTGGCTCTTCAGAGGGAGCCCCACTCGAAGTCGAGTTCCTCAACAGCCTTGGAGAGGACGAGGAATAACTCGGCATCCATGCTTGCCCTGGCGTCGATGGGCTCCAGAGATGGCAGGTGAGCGGGGTCTTCGGAGTCGCCGGCCCATTCCTCCGTTTCAGAAGCCGCCATTGACATGCTGTCATCGAGGGGCTCATCCTCAGAACCGCCAAACGAAACGAGGTTGCTTGGCTCAGCAGAGGGATGCTGTTCGGGGCGGGAGAACAGGATGGGAAAAGGCTCTCTGGGTGGAGAGAGTGAGGCATGCAGGGGCTGAGCTGGCATGAGCTCACTTGTCTCCGAGCGCTGAGCCCCTTTGCCCCACTGTTTCTTTCTCACAGGCTCGTGCAAGGAAGAGAACAGGAGGGCGCGAGGGGCGGGACCGCTTTCCGTGAAGAAAGCGATCCGCGAGCACAGAGAGGCGAGACTGATGTTCTCACAGCTCGTGATGACACATTGATGTCCTAAGACACAAAACGATCATCCGGTTAGTGAGGTCTGAACGTGCTCTGACAATGGAAGTGATGTCTCGCACTCATTGAAGCAAAGCATGAGACATCACTTCCGTCATCAGAACGTGTTTTTTGACCTCACTAACTGGATGCTGAACGCAGTTGGACATAGTGGTGTTTTAGAGGTAAAAAATTATATAAATACTGTTCGGTTTCTCGCACAAACTGATCGTTTCGTGTCTTAGGACATCAATGTATCATCACGAGCCGCAGGGTTTAATTTGGATTTGTCTGTGCATGTTTTTTGACTCTTATAGATTGAGTTCCCATTGACGCATTATACGGCTAACAGATGGCAACGGTTGGAGTTAAAATCATCATTTGTGTTCTAATGAAGAAACAAAGTCCCTAAATCTTGGATGCCCCTAGGGAACCAATTATTCATGAGTTATAAACATTAATAACCTGTGAAAGTGAACCTTAATGTAAAGTGGAAACCTGTGAACCATTTATTCACAAGATTTAAACATAATAATCTGTGAAAGTGAACCTAATATAAAGTGGAAACCTGTGAACCATTTATTCATGGAGATTAAACATTAATAATCTGTGAAAGTGAACTTAAGTAAAGTGGAAACCCCTGTGGTTTTTGTTGTGGTGTTTTGTTGTTTTTGTTTTAGTTTGAATTGAGTGAAGTGTCTGGTGGTGTTGTGTGTGGTTTGTGTTGGTTGGGTTTTGTGTGGTTGCTTGTTGGTGGAAGTGGGGTGTGATTTGTTTGTGTTGTTGTTTTTGTTTTGTTTTTGTTGGTCTGTTTGGAGTGTTGTTTTGACGTTTGATGTTTGTGTGGTTCGTTGTGTGTGGTGCGTGTTGTTTCGGATGTGTGTGTGTTGGGTTATGGTGTTTAGTGGGGGCGGTTTGAATTTGTTGTGGTTGTGTGTGGGTTTGTTGTTTGGGGTGTTTGTTGGTTGTGTTTTTTGTGGTGTTGTTTGTTGAAGTGGTGGTTGGTGTTTGTGAAGTGTGTCTGTTTGTTGTGTGTTGTTTGTGTTTTTGTTGTGTTTGTGTTGTTTGTGTTGTTGGGTTGGTTGTGGTTGGTGTGGTTTGGTGGTCTTGTGTTGTGGTGTTGAGTTGTGTTTGTGTGGTGTGGTGGTTTGTGTTTGTGTGTTGTGGTGTTTGGTTGGGGTGGGTGTTGTTTTTGTGGTTGTTTTCGGGTTTTTGTTGTTTTTTGGTGTGTGTTGGTTTTTTGGTTGTGGTTGGTGTGGTTGGTTTTGCGTTGTTTGATGTTTTGTTTGTGGTTGTGTGGTTTTGTGTTGTGTTGGTGTGTTTTGTTGTGGTGGTTTGGGTGTGTGGTTGTGTGTGTGTGTGTCTTTTGTTTTTGTTTTGTGATGCTTGGGGTGTTGGGCGTTTTGGTGTTGTTTTTGTGTTTTTTTGTTTTGGTTTGTGTGTTGTGTTGGTGTTTGATGGTGTGGTGTTGGTGGTTGGGTGGGTGGGGTGGTTGTTTGGTTGTAGTTTTGGTGTTGTGTCTGTTTTTGTTGTGTGGAAGTGGTGTTGTGGTTGTTGGTTGGTGGGTGTTTTTGTGGTGGGGGGGATGTGATGGGGTTGTTTTTGGTGTTTGGTTTGTTTTTATGGTTTTGTGTGGTTGGTGGTGGTGTGTGATGTTGGTGTTTGTGGTTGTGTGTTTGTGGGTTTTTTGTTTTGGGGGGTGTCGTGTGTGTTGTGGTTGTTGTGGTGCCCTGGGTTGTGTTTTGGGTGGTGTTGGTTTGTTGTGGTTGTGTGTTGTGTGTTGTGTTTGTTGTGGTTTGTGTTTTTGGTTGGTTGTGTGGTTTGTGGGTGGGTTTGGGGGTGTTGTTGTTTTCTTGTGTGGGGTTGTGATTGGTTTTTTTTTTGTGGCTTTGGTGGCTTTTGGTGTCGGTGTGTTGTGTGTTGGTTTGGTGGTGTGTTTTTTTTGTTGTTAGGTTGGTTGTTGTTTTTTTTGTGGTGGTGTGTTGTGTTGGGTTGGCTGTTTGTTTGTTGGGTTTTTGGTGTTGGTTGGTTTTTGTGGTGTTGGGTTGTGGTGATGTTGTGTTGGCGGTGTTGAGGTTGTGTTGTGGGTTTGTGGGTGTGTTTGTGTTTGATGTGTGCCTTTTTTTGTTGGCTGGTTGTGTTGGTGGGTGGTTGGTTGTTGTGTTTGTTGGGTGGTGTGTTTTTTGTGTGGGGGGGGGGGTTGGTTGTGGGTTGGTTTTTTTGTTGTTTTGTTTTTGGTGTGTGATTGTTTTTTTTTTTTTGTTTGGTTTGTGGGTGTGTGTTGAGTGGTGTCTTGTTGTTGGTTGGTTTGTTGTGTGTGTTTTTGGTGGGTGGTTATGTTTTTGGGTGTTTTTGGCTTTTGGTTTGGTGGTGGTTTTGGTGTGTGTTGTGTTTTTGGTTTTTGGTGGGGTGTGTGTGTTGTGTGGGTGTTTTTTTGTGTTTGTTGTGTTTGTTTGGGTTTGTGTGGGTTTGTGTTTGTTGTGTTTTGTTTGGGGTGTTGTGTTGTGGTTTGTGGTTTTTGATGTTGGTTTGGGTTGGTTGTTTGTGGTAGTGTTTTTGGGTTGGTGGTTTTTGGGGTGTGTTTTGTGTTTTGGTGTTGGGTGTGGGTGTTTGGGTGTTTGTGGGCTGGTGTGGTTGTTTGGGTGTCTGGTTGTGGGTGTTTGTGGGTTGTGTTTGCTTTGGCGTTTGAATTGTGTTGTTTTTGTTTGTTTTGTTTGTGGTTTGTGGTGGGTTTTGGTTTGTTGTTTTGGGGGTTTGTTTGTGTTGTTGTGTTGTGTTGTGTGGTGGTTTGTGTGGTTTGGTTGTTCTGTTGGTGTTGTTGTGTTTGGTTGGTCTTGTGTTTGGTGGGGTTGGTTGTGTTTGTGTGTCTTGTTGGTTTGTGTGTGTTTTTGTTTGGGTGGGTTGTGGTGTTGGTTTGTGTGTTTGTTTGTTTTTGGTGGTTGGTTGGTTGTGTTGGTGGTGTGTGTTTGTGTGTTTTGGGTGTTGTGTTTGGTTTTTGTGATTTTGTTGTGGGTGGTGTTTTTTTTGTTGTGTGATTGTTGTTGTTGTGTGTTTGGGTGTGTGTGGGTTTTGTGTGTTTTGTTTTGTGTTGGTGTGTTGTGTTGTGTGTGTTGGTGTTGGTTTGTTGTGGTTTTGTTGTGTTTTTGTGGTGTGTGTGGGTGTTGTGTGGTTGTTTTTTTTTTTTTTTGCTTTGTTGTGTGGTGTGTGTTGTGTGAGTTTGTGTTGGTTGTGGTTTTTGTCGTTTTTGTTTGGTGTATTTGTGTGTGTTGGTTTTGTGGTTGTGTTTGTTGGTGTTTTGGTTGTGTTGATCGGTGGTTGTGTTGTTTGTGTGTTGATTTGGTGGGTGGTGTTTGTGGTGGAGTGAATTTGTTTTTGTGTTGCGTGGTGTTGGGGGGTTGGGGGTTTTTGAAGTGGTTGTGTGTGTGTTTTGTGTTGTGGTTTTTTGGTTTTTGTTGTGTTGTTTGGGCTTGTGTGGTGGTGGGTGGTGTGTTTTTTTGGTTTGTGGGGTTTGTTGTGAGTTGGGTGTTTTGGTTTTGGGGCTGGTTGTGTTGTGGTTTGTTGGTTGTTTTGTGTTGTTTGGGTTTGGTTGTTTTGTGGTGGGTTTGTTTTTTGTGTTTGTGGTGGGTGTGTGTTGATTTTGGGTTTTGGAAGGGGGTGGGTGAGTTTGAGTTTTGTGTGTTTGGGTTTTGTTGTGTGGTGTTTGTGTTGTGCGTTTTGTTGGTGTTGAGGTTTGTGTGTTGTTTGTGATGTTGAAGTGTGTTGTTGGTTGTTGTGTGTTTTGGATTGTGTTGTTGTTTGTGTTGTTTTGGTGTTGATGTGTGTTGGGGTTGTGGTGTGTGGTTGTGATGTTGGTTGTGGGGTGTTGTGTTTTTGTTGTTTGGTGAAATTGTTTTGTGGTGTTCTTTTGGTGCGTTTTATGTCGTGGGGTTTTTGGGTTGTGTGTGTGTGTTTGATGGTTGGTTTTGGTGATTTTTTGGTTGGTGTGTGTGTTGATGGGTGGTGGTTTTGGTGGTTTTGGTTGCGCTTTGTTGTGTTGGTGTGTGGTTTTTTTGTTTTGTGATTGGGTGTGTGTTGTGTGGTTTTTTTGTTTTGTTTGTTGTGCTGTGTTGTTTGTTGGGTTGGGTGTTGAGGAGTGTGTGTGTTTGTTTTGTGTTTGTTGGTTGGTGGGGTGTGGTTGTTGTGTGTGGTTGTTTGTTTTGTTGTGGGAGGTGGTTTGGTTGGTGTTGGGTTTGTGTGTGGGATGTTGGTGGTGTTGCTTGGGGTGTGTGTTGGTGTTGGTTGAATGGTTGTTTTTTTGTTTTAGTTTTGGTTGTTGGGTGTTGTGTTGTTGTTTTGTGTGGTTTGTGTGTGGGTGTTTGTTGTTTTTGTTGGTGTTGGGTTTTGTTGGTGTGTTGGTGTTTGGTTGTGTTTGAAAGGTGTTGTTGTGTGTGTTTTTTGTTTTGTGCGTTGGGTGTGTGTGTGGTGTTTGAGTTGTGTTTGTTGTTGTTGGGTGTTGTGGTTTTGTGTTGTTGGCTTGTGTGTTGGGTGTGGGTTTGTGTGTTGTTTTTGGTTGGTGTGTGTGGTTTGAGCTGTGTGGTTTGTTGTTGTTGGTGGTGTGTGTTTGTGGGTGATGGTGTGTGTTGTGTGTGTGTGTTGTGTGTGTGGTGGTTTGGGTTGTTTGTGTTGTTTGTGTTTTTTGTGGTGTTGTGGTGTTGTTGTGCTGGGTTGGGGTGTTTTGTTTTTGTTTGTTGTGGTGTGTTTGTTTTTTGTTTTGTGTGGTTGGTGGGTGTTTTGTGTGTGTTGGTGGTTTTGTTGTGTGTGGTGTTTGTGTTTTTGGTGTGTGATGGGGTGTGTGTGGTGTGGTGTTGTGGACAAAGTGGGTGGTGGGTTTGGTGTGTTTTGTGTTGGTGGTGGGTGTGTTTTCGATTGTGTTGGTTTTTTGTTGTTGTCTTGTTGTTTGTTGTTGTGGTTGTTGATTTGGGGTGTTGTGTGTTGTGTTTGGTTGTGTTTGCTTTTAGTCGAACTATTTATTAATGAGTTATAAACATTAATATCTTGTGAAAGTGAACCTTAATGTAAAGTGGAAACCTGTGAACCAATTATTCATGAGTTATAAACATTAATAACCTGTGAAAGTGAATCTTAATGTAAAGTGAACACATGTGAATCATGTATTTATTAATTATTAATGTACACACAGAAGATAGTATTTTTTCTGATGAAATATTTTATTTTTCATGCATGTATCAGTAAACACAACTTTAAACTTGAAACAAAAAAAGTTTAAACTTTTCTTTTACAGCACAAAGTTACTGGGCATGACTTCTCATGAAAAGTGGCTTATGCAAGTAAACTCACATTAAAAAATTCAGAGAAACAATCAAGTATTCCAAAAAAGATAATAAGCATCATACCTATAAGCCAAACATACAGGTGCATCTCAATAATTAGAATGTCGTGGAAAAGTTAATTTATTTCTGTAATTCAACTCAAATTGTGGAACTTGTGTATTAAATATATTCAATGCACACAGACTGAAGTACTTTAAGTCTTTGGTTCTTTTAATTATGATGATTTGGGATCACATTTAACAAAAACCCACCAATGTAATATAAATTAGAATACTTCATAAGATCTATAAAAAAGGACATTTTAAACAGAAATGTTAGGCTTCTGAAAAGTATGTTCATGCACTCAATACTTTGGGCCTCCTTTTGCATGAATTACTGCATCAGTGCGGCTTGGCGGCTTAAACTTCACACTGGACCTCAAGCAACATAGTTTCTGTGCCTCTCCACTCTTCCTCCAGACTCTGGGACCTTGATTTCCAAATGAAATGCAAAATTTACTTTCATATGAAAAGAGGACTTTGGACCACTGAGCAACAGTCTAGTTCTTTTGCTCCTTAGCCCAGGTAAGATGCTTCTGACGTTGTCTTTGGTTCAGAAGTGGCTTGGTATGTGGAATGTGACAGTTGTAGCCCATTTCCTGAAGATGTCTGTGTGGGGTGGCTCTTAATACACTGACTCCAGCTTCAGTTCACTCCTTTTGAAGCTCTCCTAAGTTCTTAAATCGCCTTCGCCTGACAATTTTCTCAAGCCTGCGGTCATTCCTTTCACTTGTACACCTTTTCCTACCACACTTTTTCCTTCCAGTCAACTTTCCATGAATATGCTTTGGCACAGCACTCTGCGAACAGCCAGCTCTTTCAGCAATGACCCCCTGTGTCTTACTCTCATTGTAGAGGGTCTTGATGATCGTCTGTCAAGTCAGCAGATTTCCCCATGACTGCTGTTGGGATTACTGACCTAAACC
The DNA here is from genome assembly GCA_028476615.1 of Culter alburnus. Classification (NCBI taxonomy): domain Eukaryota; kingdom Metazoa; phylum Chordata; class Actinopteri; order Cypriniformes; family Xenocyprididae; genus Culter; species Culter alburnus. The sequence continues at coordinate 226,431 of JAOTNS010001075.1, forward strand.
CAGTATTTATACCCTATGAATGGTAATTTAATAGAACTTGAAATTAAATATTTAAGATACTGATTTTTTTATTTTGATGAGCAGCAAGCTGTAATCATCAAAATGAAAACAAAAAAGTCTGGAAATATTTTACTTTATGTCTATTAAATCTAGAATATATTTGTTTTACTTTTTGAATTAAATTACAGAAAAAAAAAAACTTTTCATGATATTCTAATTTATTGAGATGCACCTGTATTTGATACAAGCTGAATAAAGGCACCTAAATATGTATTATTTTATCTAACAGTTGTGTAAATCATTAAATCAATGACAAACACACCGTTACAGAACATTAACATATTAATATGCAATCAATAATTATTATTTTTAATATATATATATATATTTTTTTTAATTTCAAGGACAAATGCTATTGCTTGTACAGAGATTGTATTTTTTACATTTTCAATCCTTCCCAACCAACCCAGAACAATCTGCCTTACATGATATTCATTAATAGTAATAGTACAAAAGATGATGAAAATAATAATAATGATAATAATGATACAATATTAAAATAAAATCAGATAATAAAAATATGCCACAGTTAGACAATGGCAATGTTAATAAATAAATAAAAAAAAAGAAGAGAAAAACAGTTGGACACCACAATCAAAAGTGTAACCATGATACAACAATAAACACAAGCCCTACATATTTACACATGTAAAAAAACATTATGGCAGAGAAATAGGATAATAAGGGTTGCCAGACATATGAAAATTTATGGGAATGTCTAATTGACCATTTAATCTTTTCCAAATGTAGGTATAACATCAGATCTTGAAGCTAATGCGATGCTTTAGGTGGGTTTGCAGATTTCCAATGTAATAACACCCATCTGCGAGCCAATAAGGATGCAAAAGCAATAATGTTTAGTTGTCTTCGAGTCAGATTTGATTCATCAGTTGGAGCACCAAATATAGCAAATTCAGCACATGGATTCAGTTGTACGTTACATATTTGAGAGAGTGTATCAAATATGGTTGACGAGTAAACAGTAAGTGTAGGGCACGTCATGTCACAAAACATGTGAGTCAGATCAGCTTCTTCAGTGTGACATCTTATACAGGTCTTATCAAAAGTAGGATTAAAAGAAGCAATCCTTACCCTGCTTAGGTGCACACGGTGCAAAACCTTAAACTGTATAAGACTCAATCGGGCACAAGAGGTACTACCATTCACCCTATGGAGGGCATTGCTCCAGAACTCCTCTGAGAATACTGTTCCAAGCTCTTTTTCCCATCCACTTTTAACTTTGTCTGTTCCTATACTTTTTAAAGACATGAAAATTGTATATATTCTTTAAATAAAACCTTGTAGATGGAGGGGAGCTTCAAACAGAGAGTCTGCAGGAGACTTAGATGGAATATGTGAAAATGATGGGCTTTGGGCATTCACAAAATGTCGTATCTGAAAATAACGAAAAAGGTCAGCTTGATTAAGATTGAATTTGGAACGCAAATCATTAAAACTAGCAAAAAGACCATCAATATAAAGATCACCAAATTGAGCAATGCCCTTATCTTGCCATTGTTTAAATGCAGAGTCTAGTTTGGCAGGGAGGGAATGCATGATTAGTGCATATTGGGCTCTGAAGCAAAAGTGCTTGTCTCAACTGCAAATGTTGGCGTAGCTGAGTCCAAATTTTAAGAGTAGAATGACCAACCGGATTTGATGTATATTGTGCTATTTTAATAGGTAGGCTATGTTAATAGGGCTTGTAGAGAGGTTGCTGTGCAGGATTTAGATTCTGTTTCACACCAATCAGTGGTACCTGATGGGTGCATCCAGTAGACTATCTTTTGAATTTGAGCTGCCCAATAATAATATAAGAAATTAGGGAGAGCTAAACCCCCATCACTCCTATGCTTCTGGAGAAACTCTTTCCGAATTCTAGGGGTTTTTCCATCACATATAAAATTAGAAATAAGTTTGTCTAATCTTTTGAAAAAAGCTTTGGATAGGAAGATGGGTAGGCATTGAAATAAATATAAGAATCTCATGAGAACTGTCATTTTAACACAGTTCACCCTACCAGCCAGGGTTAGATGAAGAATCCTCCATTTTTGAAGATCAGATTTAAGTTTAATCAAAAGAGGAGTAAAGTTATTTTTCAAATAGTATTTAAACCCAGATCTTGCCAGGCGAAAGGGGAATGCAGAGTCAGGCATTTGCCTGGCATGTGTGTTAACAGGCATGCATTCACTTTTAGAGATATTCAATTTATAACCTGAGAAAGTCCCACAATTGTGCAAGATTTTGATAATATCATTGATGCATGATAAAGGATCTGAGATGTAAAGAAGCAAGTCATCAGCGTATAATACAGCCAATTTTGTTGAAGACAAAACTGGAAGAAATGCAAGTGGATGCTTCCTTAGTCACATGGATCCATGATTATCTGACGGGTAGGCCTCAGTTTGTGAGATTACAGGGATGTGTGTCTGAACGACTGATAAGTAACATCGGGGCCCCCCAGGGAACTGTGCTATCTCCCTTTTTATTTACAATCTACACTGCAGACTTTAATTACAGTTCTGAGTCATGTCATCTGCAGAAATACTCGGACGACACAGCCATAGTTGGCTGTGTGGAGAAAGGCCAGGAGGAGGAGTACAGACATCTGGTTGACTGCTTTGTGAAGTGGTGTGGGGAAAAACATTTACAGTTAAATGTGTTGAAGACAAAAGAAATTGTGGTAGATTTCAGCAGGAATAAGACACCACCCTCTCCAGTTTGCATTGGAGGGATTAATGTGGAACTTGTGAAATCGTATAAGTATTTAGGTGTCGAGTTAAACAACAAGTTGGAGTGGTCTACAAATATGGAGGCTGTTTACAAGAAGGGCCTAAGTCGGCTTTATTTCTTGAGAAAGCTCAGATCTTTCAACGTGTGTAACAGGATACTTCAAAGGAATCAAAGCAAAGGATGCCAACAGACTACATAAACTCATCAAAAAGGCAGAATCTGTTGTCGGCTCTGAGCTTGGTACTTTGGAGGACGTGGTCAGGGACAGAATGCTGGCAAAGTTGCTGGCAATTATGGACAATGATGTTCATCCTCTTTATAAAACCCTGGACAAATTAAGGAGTAGTTTTAGCAAACAGGCTTATTCAGCCTCGTTGCTTGAAAGAACGATATAGGAAATCATTCCTGCCTAGTGCTATTAAAGTATTTAACTCAACTGTCTATTAATTAAAATTTTCAGTTTTAAAATGTTGTTTATGATCTTTTACTGACTGCTTTCACTAAGTGTCAATGATAAGTCTGTTGTTGTACACAAAATGTAAAAATGTAGTTCAATCTACTTAATTATAGTTGAAAAATTAAGGATCTTTGGTCCTATGTATACGTCACTGGTGATTCATTTCATCACTGGTGTTACTGTTTTTTGTCTGTCACATTAAATAAAATGTGTCACATGTGATATGATAATAATTTTACATCCATTGAATTCTGCTACACAGAATTAAGATGTAAAGGATTGCATCATTACTTTTTTATAACTGTTTTTATATCACATATAATCTCCTTATTTTTTGCATTATCATTATTATTCTGTAACTCTGATTGCATGTGCTGAAAAAATTGAGAAATAATATTTCATAAAAATGTTTAAAAATGCCAGATAAGTAAGAAAAAAAAAAAAATCATTAAGCTGTCATTTATGTGTATTCATAAAGTCAAAGTGTAATATAATAATGTGGTTTAAGTTTAAATGTTAGAAAAAGAAATACATTTTAAGACATTTTGTCATACCAAAAGTGGACGTTTCTGTAGAATGACCCGCCTATGTTTATTTTACCAGTTGTGGAATCCAACCATTCAACCATCTGCGGTAACGTAGTTAACCTACTTTATTGAGTATTTCCATTTTATGCAACTTTACACATTTATTAATAGTAGGCTAAATTAATAATTAATAAATTTAAGATCATCATGTTTGCAGCGAACAATATAGATCAGACCTAGTGGAGTAATAGTAGTATCACTCCACTAGGTCTGAATTGAAATAGGCTATATTGTACATTTTAATGGATCATGCTACAGACATAACGATCTTATAATGATGCATTGCTGTGTCCCATTATCGCATAGAATTCCCACTTTTGGGCACTTTTGCTTTAACGGACATTAGACAACACTGCAAAATCAAGCTGTTATATTCATATATTTATTGTCCAACATTCCTAATTTTTCTGATGCTTGTCCTTAATTTAATTTCATATGTTAATTCAGTGTTTATAAGCCTAATGCTAATACTAGATCTTTTAAAGAATTTTAACCCACTGGGCTTCTAGAGAACAAAAGGTTTTGTGAAAAAAGTGGAAGGCTTACACAAAGTCTGTAAAATAAACTGTTAAAAGTATTTTATTCTGTGTTGTCATCATTCAGGTTGAATTTCAGCTTTAATATATGTTTGTTTTTGTTTTTTTTAACAAAGCAGCTGATATTGCCATAGAAACTAATGGACTGCGAGTCGCTTACACCCCAAAATGCTGGTGTTGCAATGGAACGTTATATCGAGTGTCGCTTCTTGTTTGTGTATAGACCCCTTAATTGCCTACGTCACTGTGACGTCACCGCTCTAGCTGGAGGCAAAACATAAATAAGAACTCATAGCAGACGCGCTAAAGGTTTGAGGTTTTGACTTTAAAATGTAGTCTTGTTGTGTTTTTGGCTGCCAGAACAGAAGGAACAGGACTTTGGTTCAAAACTAAAGTTTTACCAGATCCCGGCAGACATTCCTTCACAGAAATCAAAAAGATAATTGTGGTTGAATGCAATACGGAGTACAGACTGGACGGAGACGATCATAAATAATACTCGTGTTTGCAGTGCACACTTCATATCAGGTAAAATAATCGATGCATATGTAATGGTGTGTTGGTTTTATCTAGTACAAATCAGCAAGTTTCTGTTTTATAGGTGAAAAGTCGCCAACTTTCAGCGCACTAGCTAGCTTAAATGTTAAACAAACATACAGCGATAGATGTGTGTGCCATCCTTTGAATGGTCTCTTAAAATGATCCACATTGCTAATCATAATTAGCCCAGCGATAGGTTACATTAGACAATAAGCCTTGACAAAATTCCCCGAACCACCCGAAAGTAATTACTTCATATGGGAATTAATTCATATGTTGTCTAGGAAATATCCAAAACTTAAGTTAATTTACAAAAATAGCTGTCACGGTCCCGCAGAGTCAGTGACTGTACATATTCGGACAGTTCTGAACCTTCTTCTGCATCTATGTTTAATAAATCCCTCCTAAAACATGCTAGCTTACGCTTGTCAACACTGAGTCCAGCGTCTCTTTTTGCCTCCAGCTAAGCCCCGCCCACCAGGAAACGTTGCAATGTTTACAAACTTTTAAGGGGTCTATATGAGGATATGCACGTGACGTCACCGTCGACCGTTACGACTGCGGTCACGCCCACTGAGTGGCAAAAGACTGAAGGGGCTCACACACCGGACGCGAGCTCAGCGCCTCGCCACGTCTTTAAAATTCGAACGCATTGTTTTCTATGAGTGTACGCACACCGGCGGCGACATTCGGCGTCTGTCCACGGCGCCCAGCTACGACTCAGAAAAAAATTTAAAACAATGCGTTCGAATTTGAAAGACGTGTCGCGGCGCTGAGCTTCGCGTCCGGTGTGCGAGCCCCTTGAGCGGCAGCATTGGTTTTCAGCGTGAATGTCGTGAAAAACACACAAAACACATCCAAAACGGGAAAGAGCTTTGTGATTGACTGTACAAATAGCTTTGATACAAAACCTGAGGTATATATTTAAAAATTGGAGAAAGCAACGACTCCAGGCAGAGAAACGTGGATTTGCAGTTATCATTTTGTGTCAAATTGTTGGATTTTGAGGTAAAATCACACCGTATATGGGTGTTTCTGCAACTACGGGCACTTTTAAGTCCCAGCAGTGAAATTTTAGATTTATGTTAAAATTTGTCATGTGATGCTTTATAAATATATTCTCATTGCCATTACACACCTTGACAAAAAATATGATTACTAATTAATGTGATTTAATATAATATTATGAAGCATTTATAGCTCAAAACACCATTTTTGTTAATGTCCCACACCTGTGGTCTCAATGTTGAGATACATAAAATAAGCTAATTTAATTACAATTTGACATTATTTCAAATGGAATTGTTGAATATACAGATTAATTTAAATCATCTTAAAATTCTTTGTATTATTTACTGATCACTTTTATGATTTTTTTAACTAAATGTGCCTGTCCCACACTTTTGAGTCCTTACCGCGACAATGAAGAAAAGCTTTTATTATGAAATTTTATCAAACACAAACAAGTCTAGTTTCTATGGAAACAGAAATTATCACATGATCACATTGCTGACAGACTGGGCCACCACACTACTTCACTCAGAAGATGCCAAAAAATTAAGGTAAACTTCATCTTTTCTACATAGTATTTATTGTGCGTCCTTACCATTCAGCTTAATAATTGTGTTTTGAACTAAATTTTAAAAATAAATGTATATTACTGTTAAATTCATGTATATTAAGATGCTAAGAGTTAAAACTAGTGTAGTAGGCCTTGCTAGCTGCAATTAGCTAAAATATTAGCCAAAATGTCATTACCGCAACATGTCTTTACCGCAGCAAATTTAGGTGTTGCGGTAAAGACCTTGTGTTGCGGTACAGACAAATTCAATGCTTACTGTATATTAAATTACAAATATTCAGTATATTATTAGTATGAAGTATATTATATATTAACATGCCATTGTTTAACCCTAGATGAGACCAAATTCATCAACAATACGATCAAAAAAATGCAGAGAGAGAAAATGAAAAGACCCAGAGAGATATGCAGACTATCTGCAGAAGGAAAAAGAGCGCTACAAAAAGAGAAAGGAAAGTGGGCAGATAAAAACTGTCTCCCAGTCTGAAATGAGAAATAACTCGGTATGGTACAAAAATGTAACGTTGTGGTGAGATGCAGTTAAAAGAGATGCAGTTAATTTCCGAAGCAGTTGAAAGAGTTAAAATAGTTCATTAAAAGTGTTATTTACTACAAAACTGCTACTATCTTACACATGCAATGTCTGTTAATTTCTTTTGTTTGTTTCTTTCACTGTTGGTCTCTACAGTAGCCTGTTTTTGATTTCGTGGCACTTTAACATTGTGTACTTACCGACACAAGATGTCATTACCGCAGCACTGCCCTATTTCTATTTTTTTTTACAGTTTCATTTGCAAAAAAATATTTTAACACTTAAGTTGAAATGAGTTACACATTGAAATTGCAACATCTGTCATAAAAAGTTAAATATGTTATATTTTGTGTGTATGGAAACAATTGACATCTAAGGTTACTGTAATTTTTTTACATGGCATAGAAAAAAAATGAAATTCCCTATTTGTATATTATTTTTTTACATTAGTATTTACAAAACTGCATAAAATTTGAAAAAGCTATTTAAATATTTCATTTTTTTAGAAATTAATAAAGTAAAATGTATAAAATGAACGTTATGTAATGTTGCGGTAAGGAACATTTGTAAGAAGATGACCCGAAAAACAAAAAAAATAAACATGTTCCAGATTAAAATCTTAACGACTACATTCAATTTTGTGTACATTTTTATATGTATTACAGACTGTGATGGTTAAAATGTAAATTCATAGAGGTTGATTTTTAAAAAAATGGGACAGTCAAAAGTGCCCGTAGTTGCAGAAACACCCATATATTGTATTGTTATATATTGTGTTGACAACTGATCAATTAAATATTTTCCATCTTATATTCTGCATAATTGGGTGTTTTTCAATAAACAACAACACTGACAAAAACTATACTATAAAACTATATATGTTTTAGGGCTGGACAATATGACGATATAACATTGATATAAGTGATTACGCGGATTTAAACCTACCTATATTGTAGTTATATAAAATATTCACAGGCAGATTTGCTTTATGTATTTCCCCGCCGTCGAAATCAGGCATAAATGTCAGGAAACACGACTTCTGGCTGCATGTCAATATCCATGGATTAGGTTTATTTGACAAGTTGTAAGGAACACATTCAATTCCAACCTTTAGTGTAATTCGTTAGTTTTACTCGCGTTTTCGCAGTTTCCTCTGTTAAATCCAGTCACACAGCAGGTTCTTTTGCCACTCAGTCCAGCTGAGGGAGCGCGCTTTCGGCGGGAAAGTGACGTCGATGCATACCCTCTATTCTTTGTCCCTAATCGGAACTCCGCACTCTCTTCCTTCCTGTACACGTCGCTCTACGAATACTGTGACGTATGCATTAGCCGGGCAACCACTGGAATAGCATCGAGTTAAACCATGGAGACTCTCTTCAGCCTACCGTTTGCTGTACTTGAATGCCCGAATATCAAACTTAAAAAACCATCATGGCTACATATGCCTTCTGCAATGACCGTATATGCCGTCGTGATTGTTTCATACTTTCTCATCACCGGTGGTAAGAGTCTCAAAGCCATCTCAGGCTAAACTAGCCTTAAGCTACTAACCCTTATCCTGTTGTCTGTGCAGATAGCAGCACAACCGTTTATTTACAAGTCATATTTGTTGTGACGTTGTGTATTAAACTTTATGTGAATATGAAGATGCATGCTCCGTGCTTTGTGAAATAATCTTGCGACTTAGTCTGATTTCTCTGACAATGCTGTTAGCATTCATACATCTCAAATTATATCGTTCACGTAGACAGAATGATTTGCTCTTCTGTTCCTTATTACATATGATATGAACAAGAATGAATGATTATTTTGCTAAATAGTTAAATAAAGTGCGACATTACACTGTCTCCAAATGACTAAACAAAGCTGTGATAATGCTGCTATAATCTTCTGATCTCTTCAGGCATCATATACGATGTGATCGTTGAACCCCCGAGTGTCGGATCAATGACAGATGAACACGGACATCAGCGGCCAGTGGCCTTCCTGGCGTACAGGTAATGGTTTTCGTTTGATACAGACAGTCAACGTAAAAATCAATATTAGGAATGTGCATCTCCATAACTAAGGCCGATGCGATACGCTTCTCGATGCAGCCAACGATACGATACATTAAAGATACATATGAAGCAGCTACCGATGCGATGCGATACGATTCACCCCATCGATGCAGTGCGATCCGATTTCGATTCGATTCAATGCAATACGCTACGATGCAATGGGGAAAAAAATGATGCTATACAGTTCAATATGTAGGGCTCTAAACTTAGTTTCTTCTCATTCTGTTTCAATTTTTATTTTTATTTTTTTTATTATTATTTTTATTTTTTACCAAATTAATGTTAAAATTAAACCATGGATGAAAAATTTTGTGATTACTCATTCAAAAATAAAGTCTTGAATATTTTATTATTATTATTATTAGTAGTAGTAGTAGTAGTAGTAGTAGTTTTACATTATATGATGTTTTATAAATGTAGTTCAGGAGGAACAAGTCAAATAAGATACCCAATCATTACATCATCTTAATCATTACGTCATCTCAACCAGCTGTCAACAATCTGTAATCAACGTATCTACCCAATCGGCATGAGTTCAGGCCTGTATATAATCTCAGTCAAACTCACCCAAGAATCCTCGACAGTTTCCAGCATTTGGTCCCGCCCTAAGTTCCTAACATGTCTGAAGTCGCGTCCGATGAAGAAGAATCTTTCATCCTCGAGGAATCTTTGCCACAATCCTCTGGCCTTAAGAACAATTTTTCTCCAATCCAACGGCATTATTTCGGAGGGGCGTCAGCCCAAACAAACAGGTCCCTGCATGCCAAAACGCCGAGGCCTGTCACCACGTCCAAATCATCCGCGATATCTTCTGTGTATTTCCCTACTCTGGCCCATTCAATCATTACTGTCATAGAAAAATGACAATAAGGCAGCCGAGCACCAAGCTCGAGTCTCGGGCAATGCCGCCTCTTCCCGCGACGGAACGGGCCTTCTTCCAGCGCCAGGCCGCCGCAGCAGGCCTTCAGTAAACCCGGAGCCGCGCCGCAGCGCAGATCCAGTTCCCAGCCGGCTCACACTCTCCACTCCATCGGCTCAACCCCGCAAGAAGCACAGTTTAAATCCTTCTCGTCTTCTTTCCTGAATTTTCAGTCATTCCATCTGGATCAATGTTGATCGGGGGATTGTTTCTGTGACTTGCCGTTATAAATTACTGTGCCGCTTCTTTGCGGTTAAACACGCAAACAGTGGCTCATATATCACGTTCATTTCGCACGCTGAATCACTATGAAACTCGGAACTTATTGTCATCACTGTTCTGCGATTTATCAACAAATCGCTTGGAAAACTTAAAGTAATAGTATGCATTTCTGTAACTTAACTTCAACCCACAGCTTCACTATTGAGACGAGGCACAGACTGGTAGGACAAATTCTTAAAATCGTTCTTTTGCTGATGCATTTAAATAAATTTTACCGTTCCTAATCTGTATGTTCATCTATATTTAGAACTAGCAGAAATCTGTAAGTAACGTAACGAACCATAGACAAATAACCAGTGAATAAACTGTTATGTTGTATGTTCCTACGCAGTTTGATAAAGCATGGAATTTGATTTGAGCAATTTGAGTACCAGGTCTGGATAAGTATTGGGAAATAGAACTAAAAAGTAAACAAATAAATTTAATTAAATAAAAAAAAAAAATCATTCAAGCAGCGTGTTCATGGTAAATTTAGTGCTTGTTGAACACAACTGAATAAATCCAAGTTGCACATTTTTATTATGCAAAGCTCTCTTTACAAGCTAGTCTCTTTTGATCTTTACTAAATGAAGGTGCACGTGACTCAAACCAGCAACAGTTAAAAGAACAAACGATCATCTAAATCAGTCTGTAGCCTACTTTGCTGTTTGATGATTGTTCAACATCAATCAATTACAGTACAAACTGTAAACGACAGTATGGTATCAAACAATCGTGCCAGAGGTGAATATATGCAGGTTATAAAGCATTTTAGGCTTATTAATAAAAATTAATAATCGATTTCTTAGCCTTGCACAGTTTTGCTGAACTCAAACTGAATTTATGGGCTTTAACTTAAATACAGTTAATTTCTAGGCCTCACCACATAAGGAAAAATAGGATATTTTTTTATTTGTTTCCATCTTCATAGATGGTCCAAACTGTTCTAAACAGGAACTGCTATTTTTGCTCAGCTATCTTCATGATGCGCATAATCCCGCAGGTCGCTTTTTCATCTCCTCTCTCTTGCTTCTTCGATTCATGCACTAGAAGACAGGCGTCAGGCCGCAGTGAGCCTGGGCTGGGCCCCAGATTCCCCACTCTCCTCCTCCCTCCGCCTAGCCACACACCGCAGTTTCCCAGGTGCCACACCACATACAGCTCTCTTCGCCCTCTTGGCGAATGCCTTCCCTCCTAGCGTGAGGATGCCTCCGCTAGCAGAGCAAGCTCCGCTGTTTCAGCCATTTCATCCCACCGTCTCTTACCCTATCCATTGTCTGTGGCCTGTAGATGTTAGCGTGAGGATGCCTCCGCTAATAGCGCAGGCCCGGTCATCAGTCTCAAACTCTCTTTTTGTCTTTGGTCTACAGCTCAACCACGGACCTTAGCGTGAGGCTGCCTCCACTAGCGGCGCAGGCCCAGATGCCATATTTTACTCCCCAGTTTCCCTCTTTTCTACACTTCTTGTTCCTCCCCAGGCTCCAGGGACTGACCCAAGCGTGAGGTTGCCTCCGCTAGCGGCGCAGACCCAGAGGCCTTGGACTCCCAGCTTCCTCTTTTCTACACTTCTTGTTCCTCCCCAGGCTCCAGGGACTGACCCAAGCGTGAGGTTGCCTCCGCTAGCGGCGCAGGCCCAGAGGCCTTATTGGACTCCCAGCTTCCCTCTTTTCTACACTTCTTGTTCCTCCCTAGGTTCCAGGGGCCAGCCCGAGCATGAGGCTGCCTCTGCAAGCGGCCTCGGTCCCAGCCATTCCTCCAGCCTGCCTTTCCTGATTTTTCTCTTCTAAACATTACTTTATTTATATCATGTAAACAGCATTAAGAACCTCCAAGCTCCCAGCAGACCACTTTTCCAGTAATTCGTTCCCCATAGGAGCAAACAACCACAGCTGCTCAATAAGGCCTTTCCCAGCATCAGATTCAAACACTTGGTCACTGGTCATAAGAAGCTTTTAAGAACTACATCAAACTGTTTCCACATTAAAGAAGCCTAACAAACGCTTATCAGCTAGGTTTTCAGCTCCAGCTCATATTCTCACACATACCCACAAAGCCATATCAAACTCAACTAATACCATCATTCCAATAAAATGGGAATGATCTCATTGCCAGTGCAGCGATGTCGCCTCGGCTCCCGCAGGAGCTCAATTCTTCTGGCCCTTCTCTCCACTGCCACAGCAGTGATGTCCCCTCGGCCCGCAGATCATTTCTTCTGGCTAATTTCTCCACTGCCGCAGCAGTGATGTCACCTCGGCTCCCACAGGGGCTCAGTTTCTCTGGCTTTTTCTCTCCACTGCCGCAGCGGTGATGTCACTTCGGCTCCCACAGATCAGTTCTTCTAGCTAATTTCTCCACTGCCGCAGCAGTGATGTTGCCTCGGCTCCCGCAGATCAGTTCTTCTGGCTAATTTCTCCACTGCCGCAGCAGTGATATCACCCCCGTTCCCGCAGGAGCCCAGCTCTGCCCAAACTCGCCCTCATCCAATGTTGCAAGAAATCTCCCGGTCTTTAAACTAACCCTCTAAACAGATGATTCAAACCACCCAGTCAAATCAGTCAAACTTCAATCTGACACCATGAGTATTGAGCTCCCATAAGAACCTCAGAAACAGTATACATTTTCTATTCTCATTCAACTATGGCTGGGCTTATCCGTCCGATCGCTGCGAGTATTGAACTCCCGTCGGACTGCGCGAAAGCCCTCCCAGTCGAAAATAGCTAAACGTTTTGTTTATGCCATCAGGGGCTTACCCGTCCATTCGCAGCGAGTATTGAACTCCCGTCGGACGTCGCTAGAGCGCTTACCAATCTAAAATAATTAACGTTTACCTCACTGCCAGCAGGGGCTTACCCGTCCGATTGCAGTGAGTATTGAACTCCCGTCGGACGCCATGAGAGCCTCCCAATCCAAAATAACTAACGCTAACCTCACTGCCAGCAGGGCTTACCCGTCCAATTGCTGCGAGTATTGAACTCCTGTCGGATGCCACAAGAGCCCTTACCAAACATTAACCCCTCTGCCAGCGGGGGGGCTTACCCGTCCGATCGCAGCGAGTATTGAACTCCCGTCGGACGCCGCTAGAACCCTCCCAATCTAAAATAACTAAACATTCACCCCATGCCAACCGTGGCTTACCCGTCCGATCGCAGTGAGTATTGAACTCCCGTCGGACACCACACGAGCCTCCAATCTAAAATTACTAAACGTCCACCCCACCCATCAGCGGGGGCTTACCCGTCCAATCGCAGCGAGTATTGAACTCCCTTTGGACGCTGCTAGAACCCTCCCAAACTAAAATAACTAAACATTCACCCCATGCCAACAGGGGCTTACCCGTCCGATCGCAGTGAGTATTGAACTCCCGTCGGATGCCGCAAGAGCCCCCCAATTACTAAACGTCCTCCCCACCGTCAGCTGGGGCTTACCCGTCCGATCGCAGTGAGTATTGAACTCCGTCGGACACCTAAAGGGGCCCCCTCAGCTGAAGCTACCCTTCTAGTTGCCGCAAGTAACGAACTCCCGTCGGATGCCATTCCTTCTCAATGTTCGGGCTGGTGGGGTTTTACCCATCCGATCGCTGCGAGTATTGAACTCCTGTCGGATGCTGCAGACGCCCCCAGCCAAAACATCTAAACCTTATCTTAGTTTGCTGGTCGAAGAGGTTTATATTCATTGGTTCGCTGTGAGTATTGAACTCCCATCAGGTAGAACCCTCCCGATCCGGCAGACAGCTTTTCCTTGCAAACATCAGCCTTATTCTATATTTGGGGGGTTACAGTTCCGGCTGCTGTCCGTAGCCAACATTTGCATTTTGGGGGGGTACTCTGTGTTCGGGCCGATTACTGAGCTCGGAGCCCTCTCCCCGGACAGCGCGCCAAATACGTTTACCAATTAATTTACCTGACTTATTTGTAAATGTGAACTCGTGAAATGATGTTTTATAAACGTAGTTCAGGAGGAACAAGTCAAATAAGATACCCAATCATTACATCATCTTAATCATTACGTCATCTCAACCAGCTGTCAACAATCTGTAATCAACGTATCTACCCAATCGGCATGAGTTCAGGCCTGTATATAATCTCAGTCAAACTCACCCAAGAATCCTCGACAGTTTCCAGAATCCCTCCACCACCCCGTCTCCTCACACTCTCTGGATTACTTCATATAATCTAAAAGGGGGGGGGGGGGTACTCTGTGTTCGGGCCGATTTACTGAGCTCGGAGCCCTCTCCCCGGACAGCGCGCCAAATACGTTTACCAATTAATTTACCTGACTTATTTGTAAGTGTGAACTCGTGAAACCATACAATAATAATACAATAGTAGTATTAATTACTACAATAGAAATAGGGCTATATTTTCTCAAATTAAATGGTAAAATGCTCATGAAGTGACTCTCACAGCAGCTCTGGAGATGAAGGTTGTATTCATGTCGTCATATAGTCAGATGAAAACACTGGAAAAAATGCCACGAGTGTCATGATTGCTTCAGTATGTGTAAACATTCGCGCGTCTGTGCCATTCACACAGAACATGTAGAAATCATATTCAAATAGTCTTTTTGCAGTGTAATATTCACAGACTAGTCCATATCATGATTTACCCACCTACTTTTGATTTATTCATCCAAAATTTGACAAATTACATGACATTCCGCTTCAAATTCCGTTGTTATAAATGGATTTTGCGATTCTGTCTGTATTTTCTGTGTCATCAAAATCATAGCGCCCTGGATATGGTACAGATAGTTTGCTTTTATTTCTTTGGTTCAGACAGTCAGCAAATCATAAATTAACTTAAGTGCCCTCTAACACATGGCCCTTTCACAAACATTGTAATGCAATGTTAATCTATATTCTATATCAAGGGTTCCCAAACTTTTCAGCCCACGACCCCCAAAATAACAATGCCAGTGACTCGCGACCCCCACTATCCTCGGAGATGGTTAAAGTATAGAAACGTTGTGCGCAATAGTGCATGCGCACACACACTAACGCTTGTTTCACACATACTCTGTTTGCAGTGTGCTTTTTTTTTCTGTGCCCATATGAATGGATTAGAGCGTTCACACTGCACGCAGATGCGGTCCAGCAGTGCATTCCAGGAGTGGTGCAGCGATCGTTTCCACGCCGAGTCTATTTTTGCTGCGCTGCACAGCGCTAAATTAAAACGATAGCGCATTGTTCGCATTAAAATAAACATGTATTGATGCGAAAAAACTAGTAATGTCACCATAGATGCATATAATTTAAAGTCTCTGTTACACAGTTTACATGTTACAATCTTTTTTGCCTCGGGTAAAGCAAGGAAAATGACACCTTACCAGGCATTTAGGTGAACAAGGAAACATACCCCTTTTCCATTCCCGATACCGATTCCGATACCTGAGCTCAGGGTATCGGCCGATACCGAGTACTGATCCGATACCAGGGTGCAGGGCTCTGAACCGGTTCAAGGAATGAAAACGAAAACCGGAAACGAACGAAATTTTGACGGAACGTAACCAGAAATGGAAACTGAATCAGATTTAATCGTTTTGAACAGAAACGCTCATTTGAAATGTCCATTAACCGGTTAATAACGTTATTTTTTCATTCTATTTAATATTTTGCTTTGGCAGTCAACCAATCACGAATTCAAATAGTACAGCCTATGCAAATGTGACGCTGACGCATCCAACGTGAGTGAAATGCCCGCGCTGACGCTCTAAAGTGAGATATGCCCGCGCTGACGCGCTCGATCAGGCTCAGCTGTCATGTCATCATAGGTTAGGTAAGTCACATTGGCAATGCCCTGGCATTAGTTTTTCCGATGATATGTGTCACCATTAGGCCTACATTTAAGTGAAAATGAATGTCAAGTAGGCTAATATGCAGCTTGTTGTGCGTTTTGAAACCAGCGAAAATTATAAAAACTTAAGGGTTTTTGGTTCTGTTTTTTTTTTTTTTAGCTTGTTTTCTGTACACCTTGTCACATAGCAGTTTTTAGACATTGTTCTGTTTTTTTGTTAAGTCCAAAATGACAAGGAGGCAGCCTCATGCAATACAAAGTCAATGGAGACGGTTGGATTGTTTTCCCCCCGGTGGGCGTGGTTTTGCAGATTATGTCTCTATACTCAACCATGGATGCGTGCGGATGACTGAGTTCGACATGTGCAGTACAGTTTTTTCTATACTCTTATCAGACATCTTGTCATCAACGGGACATTCGCTGGGCAGGATCGGAGAAGAAAAATAGTGAATCCACCATTGCAACATAGTTCAGAAGATACACCAAGAGAACAAGAATCAAAAACGATAGAGAAGGATATGCTTCTAAGTTTACTCGTCTTGTTTTTGTATTGCTCTTTTCACACTCTTCTTCGACGACTGCAAACTGTGCTTAGTACTGTGCGTATTGCCACCTAGTGGACTCTTCTGTCCTGCTTGCGCATGCGCTGTTGCACGTGCACCGTCTGGTCTCAAAATTTGGGCTACACATGGATGGGGTGTGCGGCAGTATACTTAGGGCTTTATACTTTTGCCTGGCTCCGCGGCGCGAGATGTTACATTGTTACAAAATCACATTTCTTATGTAAGTCTTATGTAAGCTTGTCAGACAGAAAAAGGAATATTGTTGCCCAATGTGTAAAATCATAACAAGCAACATAGCATAACATAAGTGATAGGCCCTATATTATGTCTGTAAGCAAGCGTCAATGCCTTGAACTTGATGCAAGCAGCAAGTGGTAGCCAGTGCAGAGAGATGAAGAGAGGTGTGATGTGGGCCCTTTTGGGCTACTGAAAAACAAGAGGTGCTGCAGCATTCTGAATCATTTGTAGAAGTTTGATTGCACACAATGGTAGTCCAGCCAGAAGAGCATTGCAGTAATCAAGCCTAGAAATGACCAGGGCCTGGACAAGAAGTTGTGTTGCATATTCTGTTAGAAAAGGCCTGATCTTCCTGATGTTGCGTAGTGCAAATCTGCATGACCGAGCTGTCTTTGCAATGTGTTCTTTGAAGGTCAGTTGGTCATCAAAGATTACTCCAAGATTTCTGGCCAACCTTGATCAGGTGGATGACAAGCTGGATGTTTAAAATCGTGCTGTAGATTCGGATTGGCAGGGAAGATGAGAAGCGCTGTCTTTGCCAGGTTGAGCTGCGGGGGATGTTCTTTCATCCATGCCGAGATGTCCACCAGACAGCTTGAGATTCGTGCAGTTACTGTGGGATAATCTGGATGAAATGAAAGGAAGAGCTGCATGTAATCAGCATAGCAATGTTATGAGAAACCATGTGCCTGTATTGTGGGACCCAGTGATGTAGTGTAAATGGAGAAGATGAGGGGTCCAAGAACTGAACCCTGAGGAACCCCAGTGATCAGTTGATGTGCATTGGATACCTTCCCTCTCCAGGCAACCCTGAAAGAGACCTACCTGTGAGATAGGATTCAAACCAGCGAAGTGAAGTTCCTGTGATGCCCAGTGATGACAGGGTGGACAGCAGGATCTGATGATTCACGGTGTCAAAGGCAGCAGATAGATCCAGCAGAATGATAACTGATGATTTGGAATCAGCCTTCACAATCTGCAGGGATTCAGTGACTGACAGAAGTGCTGTCTCGGTTGAATGGCTGCTCTTGAAACCAGATTGGTTGATGTTCAGCTGGTTATTCTGTGAGAGGAAAGATGATACCTGGTTGAACACAACCCGTTCAAGTGTTTTTGCTATGAATGGTAGGAGAGAGACAGGTCTGTAACTGTCTACATGTGATGTGTTTAATGTGGGTTTTTTAAGCAGTGGGGTTACCTGAGCCTGCTTGAATGTGGTAGCGAAAATGCCGGTGTGGAGTGATGTGTTGATAATGTGTGTGAGTGCTGGTAAAAGTGTAGGAGAGATGGCCTGTAGAAGGTGTGAGAGGATGGTGGTAGGATGACTGGAGAGGAAAGGAGTGAGGGGAGAGAAGGAAGTGAGATGATTTGTGGCTGTGGATGGTCCAAGTTCCTTTGTGTGTGGAACTGAGAACTGACTGCTGATGGTTGATGTTTTGTCAGTGAAGAAATTCACTGCATGAATGGTCTCTCTCTTTCTCTCTCCATTTATGTGTGTAACCTATACATGCGTGCATGAATGTGGGGGAGGGGTGCGATTTTCGAATAATAATTGAATAATTCCAAGCGATCATCGAATATTATTTTTGCTTGAAATGCCCATCCATAGTATACAGCCCTTTTGTCATGGGTGGATTAAGACTTTTGTCTTAATTCACTCATGACTTTTTGGACACTACTAACTAGGGCTGGGTACCGTTCACATTTTAACTGTTAACCAGTATGGGTACCTGAAATTCTGTGCCGGTAGCCCACCCAGCGGTACCTTTTTTAGGTACTTTACTCTCTGTGTAATAACAAAAACATTTATTTCAGTGAAAAAAAACATTTCAGTGAAAAATCAACATTTTGTTATTTGTTTAGAACTTTTACACTTTAGACAAAATAAATCGTCTGTCACAAAATGTCACGAAAGACTGTTTCTCGGGTGTTTTAAAGGAATTAAATATTTATTATGTATTAAAAGGATTAAGGGAATAAATAAAAGTAAAAATGGTAAAATA
Organism: Culter alburnus; assembly: GCA_028476615.1. NCBI lineage: Eukaryota > Metazoa > Chordata > Actinopteri > Cypriniformes > Xenocyprididae > Culter > Culter alburnus. The sequence continues at coordinate 245,293 of JAOTNS010001075.1, forward strand.
AGTTCTACTGCAGTTATGAAGTGATTAATTTAAACTATTTGCAAATAATATTGTTTTAAAATATGCACACATTCACTTTTACTGATATCTGATATGTCAAATGCAAAACGTTTTTCGTCTCGTCACATTCAGTTATGAGTTACCTGAATCAAATGTAAATTATACCATAATTTACATTCAAAACAGTGAAAGTTCTTAAAAAGTTGAGTTGCTTGCATCCCTGGATATTACTGTTGGTCGTTCAACATTCTTCTTGTAAAAACAGTTAAATATTAATGTTAAGCAGCTACTTTCCACACATTCTTTCAGAGGTAAAACTAAAGCGTTGCTCTGAAAGTCATACTCGTCTTCTGTGAACAGTAAGACCCACCTTCTTTGATTAGATTGGCCATCTCTCTCATTTTGACATTGACGAGCACTGTTAAACCGTTAAGACAGAGCAACCTAAAAAGGGGACCTATTATTGCAAAATTCACTTTTGCATGGTGTTTGGACATAAATGTGTGTTGGCAGTGTGTGTGTACAACCACCCTATAATGATAAAAATCCAACCACTCCTTTTTTTTTTTTTTAATCCTCATAAATCATAAGCAGTGTCTCAGAACAAGCCGTTTCCAGATCCCTGGCAGTGTGACGCCACAAAAGCTATAGGCCCTGCCCACGAATGTTGACAGACACTGCCGTTTTAACATAGAACCGCCCTGAACGAGTTCACAGCCAGTTGTATAGTCCGCCATTGCTGCACTGACGAAAATGTTTCCCAAGCGTTTTAGGTGTTATGTAGCTGGATGGATTAATCCATATAGCTCTCTCCATTTACTCCCTAAATCTGAGCCACTGAAGACGAGGTGGTTTATTTTGTTTTTGAAGAAAATGCTCCCTCAACTCTACCAGAATTTGTTTATGTCTGCGCGAATCATTTCACACTGGACTGCTTTGTGAAGAATGTCAATACAAAGGGACAATACAAAACATACAGTCTCCAGAGTGATACTGGATATGGCAGTAATAGGTGAGGGCACTTTATTACAGTTCATCGGAGTTGATTTACGGATATAAAGTTTACCAGTTTATTAAGCATCACCCGAACAGGCATAATGTCTTTATATATTACCATCTACCATTATATTATTATTTCAACTTAAAGTATCTAAAATCTGCCAAACCATCTGTTTTGCTTACACTTGGTGATGAACCCCGGCCATAAGCTGTATAGCTTCTGCATAGGGTGTCCATTTTCCACAGTATCAGAAATAATATCTGCACTTATGAGCATTTTAATGTTGAATACTTACGTAGGCAGGTGTCTGTATGTGCATGCACATATATGCATATACGTGGTAGGTGCTTGCTATATGTATGTGTGGGTATGTATGGGCATGCATGCATTCATGTATGTGTATATGTATGTATGTGTACGCCTATATGCATGTATGTGTATGTAAGTATGTATATATATATATATAATAATTGTGCTATATGTGCATGTGTGTATATGTGTATGTGTAAACATGTACAGATGCAGTGGAAATAAATAAATTGATTGATTGATATATTTGTTTACTGTTAGTTGTGTACTTCGCTGTGTATCTTGATGATAATGCAAGGGAGAGAGAGAGTTTATGGATAATATTTTATCCATAATATTTATGGATAATATTTTAATGCACACTTGCAATGTTTTAAGCTCTTAAGTGATTTTCTAGAGTAAAGACATAAAGACAGACACTTCATATTTTGTGTGAAGTACAATAAATGTTAGAAATCTCACCAGTAAACTGGCTTGTTCTAATATAGTGGATAAATACAAGAAGACAATATAAGTTATAACCGTGATTGAACTAAACTATACCTGTTCTATCTCCACGCAGCATATATTCGCAATTTCTGACACTATAGTGCGTCCTGACTGAATCCTGACAGGGGAGAATGAGCTCTTGAAGCTCCGCCTTAGGCTGAGCACAGCAGCTCATTTGCATTTAAAGGGCACACAATGAAACGGTGCGTTTTTGCTCAACCCCAAAAAGTGGCAATTTTAACTTGCTATAAAAAATAATCTGTAGGGTATTTTGAGCTAAAACTTCACATACACACTCTGGGGACATCAGAGACTTATTTTACATCTTGTAAATGGGGGCATAATATGTCCGCTTTAAAACATTTTATCATCCATATAACAAACAAAGCTGCACGTAATAGAGTGCAGAGAAGCATCATATCAAATATTGAGGGACAATTTGGCCATTTAAAAATTTTGGGGAGATTTGTCCCTCTAAATGTCTATGGTGGCTATATATCTACCATATACTCCACATTTCATACAGTTATATGTATCATATCTTCTACATTTAAAAATTTATAATGAATGGCTGCTATACAAAGAGTTAAAAACACATTGGCCTACCTAATGCAGACAAAGTCGCCTCCTTTCCAAGTTGCGTAGATGTTGATAGTGGAAGCGTCAGAGTTGGAGACCCCTCTCCTTTAGTTGTGGGTTTATTTAAAAAAAAAAAAAAAGAATAAATATCCATTTAGTTTAGTTAGTCTGCTATTTAGCAGAAGCCTAAACTAGTATAGTATTTAGTAGTAAGCCTTCCCTAGTATAGTTTTTAAAAATGATTTAGACCAAATTTATTCATTCTACTCACTACAATGATAGGATAAATCAAATAAAATGAGAAAATGTGATTTATATAATTTATCTTTATAAATGGCTCTGCACTGCTTGGTTTCTGCTTGGAATGCCGCAATGAGTTTAACAACGTTTGCAACATGGATCATAGATCATATACGGACTGGAGTAAGCGTGTTTCAAGTTATGGACATATTGCAAATAGCGCTGTCTGCTTCTAGTTTTGTGAAATGTAACCACACTTCAGAAAGTTTAGCCATTTCCCTGTGTGTTGTGGTTGTGTTCTCAATTCAATTCAATTAATTCAATTCAATTCAATTCAATTCAATTCAATCCAGCTTTATTGGCATGACTGTGTGATAGCACAGTATTGCCAAAGCAATAAACATGTAACAAGTTATACAGGTATAGATAAATAAAAAGGAAAAAAAAAAACATACACATGGCTGTATTGTACATATGTTATCACATAACTCAACAAGTGGTAAAATACAAGGTAAATAATTACAGAGAGCAGTGATGAGACTGAAAAAATGAAAAAAGAGGGTTCAGCCTTTGTCTCTCATAATATGGCAGGAGGACACATGCTGTGTTGCCAGGTGGATACACTTCTCTTTTTCTCCCAAAATACAACAGAGTTTGTCTGTGTGACTTGCTTGCTGGACTTCGGGTAAAATTTTAGCAATTTGGGTGAAATAAGTTTCTCTAATGTTATATTTGCTGCACTGTGTGAGGAAGTGCAGTTCATCCTCTACAACTCCGTCAGTACAGTGTGAACAGAGTCTGAGTTCTCTGGCTCTCCAGCTCTGCTTGTGTCGACCCGTCTCTACACTCAGACTGTGCTCACTCAAACGATACTTTGTCAGGAGCTTTCTCTGACGATAGTCTTTCATTTTGATCGAGTAAGGTGCCATTTGATAATCTGTCTTTATTCTGTAGAAGTACTTCAATTTGTTTATTTGTGCTACTTTTATCTGCCAATCATGGATGTATTCTTCCTGGGTTCTTCTAATTTCTTTAGTTTTTGAGAGTTTTAACTGAATTGTTGGATTTAGTTTGTTTCCACTAAATCGTGCAAGGGGTCATTCTCTGGGTGTCCTGCCCTGTATGTAAGAGCGCAGTGATGGTAGGCATCTGTCGGTGTGTCTGACAGATGGAACTAGAACTTCACTGCTCTCTTCTGGATTTCAGATAGGAGAGGGAATCTGCCCAGTTCTGCTCTGCATCCCAGACTAGGGGCATTTCTGTGAAGTCCCAGGATGTTTTTGCAGATCTCGAGGTGGAAAATTTCAGTGGGGTTTTTATCCCAAGATTTATAGTTTAATTTAAATTTGGGGCCCCAGATTTCACAGCATTACAAAAGAATGTGTTTGATTATGCCATTTAAAATTTTCAGCCACAGTTTAATAGGTGGGTTAAATTTGAACAGTGATTTTCTTTATAATGGCAGTGATTGAGTTCAATGAGTATGACCTAAAGAAAGTGGTTCCATCCACATCCATCCATCATAAACGTGTACTCCACATGGCTCCGGAGTGTTAATAAAGGCCTTCTGAAGCGAAGCGATGCGTTTGTGTAAAAAAAATACCCATATTTAAATAAGTTATGAAGTCGAATTTCGAGCTTCCGTCAGACCGTCTTCCATATTCAATGTACGCAGAAAGTGTAAACCTCTTGCAGTTCACAAAGTTTACGCTACGTCATGTGTCTTCCCTATTAAACTTACGGAAAAACTGTAATTTACATGACGCCAGTTTACACTTTCTTCGTAATTTGTATGCGGAAGGCGATCTGGCGGAAACTCGATATTCGACTTCATAACTTGTTTAAATATGGATAATTTTTTACACAAACACATTGCTTCAATTCAGAAGGCCTTTATTAACACTTCAGAGCCGTGTGGAGTACACGTTTATGATGGATGGATGTGGATGTAAGGTCTTTGTTCAGCTCATACTCACTGAACCGTATCACTGCCATTATAAAGTTCGGATGCATCAGGATATTTAATATTTCTCCGATTGTCTTCGTCAGAAACAAGAAAGTCATATACACCTAGGATGGCTTGAGAGTGAGTAAAGTTTGGGCTATTTTTCATTTCAAAGTGAACTAATCCTTTAAAGGTGCTAAAGAGGATTTTTCGTCGACTGCGAAACCAAAGACTGTTACTGAGTTTTTGAAATGGGCGCATGCGTAAGAACAACCCCCCTCCTTCGAAGGAACGCCTCCCAAAACTCGTAAACACTCATATCGGAAAACGAGTGTTTACCACCGGCATTCGCTGTGTTGTGTTAGTGGATTCATTATGTCGGACTCACCGCAGGTAACTCATAATCTGCAGTTGTTACTCCTGTCTCCGGACAAAAACATTGCATGCGGCGCCTGTAGAGTGTGGAAAGTTACTGGAGCGCGCAGCCGCGCTCGTCTCTCACAAGGAACGTCATGGCAGTGATTGAAAAGCCAGAGGGCCAATCCGCGCACGTCTCTCACAAGGAACGTCACGGCAGTGATTGACAAGCCAGAGGGCCAATCGTTTACGCGATGATCGCGTAAACGATTGGCTGATGTTTTTAAGGCCCTACCTCGTGCACAGATGATGTATATTAATATTATTCCTTTCAGTGCACCTAATAAATAGTCTTTTATCAGTTAGTAAAGACAGTTTCAAGTAATATTGCAAAAATGTATAAAACCAAACATCCTCTTTAGCACCTTTAAAGAGAGTCGGCAGGGCCGTCGCCAGAACAGACAGAATGGGGGGGCATTTCGCTTTTATGGGGGGGACACATTTTTATGATCCGAGAAACAGACTCACCAAAACAATAATATCCCGTATTTATTATTAATGTAATAGACTATAAACATGAACACCAAAACACAAGATAGTCCATCTTAATTAGACCAAACTACACCAAAAACTAGAGAATGACTGATTGTATTACATTTGGTGTAAATGGGGATCGATAGTGGATCGATCGCTCATGCAGCTCATCTCGAGCAGAAATCGAAACAAATGAGAACAGCACAAACAAAGAAACTCAGTTAATGTGATAAAAATTCAAAATGTGGAGTTTTTATATTTATAACATATGATACAATTAAGCAACATCACACGACCAACAGTACTGTCCTCCAGATTACGTTACCATCATAATTGAAAATGCGACACTGATTTCACGACAGTTCAATAAACAAGTAGTTAATATTAAGTCACTTACATGAGACACAATATTGCCTGTTTTTGTTTTATTTCAGCAGCGAAAATGGTTCTAAACAAAGATCACAGCAGAACCATTACACACGTATCTCAGAGCAACACTCAGATCAACAGCAACACTCGTCTTTCTTTACTGAATGATTCAACGTTTTGAACGAACCGGTTGAATCAAAGATTCAATGACCCATTCATAAACAACTGCCTCATTCTTGAATGAATCAGCCATTTGAACGAATCGTTTGAATGAATGACTCAATGACTCAATCATTAAGGCGGTCAAAAGCCGCCAACTACTGGCGTTTTAGTTTCATGTTAAAACAATCTCTTATTTAAAGCAGCTGTCATTTATAAGTGTCAATGATTTGATTGATAATAGCCCTGTGTGTCTAATTATTCTAATTGAATTTATTGATCAAATAAAAAAATAAAATGAAAGATGCAGCATACATTTAATAAGGTTAGGGGGAAATTCCCTTTATAAAGGTAAAAAAGGGGGCACTGCCCCCTATTGCCCCCTAATGCCCCCCCTTGGCGATGGGCCTGAGAGTCAGGCTGAGGCTGCAGCCTTGACCGACTCCTTTATTCTGACTGAAATAATCAGTTAGTCTGTCACTGATCTTGACACAGCACTTGTTCCCGTTGTATATATCCTTTATAATATGTCCTTCCTCCTATTCCACATTGGATAAGTTTTAGAAAAAGTCCATTATGCCATAAAGAATCAAAGGCTTTTTTAAAATCAATGAAGCAATTAAGCTTTTTTTGATGAACATATTTTTGTATTAGTGTGTGGAGTCTGTAAATGTGATTTGATGTTCTCTGATTGGGCATAAATCCTATTTGACAATTCTTTAAAATCTTGTGTTCGTGAATGAACTGAACTAATCTGTCATTAATAATGGAACAGAATAGTTTTCCAAGGTTACTGCTCACTGTGATGCCTCTGCAATTATTTGGTTCATACTACTCACCTTGTCTGAAAAATTGGAGTTATCAATTTTTTTTTCCATATCTCAGGAGAGTGTCCTGATTTTAATAAGAGATTGAATAATTTTAGAATAGCATCTTTCAGTTTGTGGCTGCTGGGTTTCAGCATCTCATTAGATATTCCATCCACACCACAGGATTTTCACATTTCTTTTTTGCATCTGTAATTTTTTCTTTTTCTCAGGCCTTTTCTGACCAGTGTATAAAAGATTTTAGTGTTAACTGTTCAGTTGCTAAATTGGTCGTTTTCTTCTCTTCTCTAAATGAAGTCAGTAGAAATTAGGCTCTGATGTTCTGAACATGAGTGCTGTAATAAGGCGACTCATATGGGGGGATATATGTGGCACACAGGTACAGGTCCTCATCTAAACACAAAAGCTCTTTAAGTTTTATCCATATGTGTTTTCCCTTTTTTCAAAGTTTGAATATAATGCCACAGATGGTCTTTGAACCAAACTATAATTCCTGAATTTCTTCCGTTTTTAACATTAGGCTGTTTGATTGAGGATATACGTAGCTCTCTGTGGTTTGAATGAATGTGGGTTTTGAAGTCTAAATGACTCCATGTCTCAAGTAAAATAATTATATCTGGACTATATACAGAATTAACAAAATCAGGGTTAGTAATTTTCTCCCCAAATGTTGAAGAGAACATCCCTTGAATATTATACATGTTATTCAAACGATGACATGAATACTTTCCGTACCCACTGTGTGTGTAAAAAAAAAAAAAAGTCAATATAGTCATATTATATATTATATATATATATATATATAATATATATAATATGTATATATATAGTATAAAAATATTATAATATATATATATATATATATATATATATATAGTGGTGGGCCGTTATCGCCGTTAACGTGCTGCGTTAACGTGAGAGTCTTATCGGGCGATAAAAAAAATATCGCCGTTAATCTATTCTCAAAGTTGGTTTGGGAGCTGGGTCTATACTACGCAAGCTATGATGACTTTCACCTTGATAGTTTAGCGCGGATGTATACCTAGCCGAATTGACCCTTCGCAAACACCCGCCCCCCTTAGTTACTGTTGCTTTGTCCGACAATCCGTGGCGCTGTCACGCCACACATAGTGAAATATACATCGCGGATCAAAGAGGATACTGACAACACGTCGACAGACAAGACAGAGCAGGTTACTTATGATATTTAACAAAGTCCCAGCTTTAAAACTGTGTAGTTTTTTTAAGAAATTCAAACAATACAAACCGTTTTGTTGCTCTTTAATGTGTCGTGACCAGGGCTTGACATTAACACCCGCCAACCCGCCAAATGCGGGTATTTCAGCTGGCGGGTAAGACAGCCACTCCCACTAGCCACTTTGGCGGGTTGAATATAATTTCAGTTTACAGCCAAATGATCGTCGAAAATCGTCGTAGCACAAAATTACAATCCAATCACACAATTCGTTATTTACGTGCAGTTAGTGAAGGAAGCGCGCTCTCTCTCTCTCTCTCTCTCTCTCTCTCTCTCTCTCTCGATCAGTTCTCCTCGAGCCTGAATAGTCAAATACACGTGCACACAGATGTCTAAATGTCCATGGTGTGGAGTATCTCGCGTGAATACAGTCGGTTATGGCTTAAGTGGACGTAAACAGGTGGGTAATAGAGTACCTCAGGGATGACGCATTTTTGTAGGCAAAACCCAGAAGCGAGTTAGCATTTTAGGGCTTCCGGTTCCATCGCTCCGAAGTCGATGGGTTTTTTGAATGGGTTTTTCCTAAATCGCCTGAAATAAGGTCAGTGGTTAACACAGCCTCTAAATATTTTCACGTTTTGATCTATGACATAAAACACACCAGTTATAACCCGCTTGTGATTTTTTTTTAAACCTTTTCTGTGTCTTAAAAACGGTGGTTGCTAACAAAGTGCTAAAACGGACTACTTCCTTTGGCGGGGACTTTAGACGTCATCATGAGAAACAGGACATTTGGACAGCATTTCTCATGAAAAAGTATTCATACACAGCACAGATCATAATCAGCGAGCATGTTTTTAAATAGAGTTGTTTTTTAAATACAGTTTGAGGAAGCTTGGTGGTGACGACATTGATCCGCGACCATGGTGTGCTGTAGTCCGTTTATAGCCTACTGTTAACTTTTTATATCTGACGACTTTATTTAGGCTTCAAATGTATACATTTTGTGTCAACTTTGTAAAGATTTCTTGATAGACAAAACGTGTAAGTGTCATAACCCTTTGTTAAACACAGAGCTTATTTTCTGCGATTTTCCAAAAGTCTATGGGAAAAATGAATAGGCTTTCAGTCGAGGGAACCCGTGCGCCGCTAACTTCCGGGTTGGCCTACAAAAACACGTCATCCCTGAGGTACTCTATTACTGAATATGCGTCAGTTAAGTCCATGCATTCAGCTGCCCAATTAATAGGTCATTAATGTTAATCAACAACAAAAGATGTTAAATGAATGTAGGCTATATCTTAAACCTACTGTATCCGAAAAAAAGATATTTTTAATTTACTATAGTTTTTGTAATTTGCTTCTTTGTTCTTTTATATAGCCTAACACAAAACTTATCTCATATTAGCCCATACTCATATTGTCCACCTCTTGCCCACCTGTACATACCAGCTGATATACAATGTAGTCTTGATTGGGTGGTCAGTCTGCATTTAAAAGTTTGAAAAGGGTTTTAAATCTTCTAAATTAAGTAAATGACTCAATTAGTGGATTTAAGCATAAAGTCATCATATAAAATGTAATTTACCAACATCAAAATTGTGACCAGTGAAAATGCAGAGTGGCTAGTACTTTGGAAAACCACTAGCCACAGTGGCTGATTAGCAAAAGTTACTGTCAAACCCTGGTCGTGACAGATTGCTGTAGCCCCCAGCTCAGGAGGCTCGTAAACCGATCATCTCTTACTACGAGTCCACAGCATCAAATAACATGAATGAACATGAGAATCAATGTCGTTTTAAACGCGGAAAGACGTCGATATACACAATTTTTCAAGTTTAACCTCCACCAAGGTTATCTTCTAACTCCTGACTGCTTTGTCGTACAAAATAGCGGATTACTTTTAGTCATTATTTGGGTAGCACACATATTCTGAATGTCTTCGGCAGAATTCAATGACCATTTTAATCTAGATTATCTAGATTAAAAAAATTATCTATGCCCACCACTAAATATATATATATATCTATATATCTATATATATTAGGGGTGTGACGAGATCTCGTGGCACGAGATCTCGCGAGACTAATATGTGACGAGATTTCTCGTCGAGGCGAAAAGTAGTCTCGTGATGTTGCCATGACAGAGTGGTTAGGATGATTAGGAAAGAATATGCCACCGCTTTGTTTGCATTACGCCTCCACTGTCATTTTGCTTTGTATTTAAATAAAAAACATTTAATTCAGTTGGATAACGGTTGCCGCCGCCATATTTACAGAAATGGCCCTTTCACACAGGACGCAGTATGTGCTGCGCTCGCCGCTGGGTTCAGCGCAGCCCTTCAGATACAAAGCGATTTGCGCTGCGCTGGCCAGAGCACAGTAGGCGGAGTTTTCCAAACTTGTACCGGGAGTTCTATACGTAGTCATTTGATTGTTGTTTCACTTTTCGGTCAGCAGCAAAGTATATGTCCCGTGCTAAGAAGTGAGCAATAGCAATAGCCCTGCTTGTAAGAAGAAGAAAGAGAGCAGCTTGACAGTGTTTGTCATGTCTCCATGACAGCTTTTCTCCCGATGTCTCTATACGACCAGCAAACTTGTATTGTATAGCTCTGGATATTCCAACACAGTAAATAGCTGTTCATCCATTTTGCTTTCCGATTGTTTGGATGCCCCGTTGCTATTGGTCGCGCGGGTAATCGTCACAGAGCGCAGCGGCAAACGTTGAACTATTTTGAACTTTGACCCGCGCGTGCGCGCTTTGGTCGACGCAGTCCTCGCGCAGCGCAAGCCATTGAACAAATGGTTTCATAGCGCAGCGCATACCGCGTCCTGTGTGAAAGGGCTTTAAGCGCGATCGTGAAAGTAAGCGCGAGCGCGCATTCAAACGCAATGTCAATACCCGCATTTGAAAGCGGCTCCCTGATGAATGCAAATATCTCTCAATATGAAGCTATTTTAGGCTGGGCAGTGTAGTTATAAACCTCTCTTAGCTCTGTATCAAAGAAAAATTTGGTCTTATTTGCACTTTGAATATTGAGAGAGTGCGATTATGGTTACACTTATTGTAAGTACCATAAATGATAAATTAACATTTTCTCTTAATCTTATTAGGCACAAACAGTAGGTTTCATTTGTTAACATTAGTTAATGCACTGTGAACTATCATGAACTAACAATGAATGACTATTTTTATTAACTAACATAAACAAAGATTAATAATACTGTAGCAAATTATTTGCTCATTGTTAGTTTGTTGGTTAATACATTAATGTTAATAAATGAGACCTTTTGTAAAGTGTAACATTTCATTTATACTTTTTTATTTCTATGATCATTTGGAAAGGAGTTCAGTTAGGAGTCAAGGTTTGTAGAAGCTCATAAATCATGTACAGTAAGGTCTGAAGAGACTGAAATCACAGAAGAGAAGTCAGTCAGTTGAGTGTGTGGCAAAACCTTTTACAGTACTTGAGTATTGTTGTCTTTTACTGCATATGATAATTAATACTCCAAAGTAGAACTGAAATGACATTCATTACAAGATAATTATTAAAAAACTTTCAATACCCTGCAGAATATTTTTTCTAGTCATGTATTTCGCCATTGAGGATTTCTTAAAATAGTGTGTAAAATCTGTCTCGTGTCGTCTCGTGAACTCAATCTCGAGCTCGTCTCATCTCATGAGATACCGGTCTCGTCACACCCCTAAAAAAAAAAAAATATATATATATATTTAATATAGTGGGTACGAAAGTATCAGGACCCCCTTAAATTTTCAACCTTTGTTATATTGCAGCCATTTGCTAAATCATTTAAGTTCATTTTTTTCCTCTTATGTACACACAGCACCCCATATTGACAGAAAAACCAGAATTATGACATTTTGCCAGATTTATTAAAAAAGAAAAAAAAACTGAAATATCACAAGTATTCAGACCCTTTGCTCAGTATTTAGTAGAAGCACCTTTTTGATCTAATACAGCCATGAGTCTTTTTTGGGAAAGATGCAACAAGTTTTTCACACCTGGATTTGGGGATCCTCTGCCATTCCTCCTTGCAGATCCTTTCAGTTCTGTCAGGTTGGATGGTAACGTTGGTGGACAGCCATTTTTAGGTCTCTCCGAGATGCTCAATTGGGTTTAAGTCAGGGCTCTGGCTGGGCCATTCAGAACAGCCCACAGAGTTGTTGTGAAGCCACTCCTTCGTTATTTTAGCTGTGTGCTTAGGGTCATTGTCTTGTTGGAAGGTAAACCTTCGTCCCCAGTTTGAGGTCCTGAGACTCTGGAGAAGGTTTTCGTCCAGGATATCTCTGTACTTGGCCGCATTCATCTTTTCCTCGATTGCAACCAGTCGTCCTGTTCCTGCAGCTGAAAAACACCCCCAGCATGATGCACCACATGCTTCACTGTTGGGACTGTATTGTACAGGTGATGAGCAGTGCCTGGTTTTCCTCACACATACCGCTTAGAATTAAGGCCAAAAAGTTCTATCTTGGTCCATCAACCAGAGAATCTTATTTATCACCATCTGGAGTCCTTCAGTGTTTTTTTAGCAAACTCCATGCGGGCTTTCATGTGTCTTGCACTGAGGAGAGGCTTCCGTCGGGCCACTCTGCCATAAAGCCCCGCTGGTGGAGGGCTGCAGTGATGGTTGACTTTCTACAACTTTCTCCCATCTCCCGACTGCATCTCTGGAGCTCAGCCACAGTGATCTTTGGGTTCTTCTTTACCCTCTTTCACCAGGCTCTTCTCCCCCGATAGCTCAGTTTGGCCGATGGCCAGCTCTAGGAAGGTTCTGGTCGTCCCAAATGTCTTTCCATTTAAGGATTATGGAGGCCACCGTGCTCTTAGGAACCTTAAGTGCAGCAAATGTTTTTGTAACCTTGCCAGATCTGTGCCTTGCCACATTCTTTCTCTGAGCTCTTCAGGCAGTTCCTTTTGACCTCATGATTCTCATTTGCTCTGACATCACTGTGAGCTGTAAGGGCTTATATAGACAGGTGTGTGGCTTTCCTAATCAAGTCCAATCAGTATATCACAAACACAGCTGGACTCAATGAAGGTGTAGAACCATCTCAAGCATGATCAGAAGAATGGACAGCACCTGATTTAAATATATGAGTGTCACAGCAAGGGTCTGAATACTTAGGACCATGTGATATTTCAGTTTTTTCATTTTTAATAAATCTGCAAAAATGTCAACATTCGTGTGTTTCTGTCAATATGGGTGCTGTGTGTACATTAATAAGGGAAAAAATTAACTTAAATGATTTTTAGCAAATGACTGCAATATAACAAAGAGTGAAAAATAAGGGGGATCTATATTATATTTTTTTTTTTTTTTTTTTTTTTTTAACTCTATTCAATCATTTGTAGTGGGACTCATGAAAACCACTGGCACAGGTAATCGACAATATTTATTTATTTGTTAAGTTTTTTTTTTTTTTTGGGCGCCTCATTGTAATTTCAAATCTAACTCAAATGTATGCATTTATGAAGAAAAGGTTCAGCACCCAGGCTCTATCACTATTCCCTCAATGGTGTAACAGTGTCTTTGAATGGATTAGGACTGTGGTGATTTGGTCTTAGTGACTTAGGAGTCCTCTTGACTACACCTAATGTTTCACAGACTTAGGAGCTATTTTTTAGCGCTAAAATGCTTTGTGAAATACTCTTAGAAAAATTTAGGACCTAAAATAGGACTGACACGCCCCTTATTTTTAAGAGTTCTCCTAAATCGGCAAGTTAGGAGCTACTTTTACCTTAATAGATGTTTTGTGAATACGGTCCCATGACCCTAAGTTGACCTCAGTTGGTAAGTATGTTTTCGCAACAACAATGAGGGATAATAATCGTATATTCGCTCTTTATTCCAGAGAGATGTCACAGCATACCTAATGTTGTTTCCTATTGGTCTAACTTTGTTACAACCTGAATTGGGGGAATATTTGGACCTTCCTTACAAATCCCTCCTTACGAATAAGTAGAGAAGTCTCTTTCAAAATCATACATAGTATATCCCCTGCTAGCATTATCTCCTTAGGTTTAAGTCTGACATATGTGTTACTGTTCTTTTGTGGAATGTCCATAACAATGGTACATCTTTTCTGGCAATGTCCCTATGCCATCACTTTCTGGAAAGATCTATCCCCGATACATTACTGTTAAACTTATTGCTGATTTTTTTTTTTTTTTTTTGGAAAATGTACTGTTTGGTTTTCCATGATAACAAGAATAAAAAACACCAAGAAATATACCTAATTAAAGCTGCAAGCAGCGATGAAAGGGCCCTCGCCCCGGGCTCACCGCCACCCGTTGGCCTCATAACAGCGACATGGGCGACATACATGTGAGCAAGTAAATAAGAGAATTATGGCAAATCATGTAAAAGTGCCACACTTCCTGCTGCCAACAGGTGGCGCTATAGCTAACTGAATATTGTCATATAGATGTCTTTATGCCAGGGACTTTTATCACTCATGTGAGTTTGGGGCAGATCAGAACTATGCCTGAGTTACAACAGCTTCCTCTTCATGGCGAAACATCAGACTTTGTCAGTCCGCCACGGACACGCCTTTTTTGTATTATTGGGCTGTTCGATGTGTGATACCAAATTTCATACCTGTACGTGAAACGAGTGTCAGGGACACTTCGTTGAAATTTTTTAGTGCGCTATCGAGCCATTTGCCACACTTAATTCTGAAACCCACATCAGACGTAATTTTTCACACCATTCTGATGCATCTCAAGTTTCATGATTTTCGAGTATGTTTTTGGCCCTCAAAAAAATATTCATCCTTACATGGCGAACATCAACTTTGTCGGTCACCACGGACACGCCCTTCAACCGAAAACTCAAGATCTTTGCAATTTAACCATCTCAAGGTCCTTAAGATTAGACTGGCCATAATGATGTTGATCTGGTGTTAATCTCTATGAGGAGTTAATCCACGTGTAAAACATGTCATTTCCTGTTGCCCCCAGTGGCGCTATGACTGTAACTGAATATTGTCATATAGATGTCTTCAGGTCATGACTCTAATAAACATGTAAGTTTGGGCAGATCAGACCTTGTAATGGCCGATTACAACAACTTCCTGTTTCATGGCGAAACAATCGAACTTTGCCAGGCCACCACGGACACGGCCCTTCAGAGAAACTCTAGATCTTCGTCAAATTTAACGTCTCAAAGGCCTTTAGATTAGACTGACCCAATATGATGTTGATCTATTAAGCTCTAGGAGGAGTTCGTTAAAGTACAACATGTGGAAATGGCAAAACTGCCAAAATTTGTAGAGAAAATTCAAATATCTCACTTCCTGTTGGGTTACCAACTTTGCACCCAGGGGCTTTTTTGTAGGTATTGGCTGTTACATCTGTCTACCGAATTTCATAACTGTAACGTGAAACGTAGCACGAAGGGCCTTAATTGAAATTTTGTAGGTGGCGCTATCGAGCCTTTTGCCACACCTAATTCTAAACCCATATCAGATGTAAATTTTCACCACTTCTGACGTGTGTGCAAAGTTTCATGAGTTTTTGAGAACGTTTAGGCCCATCAAAATGCGATTCATTTTGGAGAAGAAAATAATTGGCTGAGCAATTACAATAGGGTCCTCACACCATCGGTGCTCGGGCCCTATTATTTACTATTGATCATTTAGGGAAGCCAAATTTAGCAATTCTAAACCTTCTTTTATTGCTTTTGGTAAGGAGACGGAACAGTACAATCAATCCATCCAGATTAAAAAAAAATAAGAGGCTGCTAAAACCATTCAGTTATGCTCGTCTTTATGTAGTTATTTGAAACTCCCCCTGGCTCTGCTCTTGTCTTATTTGATATTTCTGTATTAATGACTCTATTTTGGTTTTCTTATTGTTTGTATCGTAAAGATTTAATAGTTAACAAAAAAAAAAAAAAAAAAACTCACCACGTACTGGACAGGGTGGGAATTACAGTTACAGCTACATAATATGTCAAATGACATATTTAGATGTCAAAAAAAATAAATAAATAAATAAATACTATAAATAAATAAATAATATATTATCTTATATATATATATATATAATATATATATATATATATATCTCTATATATTATCTATATATATTATATATTATAATATATAATTAGATGTCACATTACCTCCTTGACCTCCCAACACCCCTTCCGCGGTTGTCCATGCCTACCGTCACAGCCCTACTTAAATGATTTTTCTGCATATAACAAAGATTGAAAAATGTAAGGGTCTGAATACTTTTCCGTACCCGTTATAATATGAATATACACACCACACACCACTCACACACACAGTATCTCCAATCAGTACCCCCTTTTGTCAATATTTTATTATTTATCTTTATATTTTATACTTTATTTTTTATCTTTTCATGTGACAACACTGAAGAAATTACACTTTGCTACAAGGTAAATAGTGATGTACAGCTTGTATAACAGTGTAAATTTGCTGTCTCCTCAAAATAACTCAACATATAGACTTAATGTCTAAACCGCTGGCCACAAAAGTGAGTACACCCCTAAGTGAAAATGTCCAAATTGGGCCCAAAGTGTCAATATTTTGTGTGGCCACCATTATTTCCCGATGCCTTAACCCTCTTGGGCATGGAGTTCACCATAGCTTCATGGTTGCCACTGGAGTCCTCTTCCACTCCTCCATAACAACATCACAGAGCTGGTGGATGTTAGAGACCCTTGCGCTCCTCCACCTTTCATTTGAGGATGCTCAATAGGGTTTTTGGTCTGAGACATGCTTGGCCAGTCCATCACCTTTACCCTCAGCTTCTTTAGCAGGCAGTGGTCATCTTGGAGGTTTTTTGGGGGAAGGGCTTAAACAATTGTCAGCATTATCAACAACTTCGACAATAAAAAATGTCACAAATATTTTTTGTTGTCGAATAGTCTTTTGTCTCATAGACCTATTTGAAGGCCTGCAATAATGCGGTTTGACCATGGGGCGCTGTAGCGCAATACTGTAATGCAGCCCTCCCGATCAAATCGGGGTGCTTCGGAGTGCATAGTTGCAAACGAAGTTGAACCCATAAAATATGGGAGTTTAACAGCAAAAACATAACACTGGTGTCAAAAAGTATTCAACCTTCATTTACTCAGGTAGAAGTAAGATACTAGGTTTAAATACTTATCTGTAAAGTTGAAGTACACTCCTTTTTACTTCCAGTATAAGTGTAAACTTCCTTGTTTCAAAGTACTTAAGTAAAAGTAAAGTATGAAGGAAAAAAATGCCATTACGGACAAGCTTAGCTGCTGCCACAGGGGCCTATTGTTCACCTCCTCCAAGAACATTTTCTAAGTGCGCCCAAATTGTTCCAACTTAACATTCAATCTAACTTATAGTCATTTGGCCTTTAGAAAATGTTCTTTGAGGAGGTGTCAACAATATGCCCCTTGGCGCAGCCTAAGCTTTGTCCTTATGGCATTTTTTTTTCCTTACTTACTTTTACTTTTATACTTTAAGTCCTTTTGAAACAGGACTTTTACACTTTACTTGAGTACAAAGCTTTGAGTTGATACTTCAACTTCTACAGAAGTATTTTAAACCCTAGTATCTATACTTCTACCTGAGTAATGAATGTGAATACTTTTGACACCATGTTATGTTTTTATGCTGTAAACTCCCATATTTTATGGGTTCAACTTCGTTTGCACTATGCACTCCGAAGCACCGATTTGATCCGGGAGGGCTGCATTACAGTATTGCGCTACAGCGCCCCACTGGTCAAACCGCATTATTGCAGGCCCTTCAAATAGGTCCTATGAGATCAAAAGACTATTCGACAACAAAAATATTTGTTGACAATTTTTTTATTGTCGACGTTGTTGATAATGCTGACAAATGTTTAAGCCCTTCCCCAACACACCTCCAAGATGACCACTGCCTTGCTAAAGAAGCTGAGGGTAAAGGTGATGGACTGGCCAAGCATGTCTCCAGACCAAAACCCTATTGAGCATCCTCAAATGAAAGGTGGAGGAGCGCAAGGTCTCTAACATCCACCAGCTCTGTGATGTTGTCATGGAGGAGTGGAAGAGGACTCCAGTGGCAACCCTTGAAGCTATGGTGAACTCCATGCCCAAGAGGGTTAAGGCAGTGCTGGGAAATTATGGTGGCCACACAAAATATTGCCACTTTGGGCCCAATTTGGACATTTTCCGGTTAGGGGTGTACTCACTTTTGTGGCCAGGGTTTTAGAATTAAGTCTAGTTTGAGTTATTTTGAGGAGACAGCAAATTTTCACTGTTATACAAGCTGTACACTCCCTATTTTCATTGTAGCAAGTGTAATTTCTTCAGTGTTGTCCATGGAAAAGATAAATAATAAAGTATAAAATAATAAAGATAAATAATAAAATATTGACAAAAGGGGTGTACTGATTGGATACTGTGTGTGTGCGGGTGTGTGTGTGTGTGTATATATTCATATTCTATACAGTGGGTACGGAAAAGTATTTCAGACCCCCTTACATTTCATCTTGTGTTATATTGCAGCCAAAATCATTTAAGTAGGGCTGTGACGGTAATGCAGACACCCGCGGAGTGGTTGTGGATGGTCACTGCGGTAATGTGCATATATACATATATATATCTATAAAAAACATATCTAAATATATATATAGATAGTATATATAATTATATATATATATATATATATAATATATATCTATCTACAATAATTTATTATTTATTTTTTTTTATTATTTATTTGTATTTTATTTGTCTATACTACACTCACAAATATTCCTTTTGACATATTATTAGCTTGTAACTGTATTCCCACCCTGTCCAGTACTGGTGTTTTTTTTTTTTTTTTTTTTTAATCTTTCTAAATCTTTCGATACAAACAATAAGACCCAAATAGAGTCTTTAATACAGAATATCAAATAGACAAGATCATAGCCAGGGGATTTTCAAATAAAACATTACGATCGAGCATAACTGAAGGTTTTTAGGCAGCCTCTATTTTTTAATCAGGAATGGAATTGATGTACTGTGCCGTCCCTTAACCAAAAGCAATAAAAGAAGTTTAGAATTGCTACTTTGCTTCCCTAAAATGATCAATCAAATCCTTGTGCCCGACACCGATGGTGTGGGACCCTATGGAAATTGCTCGCCAATTATGCCTTCTTCTCCAAAATAATCGCATTTTTGATGGGCCTAACTTCTCAA
This sequence comes from Culter alburnus, assembly GCA_028476615.1. NCBI lineage: Eukaryota > Metazoa > Chordata > Actinopteri > Cypriniformes > Xenocyprididae > Culter > Culter alburnus. The sequence continues at coordinate 264,497 of JAOTNS010001075.1, forward strand.
AACTCATGAAACTTTGCACACACGTCAGAAGTGGTGAAAATTTTACATCTGATATGGTTAGAATTAGTTGGCAAAATGGCTCGATAGCGCCACCTACAAAATTTCAATTAAGCGCCCTTCGTGCTACGTTTCACGTACAGTTTGAATTCGGTAGACCGATGTAACCAGCCCATACCTACAAAAAGCCCCTGGGTGCAAAGTTTGTAAACCCACAGGAAGTGAGATATTTGAATTTTCTCTACAAATTTGGCAGTTTTTGCCATTTTCCACATGTGTACTTTAACGAACTCCTCCTAGAGCTTTAATCGATCAAATCATATTTGGTCAGTCTAATCTAAAGGCCTTGAGACGTAAATTGCGAAGATCTAGAGTTTCGCTGAAGGGCGTGTCGGGTGGCCTGGCAAAAGTTCATGTTTCGCCATGAAACAGAAGTTGTTGTAACTCGTCCATACAATGTCTGATCTGCCCCAACTTCACATGGTTTTATTAGAGTCCTGACCTGAGACATCTATATGACAATATTCAGTTTACAGTCATAGCGCCACCTGGGGGCAACAGGAATGACATGTTTTACCTGTGTACTCCTCATAGAGATTAAACCAGATCACATCATCTATGGCCAGTCTAATCTTAAGGCCTTTGAGATGTTAAATTGCAAAGATCTTGAGTTTTCGTTGAAGGGCGGTCCGTGGTGACCGACAAAGTCTGATGTTTCGCCATGTAAGGGAATCATTTTTTTGAGGGCCGAAAATACTCGAAACCTCATGAAACTTTGCGATGCGTCAGAAGTGGGAAAATTTACGTCTGATGTGGTTTTGAATTACTTTGGCAAAATGGCTCGATAGCGCCCCTAAAAAATTTCAACGAAGTGTCCCTGACACTACGTTTCACGTACGGTATGAAATTTGGTAAACAACATCTAACAGCCCAATACCTACAAAAGGCGTGTCCGTGCGGACTGACAAAGTCGATGTTCGCATGAAAGAGGCCGCGGTTTGTAACTCCCGCATACTGTCTGATCTCCCACACTCCCATGAGTGATAAAAGTCCTGGCCTAAGACATCTATATGACATATTCCGTGTTTTTTAGCTATAGCGCCACCTTTGCAGCAGGAAGTTTGGCACTTTTTACATTATTTTGCCATAATTTCCAACTGTATTTCCTTGCTCACTGTATGTCGCCCACTGGTCGCTGTTTTTCCTGTAGGCCAACGTGTGGCGTGAGCCCGGTGCGCGCTCCCTTTCCGCGCTCTTGCAGCTTTAATTAGGTATATTTCTTGGTGTTTTTTATTCTTGTTATCATGGAAACCAAACAGTCACATTTTCCAAAACAAAAAAAAAAAAAAATCGCATAATTTTAACAGTAATGTATCGGGAAGATCTTTCCAGAAAGGGAGCTAGGGAACATTGCCAGCACAGATGTACATTGTTTCTGACTCTCCACAAAAGAACGTTAAAAAACACATATATCATACTTAAACCAAGGAGCATTATGGTAGCATAATGATACCTCTGTTGATTTTGAAAGAGACTTCTCTTACTTTAATTCGTAAGGAGGTATTTGTAAGGAAGGTTCAATATGCCCCCACGTCAGGTTTGGCACAAGTTAACCATAGGAAACACATTAGGTATGCTTGTGACTCTCTCTGGAATCAAATCAGCGAAATCATTCGATGATATTCTCATTGTTGTTGCGAAACATACTTTACCAACTGAGTTCAACGTAGATCCTGGGACCGTATTCACAAAACTCGTAGGCTACAAGTAGCTCCTAACTTCCATTTTAGGAGAAACCTTACAATATGGGCGTGTCAGTCCTATTTTTAGTCCTAAATTTTTGCTCTAAGGATTATTTCACAGCATTTTAGCAAAAACTACTCCTAAGTCTGTGAAACATTAGGGAGTAAGTCACGAGGACTCCTAAGTCACTAGACCAAATCACCAAACTCCTATCCATTCAAAGACCTGTACCCATTGAGGGAATAGTGTAGAGCCTTGGGTGCTGAACCTTTTCTTCATAATGACTCACATTTGATTTATAATTTGAATCTACAATGAGGCGCCAAAAAAAAAAAACCTTTAACAAATAAATAAATTTGTCTATGCCTGTGGCAGTGTTTTCATGAGTCCACTTACAAATGATTGATAGAGTTAAAAAAAAAAAAAAAAAAAAAAAATATATTATATATATACCCCTTATATTTTTTCACATCTTTGTTAATTGCAGTCATTTGCTAAAATCATTTAAGTTAATTTTTCCCTCTATTCATGTACACACAGCACCCCATATTGACAGAAACACCAGATTGTTGACATTTTTGCAATTTATTAAAAAAGAAAAACTGAAATATCCATGGTCCTAGTATTCAGACCCTTGCTGTGACACTCATATATTTAACTCATGTGCTGTCCATTTCTTCTGATCATCCTTGAGATGGTTCACACCTTCATTTGAGTCCAGCTGTGTTTTGATTATACTGATTGGACTTGATTCGGAAAGCCACACACTTTCTATATAATACCTTACAGCTCACAGTGCATGTCAGAGCAAATGAGAATCATGAGTCAAAGGAACTGCCTGAAGAGCTCAGAGACAGAATTGTGCAAAGGCCACAGATCTGGCCAAGGTTACAAAAACATTTCTGCTGCACTTAAGGTTCCTAAGAGCACGGTGGCCGCCATAATCCTTAAATGGAGACGTTTGGGACGACCAGAACCCTTCCTAGAGCTGGCCAGTCCGCCAAACTGAGCTATCGGGGGAGAAGAGCCTTGTGAAAGAGGTAAAGAAGAACCCAAAGATCACTGTGGCGAGCTCCAGAGATGCAGTCGGAGATGGGAGAAAGTTGTAGAAAGTCAACCATCCTGCAGCCCTCCCCAGTCGGGGCTTTATGGCAGAGTGGCCCGCGGAAGCCTCTCCTCAGTGCAAGACACATGAAAGCGCATGGAGTTTGCTAAAAAACACCTGAAGGACTCCAAGAGGTGATAAATAATTCTCTGGTCTGATGAGACCAAGATAGAACTTTTGGCCTTAATTCTAAGCGGTATGTGTGGAGAAAACCAGGCACTGCTCATCACCTTCCAATACATTCCCAACAGTGAAGCATGTGGGGCATCATGCTGTGGGGTGTTTTTTCAGCTGCAGGCAGGACGACTGGTTGCAATCGAGGAAAGATGAATGCGGCCAAGTACAATATATCCTGGACAAAACCTTCTCCAGAGTGCTCAGACCTCAACTGGGCCGAAGGTGTTTACCTTCCAACAAGACAATGACCCTAAGCAACAGCTAAACTAACGAAGGAGTGGCTTCACAACACTCTGTGGTGTTCTTACTGGCCCAGCCAGAGCCCTGACTTAAAACCCATTGAGCATCTCTGGAGAGACCTAAAATGGCTGTCCACCAACGTTACCATCCAACCTGACAGAACTGAGAGGATCTGCCAAGGAGGAATGGCGAGGATCCCCAAATCCAGTGTGAAAAACTTGTTGCATCTTTCCCAAAAAGACTCATGCTGTATTAGATCAAAAGGGTCTTCTACTAAATACTGAGCAAAGGGTCTGAATACTTGTGATATTTCGTTTTTCTTTTTAATAAATCTGCAAAAATTCAAATTGTGTTTTTTCTGTCAATATTGGGTGCTGTGTGTACATTAATGAAAAAAAATGAACTTAATATTTTAGCAAATGGCTGCAATATACAAAGAGTGAAAAATTTAAGGGGGTCTAATACTTTCCTAACCCCTATATATATATATATTATATATATATATATATATACTAATATATATAATATAATATATATATATATATATATATATTTTTTTTTTTTTAGGGGTGTGACTCGACCGTATCTCTGAGTTAAGACGAGACTTCGCGATTTAGTTCACGCGCCGACACGCGAACAGCTTTTTACCACTAGTTTTAGAAATCCTCAATGCAAATACAGACTAGAAAAATATTCTGCAGGTGTATTTGAAATGTTTAACTAATTATCTGGGTAATGATTCCTTTATTCTACTTTGAGTATTAATTTTAGCATATGCAGTAAAAGACACATACTCAGTACTGTAAAGTTTTGCCACACACTCAACTGACTGACTTCTCTTCTGTGTGATTTCAGTCTCTTCCGACTTAACTGTACATGTATTTATGATCTTCTACAACATTTGCCCTCCTAACTGTGACTCCCTCCACAAACTGATTCATAGAAATAACACATATAAATGAAAAATGTTACACTTTGCTAAGGTCTCATTATTAAACATTACTGTATTAACCACATCACTACAATGGCAATATATTGCTACCGTATTTATTAATCTTTGTTTATGTTAGTTCAAAAAATAGTCATTCATTGTTATTCATGATCGTTTCATAGCATTGCAATTAACTAATGTTAACAAATGAAACCTTACTGTTTGTGCCAATAAGATGAAGAGAAAACTGTTAATTTCATTCATTTTTAATGGACTTTAAATAAGTTTAACCATATCGCACTCTCTCAAATATTCAAAGTGCAAATAAGACCAAATTTTTCTTTGCTACAGAGCTAAGAGATTGTTATACTACACTGCCCAGCCTAAAATAGCTTTCATATGTAGAGATATTTTGCATTCCTCAGGGAGCCGCTTTCAAAATGCGGGTATGCATTGCGTTTGAAGCGCTGATCGCGCTTACTTTCACGTCGCTCTTAAGGCCTTTTCACAAGGCCGGTAAGCGCTTGCGCTATTAAACCATTTGTTTCAATGGCTTGCGCTGCGCAGGACTGCGTCGACCAAAGCGCTCACGGGCGCTTTCAAAGTTCAAAATAGTTCAACGTTTGCCGCTGCGCTCTGTACGCTTACCCGCGCGCCCAATGCAACGGGCATCCAAACCTCGAGCAAATGTATGAACATCTTTTCTGTGTTGGGAATATCCATACTAACATACAATTTGCTGGTCGTATATAGACATCGGAGAAAGCTGTCAGGGAGACATGACAACATGTCAGCTGCTCTCTTTCTTCTTCTTACAGCAGGCTATTGCTATTGCTCACTTCGTAGCACGGGGAACATATACTTTGCGCTGACGCTAAAGTGAAACAACAATCAAATGACTACGTTCGAACTCCCGGTACAAGTTTGGAAACTCCGCTACTGTGCTCGGCCAGCGCAGCGCAAATCGATTTGGTATCTGAAGGCTGCGCTGAACCCACGCGAGCGCAGCACATACTGCGTCCGGGTGAAAGGGCCATTTCGTAAATATGGCGGCGGCAACGTTATCCAACTGAATTAATGTTTTTTATTTAAATACAAAGCAAAATGAGTGGAGGCGTAATGCCAACAAAGCGGTGGCATATTCTTCCTAATCATCCAACCACTCTTCATGGCAACATCACGATACTATTTTCGCCTCGACGAGAAATCTCGTCACATATTAGTCTCGCGAGATCTCGTGCCACGAGATCTCGTCACACCCTAATATTATAATTATATTAATATATATATATATATATTATATATAATATTATATATATATATCATATATATATATATAATATATTATATTATTATATAATAATATTTTATGGTGGGCATAGATTAATTTTTTAATCTAGATTAATCTAGATTAAAATGGCTCATTTGAATTCCTGCCGAAGACATTCAGAATATGTGTGCTACCCAAATATGACTAAAGTCCGCTATTTTGTACGACAAAGCAGTCAGGAGTTAGAAGATTAACCTTGGTGTTTAACTTGAAAAATTTGTATATTGACTCTTTCCGCGTTTAAAACTCCATGATTCTCATGTTCATTCATGTTTATTTTGATGGCTGTGGACTCGTAGTAAGAGATGATCGGTTACGAGCCTCCTGAGCTGTTGGGCTACAGCACTGTCACAACCAGGGTGACAGTACTTTTTTTTGCTAATCAGCACTGTGGCTAGGGTTTTCCAAGTATACTAGCCACCTCTGCATTTTCACTGTCACAATTTTGATGTTGGTAAATTACATTTATTGATGACTTTATGCTTAAATCACTAATTTGGAGTAATTTTAACTTAATTTAGAGATTTAAACCCTTTCAAACTTTTAATGCAACCTGACCACCCAACTCCAAGACTACATTGTATATCACTGGTATGTACAGGTGGGCAAGAGGTGGACAATATGAGTATGGGCTCATATGAGATCAGTTATTTTGTTAGCTATATAAAAGAACAAGAAGCAAATTACAAAACTATATTAAATTAAAAATAATCTTTTTTCGGATACAGTAGGTTTAAGATATAGCCTACATCATTTACACTTTTGTTGTTTGATTAACATTTCATGACCTCTTTAATTGGCAGCTGAATCATGGACTTAACTGACGCATATTCAGTATAAGTAACCTCAGGATGACGTGTTTTTGTAGGCCAACCCGAAGTAGCGGCGCACGGGTTCCCTCGACTGAAAGCCATTCATTTTTCCCATAGACTTTTGGAAAATCGCAGAAAATAGCTCGTGTTTAACAAAGGGTATGACACTACACGTTTGTCTATCAAGATAATCTTTACAAGTTGAACACAAATTTATACATTTTGAAGCCTAAAGTCGTCAGATATAAAATTAACAGTAGGCTATAAACGGACTACGCACCCATGGTCGCGGATCAAGTCGTCACCACCATCCTTCCTCAACTGTAGTTAAAAAACAACTCTATTTAAAAACATGCTCCGGATTATGATCTGTGCTGTGTATGAATACTTTTTCATGAGAAATGCTGTCCAAGTCCCTGTTTTTCTCTGATGACGTCTAAAGTTCCCCGCCAAAGGAAGTAGTCCGTTTTAGCACTTTGTTAGCAACCCCGTTTTAAGACACAGAAAGTTTAAAAAAATCACAGCGGGTTATAACTGTTGTTTTATGTCATAGATCAAAACGTGAAAATATTTAGAGGCGTTTAACCACTGACTTATTTCAGGCGCATTTAGGAAAAACCCATTCAAAAAACCCGACTTCGGAGCGATGGAACCGGAAGCCTAAAATGCTAACTCGCTTCTGGGTTTTGCCTACAAATTCGTCATCCCTGAGGTACTCTAGGACCCACCTGTTTACGTCCCTTAAAGGCCTAACCGCTGTTTTCACGCGAG